>CM060066.1:19273751-19695734 GCA_030533445.1 Cyprinodon diabolis | reverse complement strand
ACAAAGTTTATGTATTTATGTCTAAACAACAAACTAAACAAAGAAGTTAGATTCTGTGCTTCGGTTTGTTCTTCTCATGATTTCTCTGTGTCCTCTGTTTTTTTAGCTGTCCCAGGAGCTATCATCCATCCAGATAGCAGCCACTCCAACCCCTTGTCCTGAAACCCACACTCTCTCCGTCCACAACCAACTCACACCAGAGCTCCAACAGGCCTTGGAGAAGTGGTTTACTGATCGTATCAAGGTATGTAGTGCGTAAATAATCACAAAACTATAAAATCAAAAATGTTACTTACAGGTTGCTCCAATTGTCAACCAGGAACAGGATGCAGTCATGGTTAGGGACAAAGGAGGCTGCTCAGAGTGCAGACGTCCCATGGCAGACAAGATGGCAGACTTTGCTCTTGAGACTCAAGGTGCGAAGACTAGTTTAATACCTGCTGCAAGTATCTCCCATGTCCTTAAATGAGTTATCATTATGTCCAACAATTAGTGTTTGTTACAAATACATTCTGCTGTTTGTAACTGATGTATTTTGTCATTGTAGACAGAAATCGATCTAAGTTTGATTTCATGTCATGATTTTCATTTAGTTTGTTCATCTTATTTATTCTGTGTATGTTTGAAGGTGCCAGCATTGTCAGCACACGGTGTTCAGAGACGTATCGCATTCGATCAGCATGCGTGACTCTTTTTGGTTTTCCTCTCTGGTATCCATCTGAAAGCCCCCGCACTGTCATCCAGGTACAGATTTCCGTGTTTGCTTCGTAGGGAAAGACGAGCATTCCCAGGGTTGCTAACAAGCCTGCCGTCTCCTTCCATCCCAGGGTTACCCGGTTCTCCTTCCAGGGAAATGTTGGGCATTCCACGGAGTCCAAGGCAACCTGGTCATCTCTATGTCACACCCAATCACCATAAGTCATGTGACTCTGGACCACCTGCCACGCTACAACTCCCCCACCGGCCACATCAACTCTGCACCGAAAGACTTTGAAGTCTATGTGAGTGTTTTGATGGTCCACAACAGCAGCACTTGGACTACAAAGTAAAAAAAAAAACATTCATATTTGGAAAATGATGGAACATTCATTGCATTTCATTTCAAATTGACAGAATCTTACAATGTCCCTATCACTCATCTTTAAATAAAGAGCTTAACCTCTAGTGTTGACAAAGTCAGTGTCCTCACCTGCAAAGTGTTATGGATCACTTGGACTTGCTATCATCATCCATCGTATTGAGTCACCTTTATATCTCAAAAAGGATCCACAATTAGAGCAACTTTCTGAAGCTTTAATGTCATGCTTGTTTCTTTCTCTGTCAGGGGTTGAAAAACGAAACAGAAGAAGGAACTCTGCTTGGGACGTTTACTTACGAGGAAAACGGAGGGTCAACTCAGACATTTAAACTACCTGTAAGTCCAATCTCCTCTATCTAAACATAATCATAAGGCTCTAACACAGTGATTAGTCTAGATGGGGGTTACATTCTCAAAGAATGTAACCATTTAAAATGGTTTCTCAGATTTGGAAATGAGACATTGAAATCATCCAGAGTTGTTTTGTTGTTTAGACGACCTATTGTCTTGATTTTACCTGAATGCTGTTAGGAAAACCCCAGCTAATCAAAGTACAGTCCTCCAAATTGCAGGTTTTATGACAGCGTGGCTGTCAGCAGACTCTTCTTTCCTACTTGTGATGTTTACATTCTGCTTGATGTGATTAATTCACATGCGTGCAAATAGGAATACTTCGCTTATTTCTGCTAAACGTGCTAAAACACGTTGTAATTTCTCCACTGTAGCTGCATGAGAAAACGTCTCACATGGCAAACATTAGCTGCTGTCACTTTTTTTAAGTTGTGCCGTTGAACATTGCATTATTTTTTTCACAAAAAGCCTCGGAATGTAATGTTCCACTAATCATTACTAATCCCTCTGCCTGTTCTTTCTTTCTCACACAGACCCCCAACGACGCAGTGTATCGGTTTGTTGAGCTCCGAGTTCTCTCTAACTGGGGTCACGCCGAGTACACATGCCTGTACCGCTTCCGTGTTCATGGAAAGATCGCCTCCACATAGGCGTACCTCTGCATCACTCGCCTAAAGACACGAAAGTTCTCATTTTAAGTCTGATGAGTTGCAGACCAAGTGATCCTGAAAAGCTGTGGAGTATTGTTACTCATGTGACACAGCTGTATGGAAAACAGCAGGTATTTGATTAGTTGTTTTTTTTTGTGGTTTCATCCAGTAATGCTGAAGTTACAGACATCATTGGGAAGCTAATTGTGCAGTGCACATTTGGCTTTTCAGTTCTAAGAATAAAGGTATAACAAAAAATCTACCTAGTTAGAGCTTTGAACGGCATAAGGTTCTGGTAACCTTATGCTTGTAATCCTGCCACTAGATCATGTTTAATATTTTGTTACTGATCGTTTGTATTTATGAGGACTTTCCTGCTGCATAGGCCTCCAATGCATATATGAGAACTTTTCTAGTTGTACCTTAATTAGTAGTATCTAGACTGAATAAATCTGAAAAAAATAACATTTTTACTTTTTCTAAAATGCAGCTTATAACTAATTACAGGTTACAGATTATGTTGAACGCTAAACAAATTTCAACATGTCTTCTTTTTATAAGAATAATGAAGGTCTAGTCTGTTCAAACTTTATTTGCACCTTTTTAAAAACAATCTTTGATCACTGCTGTGATATTCCCCTTTTGACTGACTTGTAAAAATAATTGAAGGCAGCAGTGAAGCATGTTTATTCAGTATTGTTTGTTAATAACTTAAATTTGATTGACTATTATACAAAGAATAATGGTATTTATGCAGCGTTTTATCATCAATTTGCACTCTTCCAGTAGACTCTAGTGTGCTGTTTTTTGTTTTATTTTTGGTACTTGAGATACTTGAATAACCTTGTTGCTAACCTCTTTTATAAGACGCCATGCTAAAGGCATGAAAGATCTCTTTCTGCTTCCTTGTACAGAGGATTTCATATGACCTTTTCAACCTGAAATGAAAGGTGTTTTTATTTGATAGACAATAATATATATGTAAATTTATATTAAATTTGCTTTGAATATTGAAAATCCTGATAAAAGTATTTTTAAAGATTCCGATGTTTCATTTCAATCTGTTAATTGGCAGGACTTTTAGCAGCTTTTTGTTGATTTATATGTTGCACAGAATATTTGAATTTGATTGAGAAGAATGTTTAATACTTTACTCTGTGATGCACTAGATGTGTTATTGTAATTTGTTTTAATTCATCGGTTCAAATTCGCACAAAACAAAAACTCAGGATCAGAATAAATGTTTTTTTTTAATGTTTTGCTTTTTAATTGAAAACTTATTCAGAGGTTTTCAATTGATGCAAAGCTTATGTTTTAAATTGTTTTGATGGCTTAATCATTACCAACCTTATTAAAAATATTACTGCACAAAAAATTGTTTGGAATAGTTAATTTAACAGGCTCTATCTTGGTGATTACAATCTAACCGCATTATATATATATATATATATATATATATATATATATATATATATATATATATATATATTTATATATATATATATATATATATATATATATATTGCATCTTCATCCTTTTCATTCTCATATCAAACTAGGAATGAATAAAGTAAAGGAAATCTTAGTCTAAACTAAACTTTCTATTTTTATCATTTTAATAGTTTGGTTATTCATGAACACAGTTTACTAAACAATGTATGTCTGTCTAAATAAAGTAATTAACTCTTAATTGTAAATCTTGTTTATTAAAGGTATTGTGGAGGACTTCTGCAAATTTTTTAAAAGACCCACCCTCTCCACTTTAAAAAAAAAAAAAAAAGCATGCTCCTGAGAGGAGACACCTATTAAACGTGAGCGAGAGCATGCACAAACCCATTTCTCCTCGTGCACGCTCTGTTTAAAAGTTGGTGTTTGCATCACTCATAAAGCTTACTTTCCAAAAGAAGATTTTTTCACTATGTCAGACTGAGTACTGGTAAGTGAAAATAGGGAGGAGCAAATAGGACAGCCTTACGTAAACATTTCACCAGAATGATTGACAATTAGATGATGCACCCGGACAGAGAACATCCTCCATTATACCTTTAACAGCATGCTGTTTTATATCTTCTTTGCTTTTTTGTTGTTTAATTTCTTGTTCTGTTCAAATTGTTTAATTCTTCCACAAAGCATTTAAATAAATAAATCTTTGATAAACATGAAAAAAATGCGTTGTTTTACTTTTTTTTTAATTTAGTATACAGGGGAAAACTTACTAATATGTTTACATTTGAACTTCATTAGTTTGTTTGTAATAATGTTTTATAAAGGACTATAACATGTGTCTATGTTTTTAATCCTGTATTCTTTTTTTACATACACTATATTGCCAAAAGTATTTGCTCACCTGCCTTGACTCACATATGAGCTTAAGTGACATCCCGTTCCTAATCCATAGGGTTCAATATGACGTCGGTCCACCCTTTGCAGCTAGAACAGCTTCAACTCTTCTGGGAAGGCTGTCCACAAGGTTTAGGAGTGTGTTTATGGGAATTTTTGACCATTCTTCCAGAAGCGCATTTGTGAGGTCGCACACTGATGTTGGACGAGAAGGCCTGGCTCTCAGTCTCCGCTCTAATTCATCCCAAAGGTGTTCTATCGGGTTGAGGTCAGGACTCTGTGCAGGCCAGTCAAGTTCATCCACACCAGACTCTGTCATCCATGTCTTTATGGACCTTGCTTTGTGCACTGGTGCACAGTCATGTTGGAAGAGGAAGGGGCCAGCTCCAAACTGTTCCCACAAAGTTGGGAGCATGGAATTGTCCAAAATGTCTTGGTATGCTGAAGCATTCAGAGTTCCTTTCACTGGAACTAAGGGGCCAAGCCCAGCTCCTGAAAAACAACCCCACACCATAATCCCCCCTCCACCAAACTTTACACTTGGCACAATGCAGTCAGACAAGTACCGTTCTCCTGGCAACCGCCAAACCCAGACCCGTCCATCAGATTGCCAGATGGAGAAGCGCGATTCGTCACTCCAGAGAACGCGTCTCCACTGCTCTAGAGTCCAGTGGCGGCGTGCTTTACACCACCGCATCCGACGCTTTGCATTGCACTTGGTTATGTATGGCTTGGATGCAGCTGCTCGACCATGGAAACCCATTCCATGAAGCTCTCTGCGCACTGTTCTTGAGCTAATCTGAAGGCCACATGAAGTTTGGAGGTCTGTAGTGATTGACTCTGCAGAAAGTTGGCGACCTCTTCGCACTATGCGCTTCAGCATCCGCTGACCCCGCTCCGTCAGTTTACGTGGCCTACCACTTCGTGGCTGAGTTGCTGTCGTTCCCAAACACTTCCATTTTCTTATAATACAGCTGACAGTTGACTGTGGAATATTTAGGAGCGAGGAAATTTCACGACTGGATTTGTTGCACAGGTGGCATCCTATCACAGTTCCACGCTGGAATTCACTGAGCTCCTGAGAGCGACCCATTCTTTCACAAATGTTTGTAAAAACAGTCTGCATGCCTAGGTGCTTGAATTTATACACCTGTGGCCATGGAAGTGATTGGAACACCTGATTCCAATAATTTGGATGGGTGAGCAAATACTTTTGGCAATATAGTGTATATACATTTTGAACCTCCAGCTAATTTGAAACATTTTTGTCTCATTTTAATATCAGTAACTGCCATAAACACATAGTTGAAGGTCTAATGTTTCCTTTAAAAAGAAAAGATAATTGCAGGAGATCAAGTATATTTGAATAAATAAGGACATTTTTGCATTAAAATAGTTGCACATGAAAAACTTTTTCGAGGAAACTGAAAAAGAATCTAAACAGTCAAACAAAATTAGTTTTCGGGCGAGTGCAGGTGTTACACTTAGTGCAGCTGACTCTTTTTGAAACTTTTTCTTTCTTTTTGCTGAAGCTCAAAACTCATATTTAATCCTGATCTCCTTCATATGGTGATACACAGAAAGAGAGAAAATATGTGCACTTCACAGAGAACATTTACATAAACACATCAGTGTCTACGGTGGACTTCCCTACGTTAGTCAAAGCACTACAGTAACACGTTGCATTAGATTTCTCATTTGCCTTCCTTACATCAGCTGTTTACAGCTTGAGGTTACATCAGTAAGATGAAGCTTCAGCTGCAGCGCTAGATATGATACTCATGGGGAAATCATCATGCTGTTGGCGAAAAGTGGAAGAGTCGCTAATGCTATGCAGTAGATAGTAAATTACTGGATGTGGGAGTACAGTTCTTAGAGAATAAATATATATATATATATATATTTTTTTTATTATTATTGAAAAAGCACAACAAAAAAGATTTGAAAAATAAGTTTTAAGCTTGTATAAAATGTATTTTGATTTATCTCTGTCACCACTTAAACCCGCCCCTCCATATCCATGCCACCCAATCAGCTGATATCATCTGAGCTTCTTAAGTTCTCATTATTAACCAATTATAATTTAGTTTAATGTTGTGAGGATGAATCACATGATCTGAAAAGTGTCCTATCTCCAAAACTGTGCAATATACCTTCTAGAGGAAGCTGTCTGTTCCACCAGCACCACTGCTGTGTTGAGGTAAGATGTGACACGCTTTAACAGGTTAGATATGAATAATAAACCAGAACTTTGACGTAAATTCTTCTTTCCTAGCATTTTATTTATTACCTTTCTGCTTTACAGTGAATTTTCTACAATGTCGAACAGCAGCCATTATGTCAACTCTACCAGCAGCGTGGGTGGGCGCGTTCGCCCTCTGTGGTATCATTACCCAGAATGTGTGGTGGCCCCTCAGCCCTTTGTCTTCTACTTTGTGGTCAAGGTGTTCAACTTGGTCGTTGGGACGCCGGGTAACATCTTTGTCATCTGGCAAATCATTTCAAAAAAGAAGAACACCTCCACATCTGACATCTTCATCTTCAACCTGGCCGTGCTGGATGCTTACTTCTGCTTGATGAGCACAATAGAGATGGTCAACAGGCTGGAGCTGGGTGACGAGAAGATCTGGATCTTCCAAAGGTTTGCATATGGAGTGAAGGACCTGGCGCCAATCTTTCTTGTAAGTCTTAAAAAGATATGTAAGCGTCTTTTATTTCTTACCAAAACGAGGTCAAACAAAGGCCTTTAAAAAATAGAAGCTGAATTTAACAAACACTTGTCATTCTTTTTGAATGTGTTCTAATCTTTTATTTATAAAATTATAGATGTTATTAAACATCCTTTTTCAAATGAGGTTGTTAAACTAAATTTCTTTTAAACGAATCCTAATCTTTTAACTTTTCGCTTTTTTTGTTTGTATTTATTATAATCCCAGATTTCTGAGTATTCTACTTTCATTTCATGTTTTGGACCAACGTAGAAATCAATTGTGGAAAGAAAAAGCTTTGATCAGAAACGTTGAATTATTAGAAACCTGATAACTGTGTCCATCCTTGACAATCCTACAACTCATGATAGGGATGGTATCTTGCTCCATACCAGTGCTAAGTACTAATACTTGTACTTGCAAAAAATAACCTAATACTCTGTACTGATAGCACTAATATGTTTGACAAAGATCACAGAATCAAAACAATTAAGTTTCCCAGCTGCTGCCAACAAGAGGCCCTTACCTGTTGGGGAAAAAACCTTCTACTGCAACCAAGCTATTCTTGATCCAACATAAAAGTCTGACTTTGTCTATTTAGCATTTCAGAAAAAAAGATAAAAACTTTTGAAATTTCACAAAACTTTTTTTCTTTTTTAGCACCTATATCAGTACTCGGTATCAGCAAGTACTTCAATGTCAGTACCTGTACTCGATTAGAAGTAATCAGGTATCAGGACATCCCAATCGGATGATGGCAAGTCCTGTTATTTATCCAACTCAGTTGTTTTTTTTTTATCTTTGCAGATTTTGTTTTGTTTTTTGTTTTTTTTTTTACATAAAGTTAATTACTAGCTTCAGGACAATGAAGGCGGGAGGTCTCCACCATCCAGCAAGAAATCAAAGCTTAGATCAGTGTTAGTGTGTTTAATTGGCCTAATCAAAGTTCAGACCTAAATACAGTCGTTAGTCTGGGATAAGACCTGTTTTTTGTTCTTCTATGGAGTAAACATACAACAAAAGACCTATAGCTATAACCGCAGAAATAAGTCTTTCTATAAAGTATTGATTTGGTCAATCTAAATGGAAACCAAATTTCTTAAGAATAATCCTCAAAATGTTGATTTTTATAAAAATCCACTTAAGTTAGTGGATCTAATGCATAAGATATGGCATCCCTAATTAGAACATAAAAATGCACTGTGACTTCTCTTTAAAAGCCTAAAAATCTAGATTACATAAGAGATATGCCTATAAACAGGACTATTCTGTTTAGTTCGTTGTTAACACATTTTGGGTTGTGTGCTCTTTCCAATAAATAGTTGATGCCAGATTAATTCATTTTGATAAATAATAACTCTCTGTGTGCCCTCAGGTGTGTATCTGTGTGGATCGCTACATGGCTGTAGTACATCCCGTGTTTTTCTCTACTTACCAAGAGACCGTTACCAGAATTCTCATTTGTGTTGTAGTCTGGATGTTCATACTGCCCTACAGCATCATTAAGGGGATTTGGGGAATTATGAGCGTGAGCGGCATCTTCGGCGGGGTCATCCTCTTTGCATTTGCCGTAATGTTGTTCTGCAACATCTCCGTCATCTGGGTCCTCCGTCACTCAGTGGCGGGAAAGGAAACAATGCACCCAGTAAAGAAGAGAGCCTTTAAGATGGTGCTGAAGAATTTGGGAATCATTGTCTTCAACTACCTGCCACCTGTGGCCTTCATGCCCTTTGTGTCTTATTACACGTATTTTGAGTACCGCTGTCAGATCAGCATCAGCGTGTTCTCTATCATGGATCTGAGCTGCAGCATTGAGCCACTGCTCTACGTCACAAAGATGGATGGACCGAATTGTATGTGCTGCAAGAAGGCCTCAGAAACGCCGACTGATGTCAAGGTTTAAACAATAAGCAAAGCTCTCCATATTTACTGACACTCCAATGGCAATGACACCTGCAAGGCTTAGAAGAAATTGTAGCTATGGAGACCAAGAGAAATACATCCATACATTTATTTAGTTAAAAGGAGTAAAGTAAAACTTTTTAATTAGAAAATGTACTTCAAATGATGTTTCAAGTAGTTTTTTTAGGTACAATTTTGCCCTGAACTTAGAAAAGATGCCATCTAATTGTTTTTTCTAAGTATTTTATTCTGATACAATGCTGCTGCAGTAAAACGTTGATTGACTTTAAACCGTCTGACACACCTGTACCAATGATAGCAATAAATGTAGAGGGTAGTGTATCTACCTTTGTTAGATTTTTTTTTCCTTATGAAAGGAAAATATATCTTTCTTACCTTGCAACCCTACTGTTGTGTTTTTCATAACTGCAAATCAAGTTTTACTTTGATCTGTTTTAGTGACTTGGATCGGATATTTTACTTAACTTCTTTGAAACAGCTTATCTTATCCATCAGAAAGTGGTTCTTATTATAAATCCAATATGTATGTTGCAGCTGTAGATGAACAGATTTATGGGTGATGAAGTTAATTTTTCTTTTTTTTTTCCTCTATTAATTTAGATGATTAATGCAATAAATCTGTTGTGTTACTCAACCACCTAATGAACATTTGGAATGTTTCAAATCAAGAATGGAAATAGGAAATATGCTAAAACAAGAACTGATTCAATATTTTAATTATCAAGAAAGAAAGCATTTTAATCTGATTCACATCCAAGTTGGGTTGAAAATTGTCAATAAATGCTGTGAAGATCACCTCTTCAAACTCTTTTTCTGTCTATATTGGAACCTGTGTAGACTTTTAATATATAGGTTTTATTTATACATTATACTTAATGAGCATCAATCTAATTTTTACACAGGCAGATAAAGTTCATTCAAAACTAAAATTATTCAAAAACATTTTAGTAAAGCATGCATTGGTCTGTTTTATTTTACACAGTAAAAAAAAAAGATTTATATATTTTTTTTATTTACATCTGTTTATTCGTTGGCAAAATCAAATAAATTAGGATTTAAAATATCAAAGGCTTTCTATTAAACCCAACTTCAGAAGGTAAAAAAAAGAAAAGACCTTTAGACAGATTTTTTGTTGATCTTTGCTGCTGCTGAACGTCTAACTGCAGGATGTTATGTCACTCTGTGAGGTCTTAGTATAATGATAGCCTGAAGCAGATTGGGATTTATAACACTTAACAGGCATTTCAATTTAGCTTCATGACTAGAGATGCTCAGTGGGACCAATTAGAAGTGATGTAATGAGTGGTCATATAGTTTATGTAATATAGTTTATAATGATTAACTAAACATCTAATTAAAAAAGAAATTCACCCATCTAATTATATATAGAAACAATTATCCTTGTCCAATTTAATTTGAAAGTTTTTTTGCATATGTTAGCAAGCATTGTGTTGAACATACAATACAGAAGTCAGAGTAGAAATTAAACTTTTTTTTATTTTCAAAAATAGCTATTTTAAAGGCTGAATTAACTGACAACATTTCCACATGTTTTCCTTTTAAATGTATTAAGATATTAAATTCTTCATATGGTCACAGACAGATTATTTATATGCATTTTCTGGATGAAAATATGCATACAGTTCTGATTGGTCAAAGAATCTGATAATGCAGATTAATTATTTTGTTTAAAATGATTTAGTTGGAATTAAAGTGCTTGCTGCTTTGTTAAGCTTTAGTGATTTTAGCATGCATCATCTTCAGGGTATCCGAGTCAGCCTCAGGTCCATCCTCTGAGGTGACATAACCAGGGTAAATGGGGTGGAACTCCGTAGACCGAGGTGCTGCAGCATCTGAAGATGCCCCTGATGATAAAGGTTGCAGCAGCGGTATCAACTTGGCGTGAGCGTAGTCGATTTCAAAACCTTCGAAGATAAGCCCCACCCCCCAGGCACCGAGTCCCTCCTCAAGAAGCAGCGATACCTTCTTGGTGGCCAGCACCAGAGCTTCATAATCTCCTCTATCTAATCTAAATATGTCAGAGGTCAGAGGTCGCCGTGGAACCAGCACAGTGAAGCCGGGGGAGTTGGGGAACGGGGTGAGAAAGGCGACATGGCTTTCATCCTCCCACACACGCCACTGCTGCTCCTCCCCACGAACAATGCGTGAGAAAAGGCCGGCGTGAGCCGGATCTTCCCCGAGGAAGGTATGGTCAGGCGGGGCGTCAGGGAGCGGCAGCTTGGCTCTGATTTTGTGCTGAATCTCAGTCAGGCTGGCATCACTCCATCGGGGTGCAGTCTTGGAGGTGCAGTACCCCGGGTCATGAGCATTGTGCTCCTCTTCTCCAGCCAGGTGGGGGCGCCACTCGACATCCAGACCATGAAGTGGCAGGACACGGATCTGTTGGGACCAAAGTTCATTTAATTTGTTGAACCAACAACATATGAAGCAGCAACGTTAAGCAGAAGGTACTAATTACTGTAACAGTAATACACACTTAATGAGAAACTCATTTCAAACTTTAACTATATCTCTTAAGCAGACACAGCCCAGCAGGACACACACAGATGGTACGATAAGTTGGACTAAAAATAAACAGATTTAGGATATTTCCATATTAATACCATATGTAAATCCCATTACTGTCCCACAATGGGGAAATTCACTCTCTGCATTTTACCCATCCCCTTGGGGAGCAGTGGGCTGCCATTGTGTGGCGCCCAGGGAGCAGTGTGAAGTTAACGGTTTTGCTCAGGAACCCAGAGTTCAGGCTGTGGGGATCAAACCGGATACTTGCAACCTTTTCAAAGCACAAGTGCACTGCTCTAACCTCTAGGCCACCACTCCCCAGAAACAAAAACTGTAAAATATGATCCAACTGCTTTAATTTAAAACACACAAAAATCCTTAATTCTACTAAAAATAATGAACCATAATACAAGATACTAATAAGCTGTTATAATAATCTAGTTTTATCTATTTAGGATAGACCTAAGCAAAATATTTTGATAAGAACCTGCTAAATATAATAGAGTTCTAAGGTAGAGATGCATAGATCCAGGTTTTTCCAACCCAGTCCGATATCAATACCTGAGCTGAGCGCATCGGCCGATATTGGATACTTATCAGAGTCGGCTGCTGAATGAACGAATCATAAACCCCGCCACGTGAGTGAAGGCTTTAACCTTGAAATATACATTGTTGACAAAAGGTAAGAAATGATTTATAAACAAATAAGTAGTAAAAAGAAAGAAATAAGAGTTATTAAAGTGCACTGGATTGTATCTCATTTATCTGATCCTTATAATTAGTCAAAATCGGAGCTGATATTCAAACCAGGTATCTGATCGGAATAAACTTCATTGTTAAGCAGAATCTTAACGTTTAATTGTTCTGCTTAGCTGGTTAATGAATGGCACCCAAAATACCCCCATGAGTAGTTTCAAAACTTAATTAATAGATAGATCTAGTTTTTACACTGTGGCCTAACATTTACTTTACAACAGGAACAGCTTGACAGATGTGTCTTTTGAAGTTTGCATTGATTGTTTTCAAAGAATGACCTTAATAGGAGTGGTGGCTTCTCACTCTCTCACTGTTTTTATGTCAAAAACATGCTTCTAAAGAGCTAAATCTTTCTTTTCAGGAAACAAAGTAAAAGTGTTGTATTGTCCTTTCAGTTTAATGGGTGGGGGAGTTTTGATAGTTGGGTGATTTATACTTCAGATAGCAAGAAAAAAAAAATCCAATCACTTTTGCACATATGCCTCTCATTCTGAAGGACCTTCCTCCATAGTAACACATAATAATAATAATATATATATATATATATATATATATATATATATATATATATATATATATATATATATATATATATATATATATATATATATATATATATATTATTTTTAATATTAGCAAAAACTTTAAATCTTTGTATTCTCTCCCTAGTTTTACTTCAAAGTAATTCTCACCTGAGTAGGTCTGTCTCTGTGGGGCCTGCTGATCAGAGCACACCTCCTCAACCCCAGCCGATCACACAGCAGCTCAGCTACGGTCCTCGCCCTCAGCAGCCAGGTTAGATACTCTGACTCAGTGAGGTGGAAGATGCTGCCTCCCTGCCTGCATGGGGCACTGCTCTCCAGGATCACAGAGCCTGGGGTCCAGGGTTTGGGGTTTAGGTAGGCCACCAGCCCCTCCGACTGCCAGATTACATGACGACAAATAGCGGAGGACATGCTGTAGAGTCAGGAGATAAAAGAAAAAAATAAGGTTTGAAAAAATGTCAATTTGTACTATATATCAATTCCATCTTAGATAAAACAGGATTCAGCAGAATTTTAATAGACAATGAAATAATGTAGCTTAAAAGTATATTAAATATGAACAGCTCTGAGCTGAAACACATGGGAAGCCTCTTCTATAAAAAAAGAGAAGAAAAACAGAGATATGACACCAAACACTTACATCTGTCGAAATTTCATTTTGAAACTCCTCATGACTCAGCTTACAGTCATCGTACTTCCAGGCCACAAGACTGAACATTTCCCACATTAGATCAGCACATGTGACTGATGATTGGGGGGGATCATCTAGTCTATGCATTTGCACTTTGGTTTCAAATAACTAATTTATAGATAAGTAACTAAAAACCAACTAGGAGATTTATGGAGAATGATCTTCATGACAGAGGCCCATCAATAATAAATGTCAGTCTTCTGTCTAAACCTCCTAATGAGCTCAAATAACCTCAATAAAAGGAGGATTTTTCTACAGAAATGTATTTTTCTTTTGTTATAAAGTTTGATCTGGTGTAAAACAAAACAAAAAATTGGAAGTTTAAAAAAATTTTAATACTCTGTTAGGAACCCAAACTTAATTTAACAAGGAAGAAAAATGAATGAAAGGCTCTGATTAAGGCTGGGTTTAAGCAGCAGGTTTCCTACACCAGTGTCTGCATGGAGGAAACATCATGATGCAAAAAAAAAAAAACATCATGAAGTTAAAGTAAAGACAATATTGATAAAGAGCCTATAAGCTCTCGGATCGCAGAGAATATTAGTGACTTGCAGGTAGTGATGGGCTATCTGAAGCCAGGCTTGTACCGAGTAATAAGGGGGCGTGTCAATGAAGCCCAGCTTCGAGGCCTGTGTTGTCTTGTTGAAAACCAAGTGACTGGCAACACACGAGGCCTCGCATTGCATTGGTCACGTGACTGCTTCATTTTGCGTGTCGGTTTTCAAAATAAAAGCGCGATGTATCCTGTTGCTTCGTGGGTTGTAGTAGGTGGTTTGGTATCAGCAGAAAATTTTTCATCAGCAGTGGTTGAAGTGGAGCCGTCAAAAAAGAGAAAAACCTCTCATATGTGGGAGTATTATGAGATGACAGATCACAATCACAACCTGAAACAGTGAAAAAAGTCATATTCCTAAATAAAAACAATTAAACCTAAAATCCAGAAATTTCTATATTTTCTTTGTTTAATCAGCAGATGCATCAGAATCATACATCAAAACCAGACTAAAAGCCATTAGAAGAGGCAAACTCCATGTGTAACTTAGAATCAGAACTAGAACTCCTAGGAAGAGATGATTTTAAACAAATTCTGTATTTAAGGAAGCAAGTTTCAAGCTCAAAGTATACAGAGTCTGCAGCAACAGTCACTCAGTTCTCAATACATTAAAGTAACACATATCTTCATTGTCTAATAAGTCCATGACATAAAAGAAAACCTAACACCACCACTGATGGTCAAGGATTAGATTGGCTACAAATCATTTTAATCATTAAAACATGACAATTAAATAGGATTCTCCTCTTACTAAACATGAGTTTGATGAAAACTTTGTGACAAAATTGCATTTCCTAATATTTGGAAGTATGATCCAACTGAGTAACAAGGCTGTTACAGTTTCACCAGCAGATGTCACTAGTGAGTGATGAATGAAGCATCGAGTAATTAACTTTTTTCAACACTTTGCGTTGGAAAGCTTCATTGCTTCATGAGACTTCACGTGCCCATCACTACTTGCAGGCAAATTAAGCATTTAATGTGTTTTATTTCCGATAGAATAATATTTTTTTATATCTAAAGGCGCATATTTAGCTGTGATTTCACAAAGTCATCAGCTGGAGGTTGCTGTAATGAGTCAGAAGTTCAAAGATTGGACTTACCTGCAGAATAAAAGCCTAGCTCTACAGGAATTAAATACCATCCAAGAGGTAAACCCTGCAACTATTTATTCAATCCGTCTGGAAGGTTTGTGCAAAAACACAAAAAAATTGAAAATAATCAAGGCTTCCAGCTACAGATGCCAAAGACTGAATGTTCGCTGTGTCTAAAGGATCAGGCGACATCTATGTGTTCGTGGTTCATATCGGTTCACAGAGCGGAGGGGACTCAACCCAGCGCGAGGCTTCACAGGAACCGGAAGTAACCAACCGGTAGCAAATAACAGACTGGGTGCTAAAGTAGCGAATGCACCGTGGATGCCTCTTAAAGGCGGGGTAGAAGGTTTTGATTTATCTGGGGGTTAGAGACAGCAGAGCTACCCCGCTCTTTAAAAAAAAAATAAAATATGAGAACATTTTTAACTGACTGAAAATCAAAGTAAACGTGTCTATTTTTTCTACAGCTCCCTCTGCTGCTCAGATGGCTAGGCCACACTAGAACCCTGAAATTCTCCTTACAGATTATGTCTCTCACAGTGGACATGCACCTACAATAACAATTCCAGACCCCTCAATGATTTTTTAGTAAGAGAACTTGCAATACAGCTTATTTTCCTCACTGTCTAAATCATCACTAGCCACTGTGTTGAGGTAATCAGTGGTGCAATCATAAAATTGAAGTCACAATAATTATTGTAACTGCATTGCTGTGCACGATATCAATACAACCTTCTACAGAAGCAGCATAGAGAGTGTTCTGACCAGCTGTGTGTATGTATGTATGGTGTGGGGGCTGCAGCGCTGCAGATTGGTAGAAAGTGAGAAGAGTAATGAGAACTGCAGATAGGATCATTGGGGCTTCTCTTCCCTCCATAAAAGACATTTAATGCCATTGCTGCATGTCCCGAGCCTGTAAGACCCCTCACACCCCCCCACCATGGATTGCTGTCCTCTGGGAAGAGGCCTCACAGCATTCGATGCAGGTCCAGCAGATTCCTAAAGAGTTTCTTCCCCACTGGCATCAGACAGCTTAACTGTTGAGAAAACTCAAAATCATGTAATCATTCTGCATCAAACTGACCATATCAATGAGGTTTTTTTGCGGCACCTTTTTTCTCCCACAATGTTTACATCATACACATGTCAGAGAGCTGTACAAAATGGTGTTTTGTTTTGTATAGACTCTGTGTATACAAAATGACAATAAATATTGTCTAAGCCTAAATAAAAATAAAACTGACTGGATCAGAATGGTGGATCGGCGTCATTCACTCAATATCTGTTGCAGCTAATTAGTCCATGGGGATGCTTTTTTTGGTTGTGGTTTTTGGTATCTAGCACATACAATGGCAACACATATTCTAAATTAAAACACACTTTACTTTTTTGTGATGCTTTTTAAACTCATTTTTATCACATTCAAAGACAACAGAGCCATTGTTGTTTTGAGTAAAAAGTAGCTAAAACTCTTCAGCCTTTAAATATCCATCAAATAGACATTATACAAAATTAGCTTTAAGAGAGTTATATAGCTATCTAAGCTTTAAGACTAATTAAAAGCTTAGCTTTAGGTATATAACACAAAACAGTGTATCTGCATACCTAGCCCTCCCTGGTCAAGTAAGGAGAATTTAATTCCTTAAAAAGCTTTTAATTACAGGGGTCATGAAAAGTCTAAGGGAAATCAGAAAATTCCAATATAAATATAATATTTATATCAGTCTACTTTTTTGGCAAATGACGCCTCTAGGCAGTGATACACGCCGGACTTTAGGTGTTTCTTAGTGCAGCCGTCTGTTTGTTGCATGTGCTACTGGCCACTCTGTCCGTTTTTTTACTGTAAACATGGATGAAAGGGATGAGGACACATCCAACTGTTTGGTCTCAATAATTTCAGACTGAAATAGAAAATAACAAGACATTTAGTGGAAGAAAATTTGTCGAATACAAAAGATTGTAACCTCTGCAGTAAATAAATCATCAGTTGACCCTCTCTATCAGTTGTTTCAGTGTAAAAAGGTGGATTGTCATAAAGAATATTCCCAAACATTTATACTGGTTGAAATTTTAACATATGTCAATTGGTTTATGCTTGGCTTCGTTCTGCATACAATTGTTTTTTTGGACACAATATATTACAGAAAAGGGTCATCACACCAAGCTATAATGATGAGAGTGCAGGACCATGACAAACATTGTCACCATAATAGAAAGAAAAGAGAATTTACCAAAAAAAAATGGTCTCTGTGTTTTTTCTGTAACTGTGTACAAGACAGGAGCAGTGAAAATATGACATACCTGAGATGTTGTGTGTTGACACCACTTCATGAGGCATTTTCTCTTTCACCAGAAAATGGCAGGACCTGTTAGGGAATTCAAAAGCAATTTTTAAGATCTGATTAAAGAGGTTAAAATACGACGCAAGTCTGCTGATCAAAACAAAAGACTGTAGTTTATTTAAAGCAAATCAAAATACAGCAAAAGAAAAAAAAAAAGAAAAAAGCCTATAGGGGTTATAGGCATTTCAAGTTGCCAATTTAAAATGTATTAGCTTCCCCAGTTCCTCTTTCATGCTGCTAGTTTTCAGTTGCATGATTTATCTTCTGTTGAGAAATAATTAGAAGCATTTTTTTATGTTTTTATTGCGATACACAAGAGTAAGAGGCTGGAACTCTTTCCAAAGTTCAAGAATTTAACTTAAAACTAGATCGGATGACAAAATTTTAGAGTCAGCCTACAGATGCCATCCAGTTCTTATGTCTTTCGTCACAGATATTCAGTAGATTAGAACATGCATTCATATGAGACTGCAGCTATTAATAATGGAAGTCATTGGAAAACAAGTCAGAAAATCATGGGAACATATAACTACAGCATTACATACATAGTTTTAGAGATAAAAATAGGTAACTGTGCCAATTTATAGCTAGTATTTACCCCTCCTTATTAACCATATACACAAAGTAATAATAATACCATAAAACCTAAACGAAACAACTGCATCTTCTTTATATTTGGTAGCTTATACTAGGTTGATAGTGTAACAGCACACTGCTACTACCGAGAAAGGAATGTACAATCCCTCGTATCTCTCTGACCTACAAACCTGACAAAAAAACCTGATGAACCAGTTAAAATGAACTCACATACTGCTCACTCATAGGCCTTCTACAGGAATGCTATTTCCTACAACTTAATAGAAGTTTGGGCGATTCCTCTTCTCACATTATCCTGTATGAACATATTACTTTCAGAATTCATTTAACTTAAAAAAAAAAAAAACTGACAAGATACAGTAGTCTGCAAGTCTTTTTCTTAAGGTATTATAGCTGTATATAGTCCCCATTGTTTGCTTTAAATCTAAGTTAAAGACAAATAGGATAAAGTGACAGAATATTTCTGTGAACTGTCAGGTCTGAATGTACATTTCTTATTATTTTGGACCTTTTTTTAGTCTTTCTGCTCTTTCCATGTCAGTTCCAAACCATTAGCTGTGTTTGAGAACTGACTCTAGGGGGCACCCTTGAACTACAAAGGTGATGAGCTGTAGGGTAGATCACATTTAGTGTTTTAACCTAATCTTTTAAGTATGATCTGCTCTTAATTTTAGTTTTAGTCCTCTCTTTCCACAGAACTTCAAATAAGTGATCACACCTTCATTGACCCAAGGCTGAAATGACTCATGACACATACACACACCACACCCGCGCACCAATACACACACCCCTCCCACACACACACACACATACATACTACGCTACTATTTTTAATCGTACTTATGAGAAACCTCAACTGCTGGTGTTCTTCTGATACTATAGTCTAATACTCCCAAATATGTATAAAATTATATCTATATGTCCTTACACTGGCTATATGCAGCACAGAGAATAGACTTAAAATACTTATCTGACTGGTTTAGCACCACAATACATTAAAGAGTTACTATTATCTTATCAATCTTTCAGAACACTCAAGTCTTCCAGTCCCAGTCTACTTCGCGTCCCTAGAACCAGTACCAAACATGGAGAACCAGTTTTTTAGGTTTTTCTGCAACCTTTGATCTAAAACAAACTCCCACAAACCTAAAAAAACAGACGATGTACTGAGTTCCTTCAAATCATAGCTGAAGACAAACCTGTTAGGGGCTGTCTTTGATTAGGGGTCCGCAAACAATCCAATTGAAAACCTGCTCTAAACAATATATCTTATCACACATTAAACCTCTACATATGATTATCATGTGTAACTACTTGATTACTTGTATGACCTTGTGTGATGATTCTGATGATTTGCTGTATACTTGAATAATGCTTTTAAGGATTTTAAGGAGTTTACTGCTCATTTGTTTTGATGATTTATGGTGTAAAGTACTTTGAACTGCCTTTATGCTGAAATTTGTTGTACAAATACTTATATACTTATTAACTCTTCATGTACAGCAATGTGAGGTAGTCAGTACTAAATAAAATTCTCACATTTCCTGTAAATGTATTTTTCAAAGGTTTTGTAAGAAAGGCTCAAATGCAAGTAGAATAACCAAACAAACTGAGTCATACTTTTTGGCTTGTTAACAGCCTTAAAGTTTTTGCCAGTATCCACACAGAAACACTGGAAGGTAGCTTGAACGAAAGTGCTGACCCACTTTCAAAGAGTAAATCTGTCTTTATAATCTGCAGCCACTGACCCCAGTAATGAGCTCAGCTGCTCAGATATCCTCTGTGGACGATGTCAGCTGAAGACCAGGGTGATGATTCACCTGGTTAGCGAGCACAAAGGGTCAAACTCAGTTAAATTTAGAAATGTCACAAATGTCATTTGTCAGTGTGACATTTCTATGGCTTCTACAGGTATACATACATCTAGTGTAATTTTGTCCCAACCATTAAAATCAATGTATATCATAATGTATGTGACCCAAATGTAGCAGAAGCAACAAAATCTACTTATATCTCCCATTTAAACTTCCCTTCATTAGCTTCTTGTTAAATTCAGAATAGAATTTAATATATTCTTTCTCAAGTATAAAGCCCTAAATAACCAAGCTCCATCATGTATTGATTGTTCCTTATGTTCCAAACAGAGCACTTTGCTCCCAGTCTCCAGGTTTAGTGGTTCCCAGAATTTCTAAAAGTAGAATGGGAGGCCGATCTTTTAGTTATCAGGCTCCTCTCCTGTGGAACAAACTACCAGTTTTAGTCATTGAGGCAGACACCCTTTCCACTTTTAAGGCAAGGCTTTAAACTTTATTTTTTGATAAAGCTTATATTTAGAGTGGCTCAGGTTATCCTGATCTATCCCTATAGTTATGTGGCTATAGGCTTAGACTGCTGGAGGACATAGGAATCCCTTTACATCAGTCTGCTTCATTCTACCTTTATTCTCTGATTCTGTATTGTTTGTGAGTTGCAATTCTAACTTTATTTTCTATCTGCTTTTTCTTGTCATAGTACTGTAGCTTCATCTGGCCTGGTTTAGCTGTGACACCATCCTGGAGAGAAGATATCAACTTCAATTACAAATGAAATAGTTGGGCCTGTTTTTCAGTGCTTAGTCCTGTTTCCCAGTCACTCCAAGTCTCTATCCAATCATCTGGGTTTTCCAAGATACAAAAATATGTTTAACCATTCTATTTGTTCGTTTGCATTTACAAGACGGCTGTGAATGTTGTGAATTGGCACTTTATAAATAAATTGATTTGAATTGTTGGATTTTATTAGAGAATGTTCTTTTTTTTTTTACTTGGAGTGACAGATCAGCGCTGCTTGATGTTAACAGATATTCTCCTTTAAGTATTAAGCAAAGAATGTGTGATATTATAGCAGTAAAAGGTGGTTCTAGAAAATATTGACCATGGGGTGTTAAACACAAAAATCAGATTAAAAACGTTGAAATATGTGATAACTTTAAAGAGCTACTTTTGAAAAAAACAAAAGCAGTACTGTATGCATGATCTACAAAGGTTTCAGATTAAGACTAGGAAGGTTTCTGGTAAAATAAGATGGAAAAAAACAACTACAGATCAAGAAACCAAGTGAAGAAAGACCCAAAGTAAATTGCGTAATACATATGCTGTTTGTTTAAAGGTTAAGTCTCAGTGGCAGACATAGCTTCCCCTTTTAGCAAGTTTCTGTTTCTCTGCTTTTTTTGTAATGCATTGGTAAGGCAAAGGTGTTAAGTACTTAAAAAAAAACTTTTCCTGCGATAATGCACAGGAACTGATGCAACAACCTAAATCCACAGAGACTTCAAATAAGAGAAATAAGACACTTATTGATGAAGCAAAAACAAAACAAAAATGTAGATGTTTTTTTAAAATTGAAATAGAGACTAACATAATGAAAATCTTTATCAATACAACCTAAACTTCTTTGTTTAATAACCTAATGAATTTAATTTCCCGCAATAGTAGCTTGAGATATGGGCCAAATAAGATAAATAGCCTATCCATCTGTATATCACGGTTTTCCAGTACTCTTTTGCACATTCATGGATAGTTGGTGTTCACTGCTTTGTGTGGGAAGGACATGCTCACCAAGGTCACCATTCATCCAACAACTAACATTAATCGTGAGAGTGTAATAAAGTTTTAATTGTAATATAAAATAATATGATATGATATAATATCACATATCATATAATATAAAGCTGTCACGTCCAAACATGTAAAAAAAAGTGATCTGACATTAAAATACAAAATTACACTACAATCACAAATGTGTTATGGGGTGAAATGTTGTTATTGTTTTGTAAAATATGTTATTAGGAATAACTTTAAGACAACTTTGGCCTATGTAGGAATGAACATGTATGGTTAGTATTTTTTTTATGTCGAACTTCTTTCAGCAAGAGAATCAACTTTATTAATAGTCAACTTTGGTAAAACACAGCCTAAAACAAGCCTCTGACATGTGGGCAGAGAACACTTTCAGATCTGACTCATTATTTTATAACATGACAGACAGATACTGATACAATGTATAGGAAGACAACCAGAAATGTTGCAATTGTGAATACCAATTGGAACTAGAAAATTACCCAATGAAATTTTGGAGGTGGCTACCAACATTTGGACTGGCACCAAAGCCTTGATGTGGTTAGTTGGGTTTGCCTTATATTGGCATATATCACCATACCAGGTGGTGAATTTCTTGTTCATGGTTGATTGCGACTGGCATCACTATACCACTCCGTTCACATTTCCAAATATATGCTACTTGTATGTGACTCCTGTGTGAACTGCAGTCATCCCGCATGCGCAGTAGAGGACGCAATGACATCACAGGCCAGCGTGCTCTGTGTTTACGGAAGTCAAGGGTGGTAGTGGCCTTTGTCGGGTATTAATGGCGTTCAGGTCGGATGAATGCGACCTGGCCGTTCAGACACAGGTCGCATTTGAAAAGATTTGTATCGGATTCAGAACCACATAGCCAAGTGGCCTGGGTCACATAAAAAAAAAAATCGGATCTGTGTTGTTTGAACAGCCATAAAAAGATCAGATACAGGTCGCATAAGGGCCAAATAATCCGATTTGGGTGACTTCAGGCTGCAGTGTGAACGGAGCCTTAGTATTATCCACTGCATGACTTGCATTTCAAATCTTTCAGAAATAGACATGTTAAAATCCAGAGTGTCAGATTTCTTGGCTTCCTCTGCCTTACAGTAGACAAGCTATGAATAGCACCTCAGTCTTACAGGACTTCCCAGTCTGGCAGCACATATGGCATACTCTCTGGAACGAAACATAGTTGTGGATAACCACTAAAGCATGGGCTACATTATTTCTAATACTGAAGTAGAGGCTGTCAAGAGCACAAGTCAGAACCAGTTATAGTGTTTTTTCTCCAGGCTTCAGCTATAAAGAGTTAGCAGCTACTATGTTCACACACTGTATAAGGTACACCTGTTCCACCAGTTGTTATGACAATTGGTGAATCAGTCAACCACATGGGAGCAGTCAGAGCAGTAAAGCAACTAGACATATGAAAGACAAGTTTCGTAAGTTTAGACTGAGCATTTGCATGAGTAAGAGAAGGTATTTCAGTGATCGTAGCATGGTAGACAGCCTGATCTGATCACCTCAGACACTTTTAATCTAAGGTTGTTTTTTTCAGATATAGTCATCTCAGGTATACAGAAAATGGTTGCAAAGACAGAACGTATCCAGTCAGTTGCAGTTGTGTGAATGAAATTGATGTCAGAGGTTAAAGCGGATGGGCCACAGCAGTAAAAAAAAGCAGGTGTTCCTCCTGTCCTAAGCTAAGCACAGTTATCTAAGGCCACAGTTCACATAGTGTTACAAATTGGGAAAACATTGCATGGACATAATTCGGCATAAAACCTGACAGCAAGGAACCATCCTGCCTCATATCAACAGTTAAAGCTTGTTTTTGTTGTGAGACACCTTCCATCTATAGTCCATCTGATCATTATTTAAACTCCAAAGAGAGCCTGAGAAATATTTGGGACTATTTCTATCCCTTCATGAGCACAGCATGTTTATCTTCTGATGATTAATTCTAGTAAGATAATACAACATGTCCCAAAATCTTAAAGGAACCTTTTTTATGCATGAGTTCAGTGTCGTCAAACAGCCTCCACCATCACCAGATTTTAACAGATTTATACCATTAAGTTCAGCTGCAGCAATCATTTGATGTTAATAAGAACTAAAATACCTAAAGAAAGTATCATAAATAATTACATTTTTCAATTCTTAATGTAACACAGAGACTACAACCTCAACACCAGCATGGTGTGCTAAACAACATAACCAGCGGTAGTAAATTAACATAGTTTCTGAACCATAAAATAAAGCAGAATAAATAGAACATTATAAGATTAATAAATGCATAAATCCATTCGCAAAACAGATTGCACCAGTGTTAAAGTTTATTCAGACGGACTCGTGCATCTGGCAAAGTATCCCAGTTTTTATTATGGTTGTTCCAGCCACACCAGGTGTCTCCAAGATGACATTTTCCCAGGATGACAAACTTGCAGACTCAATATTTAGCCCTGACACAATACTGGCCCTGTGAGTACGTACAAGCTTTGAGCCTGTGGGAAATCAGTTGACTGTTTATAATGAACACAGATTCTGCGTAGAACCGCAAAGAACTACACAAGGTTTACCCTGTGCTGAGAAAATACAAAATGTTAGGAAACCTTTCAGTTTGCGATAACAGATTTTAACCAATCCCCTAAACAAATCCAGAATATACCAACTCTAATAAGACATACATAAGAATACATTTTCAATACAGATTTGTTTTTACCGTCACTTCATTAAGTACACTAGGATTAAGGTTAGAGTATACATATATATATATATATATACTCTAATGTGACTAAAAAAACTAATGATTTTTGAATTATGATCACTCAAACTATATTTTAAAAATAACTATCTTAAAGCAGGAATTAAACAACTTTCATTAAGCTCCCAATTTAAATTACCATTTTGCTAGTTAAATATATTTTCTAATCTTTAGTTTCTTTGTTGTTAAGTGGGAAACCATCATAATAAACAAAGAAAGTGGAAATTATTCTGCATAATTTTCACACGGAGCTCATGACATGTCCTCCTCCATGTCCAGTTTGAAGAAAACATGAGCATAGATGTAAATCTGCAGGCAAATGACCACCTGAAGCTGCTTTGACTTCGTTATGTGAAGGAATGAGAAAGAACCAGACGAATCTGTTCATACTTCTAGTCACACCAATGGTCTGCCAATAAACTGTAATGAAACAGGAAATGTTTCTATGAAAGATCTGAGTTGCGGATACTTTTTGGAAACTTTCAGGATGTTCTCTGAACTAGACATGTCTTAGCCCTTTTATAATCTAAATGGAACAGTGTCAAAGCTTCACTAATGATTTCATCATTAGGTGATTTCTATTGCATTTCCACCTCTAAGCAAATTAAAACTGAAATAAACTGCCAGACTATAGATTATTACAGATAAAAAGAACTTGCTGAGAATTACCAGTAGGTCAACCTACAGTTTGCCTTTTAGGTGTGTGCTAAACAGGGTTTAATGCCATGATGAAATGTAAACAGCTGCTTAACTGAAATCCTCAAACTGAGCTGTAGTTAAACAGTCAGGACCAACGTTTCATTTTTTCCTCAAATGGGAATTGCTGTAAAAAAATCAGTTTTGCTGTACTCCTTTGGGTTTTGTCAAGTTTTAAGTGGGGAAATACGACCCATTAGGTTTGTGAGCTTTTTTGCAGGATCTTTAAATAAAACCGAACACCCCCCCCCCCCCCCCGCCCCTGCAGGCAACTAAGTGACAGACTGGTCTGGTTTCAGAATTATGAGTGCTACAGAAATAGCCCCCCAGATGTTTCTCTTCTGCTTTCCTGGCAGATGCTTTTGGTAAAGGTGTAAAGATGCGACAGGTCACATCACAGATTGAGCAAAGACTATGATTAAAATGCAGCATAAAAAATATGTATTTAGAGCAATTCGGAGAACTTTCAGAACACGCATTAAATCAGTTTATAATTAGAAACTAAAAGACAAAGATGTTTAACTATGATAACTATCACCTTTGGAATGAAAAACATTCAAAGTCACTGAAGAGAAACCAAGTTCTAGATGCCAAAGGTCAAATGCATCCTTTGTTTAGTCAACACAGCTGAGGGATGACTTTAAAATATATATATATATATATAGTATTTTGCATTTAGTGGCACCACCAGTCCTTTACAGCATAGCAGCAGCTTTAAGGAGAGTTGTAGTGGATTTATGTCATTGTAAATATATATATACATTTAGATTGGGAATACATTCGATGATTTAGCTTCTCCCCACACCAGGAAAAACACTGAACACATTAGTGCTCTATGCACAAGCTGCAAAGTTTAGGACGATCAGAGGAGACATCTGATACAATCAAAACTACACTGTAAGGTCAGTCTGTCAATGATTGTTCCTGCAGTTTAATTCAGTGACCTGCTTTACTGATTGCCCGGTTACAAGGCCCTTTCATCTAGCACGCGTCTCCCATTACAGGAAATGTGATTCTTAGCAACATTACCCAATTTATCAGCTAGTCCTCAGTCTATTACACAAACTTTAAGGTGAAGAACCAACCAATTAAATCAAAGATCCTTGTTAGACTCCAAGAATAAACCTAGACATAATCTCTACAACCAATCATATTAAGAAGCAGCACAGCACACTGTGATTTGGTATAGACAGATCTTTATTAGAAAACAAAAAGCAATGCATTATACAAGCCAACAGCAAGCACAAAGTCAGGAAACTACAGTTAAGAAATAAAGATTAACCTACCATTAAATAGTCAAAAATCAGCAACCCAGTAATGGAAAAGAAAAAAACTATTTACAACAAAAATTCATGTTGACCAACATTTTAAACATGATTAGGCCCCTTTCTGGACTTGAAGCGGTCAAGAGGAAGATGAAACTGGGGTTATAACAGGTTAAAAAATAAAGGAGTCTGCAACATCAAGATAGAAGAAAATTACAAATTAATTTCTATCATTCTTGGGTCTGGATTTAAATGGAGGCTAAGCATGTGTGGAAATGTTATGGTGTTAGTTAAAATCTACAGCTCTACTTTAATTCCTGTTTTGCATGCCTAGTCTACAAAGAAAAACACACCACCTGCCTGTTTGCACAGGTGGTGCTTTAAGGTCAGGATTCAAACAGGGGACTGAGAGACACGCATGTACAGATGCTTCACCTAACTACCTCCCAGCCCCCTGCTCATAACTAATATCAGCAACTTCCATACTCTTCTTTAAGCTCTCAAACATTCCCTGTTCAGGGATCAGACACCTTCACACACGCCTTCGAGTACCTAAAATGAATGCCTGATACTAAAAATGGTTTACTTTGCTATAGCCCATGATTACAACAGCAGAAACTAACACCACAACTCTTCACCAAGCAGACTTTCTGCCATCTAAGCCACTGAGGCGGTCTTCCCACGGTGGTGTTTACGAACTTCTTCCATCAAGTCCTTGAGATACTGGATCTCTCGGCTGATGGACTCCGCTTTCTCCCTCAGCTCGTCGTTTCTCTTCTCCAGCTCTTCTCGTTCCGAGTTCAGGTGGTCCTGTTCTACCCTCTTCTTCTGCCGATAGCGAGTGGCGGCTGTCTTGTTCTGCTCCATCTTTTTCAATTTCTTTTCAACCACCTTGGGTGCACCAGACACAGATTTGACTTTGGGGGTCTTGGGAGAGGCAGACTCTGGCTTGCAGTAGGGCTTGGTTCTGGAGGATCCAGCGCTGGGGGAACTGGGAAGAGAGGGATGACGGCTGGGCGACCCTACGGCTGACTCGATGCCAGAGTCGCTTTCGGAGTCGCTCGAGTGAGAAGTGCTAATAGACAGATCGGGGAGAGAAATGACGGGGGGCTCATCTTTGTTCGAAAGAACAACTACAAAGTGAGCAGTGGTGGGAAGAGAGACCAGAATGGGACTGGCTGTCTGAAGGACTTCACTGGAATCTGAGATCACGGTAGTGGCAATGGATGGGGATATCTTCCCAACATCCAGTACATCAACTTCACTCCCCAGCTCCAAGGTGTAGGCTGGAGAGGGGGGGGATAAGGGGCGAGGGGATGAAGGCTCAGGCTTCAACACCACATCTGGATCAGGAGCCACCTCTTTCCCCACCTGAACATCCACAAGAGGGGTTTCCAGGGGGTAGGTGGGGATGTCTGATTCTAGGCTGCTATGCTGAGATGAGATTGTTGGATTTAAGGAATCTAGATCCATGTGAGGATCAAGGGAGGCCAAGAGATCTTCAGGAGAGCCGGTGGACTCCTCAGACGAGCAAGAGCCAATGAGGGATTCCAGGTCAAAATCACTCAGGTCGATCTTTTCCGACATCCAGTCCATACTGCCCAAATCATCTATTAACAAAAGAAAGGTCATCAAAAACCCTTTTAAAACAACAAATAAGCATCTCAAACATTTTTATAGCCATTTACCTTTACCATCGCCTGCTCCGTGCCCGCTGAGCAGATCACTGTCACCCAGCAGGGAGAGGGGCAGCAGGTCCAATTCTGCCTTGGCTTCCGGGTAGGAGGAATGAGTGAGAGGAGGGGACGGCGGTGGGGAGGTGGAGGAGAATGGAGAAAACGGCATGGTCTGATAAGGAGATTTAGAGGATCCAAAGGACGAGGAGAAAGAGAGGGAGGGCGAAGCAGGCGCCTTCACCTCAAAAGAGGAGGAAGGAGATAAAGCTTCTTCTTCATCTTGGTCCAGAAGGGGCCCCATGGGGTCAGCCATCAAAAACAAGGACCCTGTTAATAAGCAGTTATGGTGTTACATGACTTAAATGATAAAAAAGTAAATTTCCATTAAAAAGTGTCAAAAATAGTTGTGAATGTAAGCCAATAGGGCCTGTGGGTGTAGGCGACAAAATGTCAGGAACACCTGTCACACAAACCTGAGTACAGGGTCTCCATGTCCTCCAAGGCTAGCTGGGAGAGTGTCATGGCGGCTGCTGGTCAGTGGTAATGACAAAAGAGTGTAGGAAAACAAACTGGATCCTGATGTCAAGTTGAGGGGTCCGGTACTGCTGTCGAGGGCAGCAAAGCTGAGGGTGGTTGCTGGAAGAGACCTGGATTTTAAGGATAACATCAGGGTTAATAGAGAATTTTGAAATATTTTGGATCAAAAACATATTTTTCTCCAGCATGATAGAAAAGAGTTACATCCAAAAATATTTTCCTTTCCTGCCTAGGGATAACATTGAGCAATCCAAAGTGCATTAACATTCTGTGGTATCAACTTTACAGTTGCCTTGCATAATTAATACAAGACATGTATATTTTGAAGGACCCAGCAGCTCTCAGCATGCACAGTCCTCCTCACAAACGAGAAAAAAAGTATATATGTAATTATACTGATTTTTTAAAAATGTGGGTAATATTATGGACCCAATTCTAAATTAGATTTTCTACCTTTCACGCTACCTTTCATGTAGGAAACTTTGCAAAACAAAAAAAAAAAATCATCAAATCAATTTTGTAGCAATTAAAACAAAACAATACCAGCCTGAAAAAAAAGCTCATTCTTAATGGGAAGAAGATACACTGTAATAAAGGTGACAATTAATAAAAAGTTCATAAGAGGCTGAAATATAAACGTGTAAATATTTCCGTACAAGTTCTGAAGCCATATTTCCATAGGAAAAGCAAGTGAAAAATGTCACATATAATCAGTTTATAGAAAAAAACATTTGTTTTAAGGGACAAGTAGAATACAAAATGAGGAGACGAAAGAATTTATAGCCAGAAAATGTTGCCACATGATTTAGAGTTATTCTGGTTTGGCCAGTTTTTGTACTGAACCAACTCCCCACTTTTACTTCCTTAAATGCAGCTATTCAGCTAAATTTCCGAGTAATTTCCCAGTGAACAGCTTGTCTGTCACTATGCTGAGGGGGTGGAGGCAGCGCCTAGCTTATCTCGGCTAAAGCGTCAATGCCAGTTAAACGGGGAGAACCCCGCCCCGACCGGGGGATAATGTTTCCTTATTTGGTCATGCTCTGGTTGACGGTCCCGCCTTCTCGCGTGAGTCATGGCTCGGATGTGGGTGGATGACATGACCGCCATTTTCACAACAGAGCCATCTGTGCAAGGCGGGGGAACCGACGTGAAAAAGACAATCCGCGCCATTTTGGCCACGCCACGTTGACAGTATCTGGTGTATACAAACACAACAGTCTAAACAAATACGATAATATCGCTGCAGCTAGAGTTATTCTAATAAAAATATATAAATATATATAAGTTTTAGCCATCAGCATCCAAGTTAGTCGATATGGATGACAAGTTAAGAGTGATCACGGTGGCCATCATTGAGTGCCGCCGGCTAGACAGCCTCGGTCAAGACGCTGATAATTAACACATGGCATTGATTTAATCGATTCGAACCAACCCTTTTTAAGCATTTTAATCATCATATCTCCAATTATACAGCCTCTTTGTGCTAACAGAACCAACTATTCCAAAGCTTCGGCTATTCTACCGCTGAGTGTGAAATTGTAAATCAAAATACTTACGCCATTTTGCAAGAAATAGCCAGTGCACTTAGCCGCTGCAGTGCCGGGTTTTTGCCGCTGCAAATGTTGCTGGCGCACGCCTTTACACTGCCATTGTGGCGTTTTATGGGCTCTTAAGATAGCTCAATCTCTTTCACAGCAATACAGACGAAGAACAGACAAATATGGCCACACTGGGTTTTATAAAGTCGAAGCACTGCCCCTCCCTTGTATTCTTCCGCGGTTTAGTCTTATGGGTACGATCGTTTCAATGAAAGGGGTAGCGCGAGTGAGCGGAGTTTTTCTGTTTAGTTGGATATAGACTGGTAGCTCCGCTCACGCGGACAGTAATTGATTTAACAAACGCTAACTTCCTACCGTCACAGATAAACCTTGGCTCGAATTCGGCTGCGTCTTCCAAGGACGTGTTTCACCGCTGTACGATCTTTCTCTTAGCAACCGTGTCAGTTGACACACAAAGCAGGAAAAGAATACATCCCGAACTTTTCAAAAGTGTTTATTTTATTTTTTATGTAAAGTGAACAAATACTACAATTATGAGAACACAGAGTGCAACAAAGGTGACAACCACCTGGAGCATGAACAAATAAAAGCCAATATAATGATAAAAAAGGGGATCAACATATAAGTAAATCTAAACAAAGTATACTAAAAATATATCTGCAAAATCTTTTATATTCAACAACGAAAAAATTTTAGTTAAGCAAATTTTGCAAGAGAATTAAAAAATAAAAATCATATCAGTCTCCACACTGCAGATATATTAGAATCTGTTCTTAAATTAAAGCCAAACCCATTTACACAGTAGTAGATAAAAACATTTCCATAAAAAAAATCATTAACTGCCACATATGTAACTCAATGACCATTTATAAAACTATTTTCATTAATTTCAGATGGAACTATTCACATATTTGTATTATATTAAACTGCACTTCCAATATTCACCACTGTTCGGCGCCAAGTGCCTTTTTCCTCTGAGCATTGAGCAGCCGCCCTGCTTGGATTTGCATGAATCCTGGGATATCCAAAGCTAAATAGGATACACTGGACCCATCCTTCAAATCGGGCAAAAATGAAGGATGCATTTGTCGGCTGCTTAATGATGGCTGAGTTTGAATTCAGGGGCTGTGTCCTCCGAAGGCCAGATTTGTGGAAAAAAAAAAAACAAAAAAACTATATACAAAAATTACGCATAAGCATTCACACATAAATATATCTATTTATATTAAGTTTCTCCATGGCCTCTCGTATGGCTCCGAAGCGATTCTGGTCCGCCATCTGGCATCTCAGGAGGGGGAAGCGGTGCAGCACCAACACTGTTTAAAGTGGGGATGGTGTGCTGCTGACCTCGACTCGGGACATTGTGGGTCGGTGGGCGGAATACTTCAAAGACCTCCTCAATCCCACCAACATGCCTTCCATTGAGGAAGCTGGGCCTGGGAACTCTGTGGGCTCTCCAATCTCTGTGGGCAAGGTCGCCGAGGTGGTTAAAAAGCTCCTCGGTGGTAGGGCCCCCAGGGTGGATGAGATCCGCCCGGAGTTCCTCAAGGTCCTGGATGTTGTAGGGTTGTGTTGGCTGACGCGACTCTGCTGCATTGCATGGACATCGGAGGCAGATCCCCTGGATTGGCAGACTGGGGTGGTGGTCCCCCTATTCAAAAAGGGGGACCGGAGGGTGTGCTCCAATTACAGGGGAGTAACACTCTTAAGCCTCCCCGGCAAGGTCTATTCGGGAGTGCTGGAGAGAAGGGTCCATCGGATAGTCGAACCTCGGATTCAGAAAGAGCAGTGTGGTTTTCGTCCTGGTCGTGGAACGCTGGACCAGCTCTACAACCTCATCAGGGTCCTGGAGGGTGCATGGGAGTTCGCCAAACCAGTCTACATGTGCTTTGTGGACTTGGAGAAGGCGTTTGACCGTGTCTCTCGGGGAGCCCTGTGGGGCGTTCTCCGGGAGTACGAGGTGCCGGGCCCTTTGATGCGGGCTGTCAGGTCCCTGTATGACCGGTTTCAGAGTCTGGTCCGCATTGCTTGGGGTTCATCCTGAGGGGCGAGAAGAAGTGGCTGGGGAGAGGGAAGTCTGGGCCTCCCTTCTTAAGCTGCTGCCCCCGCGACCCGACCCCCGATAAGCGAAGGAAGATGGATGGATGGATATTATGTTTCTGAATATATCATTTATAAGGTGAAAACCAATGAGATGTGTCAAAAATCATTTTTTATTTGTAGTTTACATTCTATTATGACTTATAGTTGACATATGGAAGTTATGGAAGTTTTGATTTGCTACCTTAAAGACAAACCATCAAAGGCTGAATTAAAATTTAGAGGATGCACCTACCGAAGGCCGGATCTGTTACACAGCATCGAGATCTGTTTGGATTTCTGAATTCGAATTCAGCCTTTGATGGTTTGTCTTTAAGGTAGCAAATCAAAATATAGTTATATTTCCATATGTCAAATATAGGTCATAATTATCCTTTATTCTCTCTTTGTTGCAAGGGTGTGAGGTAGCATTTTCTTTGCCTGCCACAAGTTTCAAAGTATTTGTTAAAAAACAGCAGGCTTTTTTATTTTTGTTTGGAACGGCAGAGTTACTGTAGCTAATTAGAAGACAGGACTTATGTGGTAATATTTTGAAAAGCTGACAGCATGCCAGCATTCATGTTCTCTAGCTGAAAATAAGTCAAAAATGCTGAAACATTAGCTTGTTTTTTTTTGGATTATGTCTTTGTATCTGTGTTGGTTTTTTGGGTTTGTGTTTGAGTGTATCTGAGACAATTCGCTTGAATCATTAGAACTTATTGGCACTATCTGTTTCATTCAGTTTCCTGTGTTACAGCCATTTTCTTGTGATGTTTCTTATACAGGAGTAGAAGCATTATAAGTGAATTATCTTCAATAATCTACCTGAAAAGGTAAAACACATTTAATTGTCATTCGTTTTTTTTTTATATATAGATACATGTCTTGCATTTGGAGAGCTAGTTTTTAGTTTCTAGGTTCTTTTTTGTAGTTTTCTGTCTCATTTGGAAGTCTGGCTCTCATGTTTCCTTCCTACTATGTTTGTTCTTGCTCTTGTTGATTTTTATCCCAGTCTTATGTTGAGTATTTGTTTGAGTCTTTTTTTTAAGCTGAGTGGTGTTCTGTTTGTAAAATGTTTTTTTTTTTTATTTGGTGTCCCTATATGTTCACTTTCTATCTGATATGAGACTTTTGAAGTTGTCCTTGAGCATTCACAGCCTATACCTATCTCCACAATCTGCAAATTCTCTTTAAAACTCTATAATGAGCTTGGCTTCATATTCATTTTAAACCTAGGTTTAGCAGAGTTATCTACCAATTATTTTCCTTCCACTCAGCTTTCCGATAATATGATTGAATACGGCATTCTGTGAGCCTTCCTCTTTAGAAACAACTTATTGTAGCCTTCCTTCCTTGTGAAGGGTCAGCCGGACATCTTCAATTTTAAGTCAGAAGTCTTTAGAGGTCTAGGGGAAAATATCTTCTGAGGAAAGGACTCCAGCAACATTTTAAAGAGGCAAACAGTCTTTCCATTGAATGGAAAGGTCAGTGGTAGCCAAAAGCCAGCCCTTAGAGACCAGTGTGTTGTATTGTTTAGACGTTACACATGTTTACCACACCCGAGTCATTAGCAGGCTCATCCCAATCTTGGTCTGATTTCAATTAGATTAATTTTCTTCCAAATTGAACTTAACTATGCAGGAGTAATCAATTTAAAATATTCAAGTGAATGATCCCCAAACACATGAGTAGGACAGCTCTGGTTTGGACCACATCAGTATTTAAAAAAAACTCCAGCTTTTAATTTATTTGTTTGATAAACTTGTAAAAAACACATTTTCAGTTTTGGTAACGGTAAGTCATAATTATTTACACACAATAACTGCCTGGAATATATTATTGTTCTGTTGTTGTTTTTTAAATTAATTTACTGAAACAATCAAGCTTTGAAATAATCTTCAACAAAACTCAAATCTGTTCAGATGTACCTGTACAACTGAACAGATTTGTTTAGGAAAAACACATTTGTTTAGGATTGCCTTCGACTGTTCTAGTTAAACAGTTCAACTGAAACTTAGTTTAACTTTTTTATTTTCTTTAGTCCAACTGTTTTTAATGTATCTTTTTTGTTTCTGCGTGTTTTATTTTTTCCTACTTACTTTGATTCTGTTTTATTTTCCTATATTTTATTCATGTAAAGCACTGAATTGTGTACTGAATTGTGCTATACAAATAAATTTGCCTTGCCTTGCCTTGCCTTACATGTTTAGGTAAAGGTGTTTGGTTAGATACATATTCTTTCTGCTGTGCAGCATATGTTCTTGTCTGCTGTTGGTCTCTGGGGGTTGAGCACTGATCTCTATTTTTTACTAGATTGCTGTTTGCCCGAACAAAGTGAAGCAACCGGCCGGCATATTGGTACTCCCCACTCCCACTCGCATGCACAGTAAAAAGGCCTACGTTTGTAACATTTAGCTGGAAAAAAAGCAGTTTGTCAGCTGTGAGACGATGTTTCAAAGGTGATTTCACAGTCGGTGGATTTACTAACCAAGAAAATCCATATATACGGCCATGTATACCATAGTATATTATGTAACGTAACATTAGTCTGGCTATCTCACACTGACTCCATTGACTGAGCCATTGACATTGTGTCTAATGTTAGAAAATTGAAAGTAGAGTAAACAGAAAGTAATTCACAGTGAAATGTCAATGTAGTAATTCTATATATGTGGATGACGCTGTCGTTTTTGTAGTGTTTGGTGTATTTATCATTCCAGTCATGTGCTAAAACCTATTGCATGTTATATTGGTGAAAAAACCCCCAACTCAAACATTTTTAAAGGCTAATGCATAGACACAACAAAAAAGTATATGGCATCATGCATGCAAAATTTGCAAACAGAAAAATACTATAGCATTAAAAGACATGCACTTGTAATTCAGTCTTGATGTAAAATCTTGAAATTATATGCAATATCTTATTACCATAACAATGCAATCAATAAATGCATATTACATGTATATCATAAATATATATAATAAATTCAGCACTTTTGCCACATCTGTATTATTGTGCTCCATCAACGCATACATTTAGTTGTGGTAATGGGCATTATATTTTATATTAAGTGATTTATAGATTTCATTGACTTCATAATGACTATGCAATGTGATGTGCCTTTTTTTTTAAACCATAAGTTACATTAAACTACTTATACTATGAAACAGCAAGTGTGTGGCGAAGTGATGAATTTATCTTTATTTTGAAAGTTTCAAAACTAAACATGAGAACATCAATGTTGTTCGTTGATGTAGCGCATATATTGTTCACATTGATACCAGTCTAACTAGGGAGTACCAATATGGCAGCCTGTGGCTTTTTTCCACCCCATACTATCAAAGGACAATCAGCATTCCAGTGAATAAATAGAGTTAAGTGGGGTTGAGTCTGTTCAGGACAGTCATTAGTAGAGAGTTAAACTGGATTGCCCCCTAGAGGTAATTGTGTGCATTGAAGTTACATTTAATGTCAAGAAGAGATAGTAAGGCTACACTAAAGATAGACACAAATAGCAGTACTTATTTTGCTGTAATAGCTGATCATTGTCTGCAGAACTTTATTATGTAGGGGTCATTCATTAAAATCACAGGGTGCTTCAAAGCAGCCAATATACTAGATATGATTAAATACAGATACAAGCACATAATCTAGTGTTTATAATCATTGAATCTATGATGATTAACATTTTAAATTCCTACTTTATTCTATAAGAAACCCATATCAAACCATAACCGGATCTAAATCCCATAGCTCTACTCTGTAAATACTTAATATCTTTAGGCACTCTCACTGAAGACATCTTTTATTTTATAAAGCTCTTTCAATGCAAGGTCAAGGTCTTCTGCTATTTTCCGGAGCTTCTTTGCAAGCTTTGACTCGAGACCTCTCTTCACTTTCTTCCCATCTTTGGTGAAGTAGTAATCCATGCCAAGTCTGAAGCCATCCAGCATTCCGGAAGCATTGCTGCTCTTATCTGAGGCTATGGCACTCGCTTTCCTTAGAGTCAGCTGCACCACAGAGGCTGCCGTCCACGAATTCAGCCTCTTTTTGTCCACCATGTCTTCAAGAAGAGCCAGACCATGCTGCTTCAGCAGGTCCATGCCTTCATTGATGAACTTCAAGCATGTTAGAATTTCTTCATAACGTTCCTTAAATTCCTGCAAGGTTTTTTCGATTTTCTTATTGTCTTGAGTTAAATTTGCCTGAAAAACACATCAGAAATGTAAAATTACACACAGAAAAATGTTATCAGGACTATTTTGCTATGGGTTTATTGTTCCTAATTATTACATACATCTGAAAAAAACTGTACCTCATATATTTATTGTTAACTGGGAACCATTTTCTGTTTTGTTGTAGGTGAGTTTGCTATATTTGTAAGACAATATGGAAACCTTTAATACTTTTGTATATTTGTCAGCTGAAGACAAAATTAAAGAGTATACATTTTAGAAAACATAGATGAAAATAAGTTCACATCCAATAGGGTATAAATCAACAAAAGTGCCACATCATGTCAATTTGCAATTATACTGCAACATTAATAATGTAAATGACTCCTGTTACTGCCAATCCATTTACACTATATACACCAAATACAGATTTTGCCAGTCACGTCTACTTAGTATTCAGACCAAGTTTGACAAGTTACAAAAGACAAAAAAAAAAAAAAATCATGGGTTTCTTTTTCTTTTTTATGCGTCGCAGAGCAAATTAAAATAGTATATATTTGTGAAGTAAAAGAAAAATAAAGTGGTGGATTTAATATTTTTATTTGACAAAAATATTAAGACCCACAGCTAGTTAGTAAACAAAGTTAACCTCTGCGTAATTTAAAGAAATGTGTAAAATATATTTAAAAAAATATGCAGGATACTGTCCTTTTAACACACCGCTACTTTATTTTAAAGTATAAAGGATACATGTGCTATAAAGGTTCAGTCAATGTCCAGGAATACGGCTGAAAAGGCTTGAAAATGACCGTTCAGATATTTTTCATCCAGTCATTCTGAACTTGAGCTATTTTAAATAGCTTTATGGAAAACTATCTTATTGTCCAGATCATGAAAGCCAAAAGGTTTTTGATTATGGGTCATTTTCCCTCCACTTCAGTCATGTTTTAATGCATGCAGTCCAATCAAAAAATCTTAATAAAACACAAAATTGAAGATTGTGAGAAAAACAAAAATTTAGCAGAAAACAGAGAAGTTTTCACAAAATGTGTGATTTCACTTAAAGTAATATATCATTGCAACCTATCGATCACTCTGCAGCTGTATTATTGTCTGATTAGGGGCAGTCTTATATCTAAATAAGCCATTAACAATCAGCTTTAGGTTACCTTGTTTGCAATGGCTGCTGATGCACCAGTGACACCGCCGGCTGCAGCCACACCAGCACCAACCACAGTTAGGGCCAGTGAGGCTCCCGCTGTGAAAGGGGCCAGAATCACCCCGGCGGCGGCTGCCACCCCTCCTGCAACTGATGATGCACCTCCAGTGATACCAGCAATCTTGGTTCCTTTTGAAACCTTAAAATGATTCAAGGAGCTTGACTCAGCAAAAGGTACTACGGCATTCAAAGGAGAGAAAGGCAGCTCTGCACTCTGCATGCCTCTGATTTGCATATATGGACAGTGACTTCCATTTGTTGTGTGGAACTATAAAATGTGACATTACCTTATCCAAGTTGTCCGCAATATGCTGTAGCTCCAAGGTGAGCTCCTTAAGCTCTCCGCCATGTCTGTCCATCAGCTTAATGTAATCTTTGATTGCTTTGTACAGATGCTCAGCTTTGATAGTAACGACTCTGGAATATACCAATAATATTCGAGTAGTTTAAACAGTTGAGTAAAAAGGTTAAAAGAATTTCAGCTACCTGTAAAGTACCCCTTTAGTTACACTCACTGTTACTAATGAGGGTAAAGTTTTGTCTTAGCATTGTTCAGATTCAGGTTACCGTTAGGTGTTATGGACCAATTATAAATAAACTACAGGGCTAATTAAACTAAGTGGACTGAAAGCTAAATATACATTTTTCAAATACTTTGACCATTAATCCAAAACTGATCTTTTTAAAAGAAAACTGGTGTGGATTATTTTGAGAACAATCAGAATAATCTGAAGTCAACATTGTGTTTATATCCATTTTGATATTTGCATTTTTTTCCACCCTTTTCTCAGTGAGTGGTCAGTTGTTCTTTTTCTGAAAAAAGTCCAAATTGGACTTCTCTAAAAATGTCTGCGAGTATGAAGACACTTAGACAGCCTTAGTGTGACATTTTTGAGGGCCACTGATTTGGAGCATGTACTTAGAGGCAAATACAAAGCTTGGATTAGCTGTAAAAATGAGATGTAATACATGTGTATAATACAAAATGTCTATTTATCCATTGATTTTTAGCCAAAGGCAATTCAGAATAACTATTTAACAGCTATGTATGTGGAAGGGAGCTGCAGTGACCCGAGGCTCAGACTTGAACCTTGGATATTTTTTCTGCAAGGCTGCAGGGCTACCAACTATTCCACTGCATAGTGTTTTTGACAGAGGTAACAAAGTACAAATACTTTATTACCTCACTTAAGTAGAAATTTTGGCTATCTATACTTTGCTGGCGTAATCATTGTTTAGACAAGTTTTTACTTCTACTCTTTCTATTTTTTGCAATTATCTCTACTTTCTACTTATCAAATTTTAAGAATATACTCTTTAGTTTTGTTTCATTTAATCCAATTTTTGTTATGGCATGTTGATATTTAAAAAAATTTAAACCATCAGAATAATTTGTTTCATCCAGACAATTAATTTCGGTACTACAACAACTTGTTGTTGACCACATACCACATTAAATACTCTTTCAAGAGGATGCAAAGTTAAATTTGACAGTGTTACCATTAGTTATAAAACAAAAAAAGAAAATTATGTATAAGGAAGTTATCATCCAGAATTATAGAAACGTGTTCCTTTATTAAGGTAGTTCAATAACCAGTATAAGGTTTAAAGCATCTGTTTAAAAAATTTTCCTGCATTACTTTTACTTTTATACTTTAGGCAGTTTCAAAAATGTTACTTTAACAATTTTACTTGAGTAAAAAGCTTAATATGAAACTCTTAACTCCTACAAAATTATTTTAAACAGCATGATTTATAGTTCTACTTGAGTAATAAACATTAATTCTTTTGACATCACTGGTTCTATATTCCAAAACTAAGTATCAGGAAATGTCTTATTAAAAAGTAACGACAACAACTAAAGTGATAGTTTACTTACCGTTCTATGGATAATCCTTTCAATTGGAGATCCCTCACAACATCCCTCCACGCTGCACATTAACAAAAACAGTTTAGTAACAAAGGCCTCCAATTTGCCCCTTCGCCAGATATGAATATTCATGTCAATGATTTTTTTCCTTAAACCAAAAAACATTAAAGCTGTACTTATCAGCAAAAGTTTATTTCTCTTGATACTTTTGATGGTAGCGTTCTAATTAGTCACTGATAGAAATAGACATGCTAAAACCTTATGCATAAAGTATTTCCAATTTTGGTCAGCCAGCTTACATTGCAGGACGTGCGAGTGAAATTTCACCACTAGGTGGACTGTTGAGAACCATATGTAGACCAAAACAAGATGTGTGACATTTTGATTAGCTGAATGTGCTCCCACAGAGCCTTAGCAGATGCATTCAAGAGGCAGGGCAGGGCTTAGCCCAAATTAAAAGATATTGACATGGATGCGCCACCAGTTCACCTTTTTACCAAATGACTGGAGGAAAACACAGAGAGATGTCATACCATACTTGTTTTCAGCCATTTTTATTTAAAATAGTAAACCACGTTCAAAATAATGAATTATTGCTTATAATTCATACAATCCCTTACTTAACCAACAGAAAGAACTATGATTAATCAGCTATTCGTGCATTTTACTTACTGAAGTCATGTTAAAGGATTTCCCTGAAATAGACTGTTGTTGAAGATATTCTTTTATTAAAGCTAAATAATAAAAAAAAAAAAATGGATACAGAATGTGCCCAAGGCAACTTAAAAACTGACAAATAGGCAGTGCAAAATGTAATTTGTCCAAAAGTTGGATATAAAAATATATATCCAAAAATAGCAAAATTTTGAAATGGCAAAGGGGCAAATAACATCAATGGGACATCAAATATTTCAGTCTCATTACTCACGTGTCATTGCCTTGTAGGAAACAGATGATCCGTCCTAGTTACAAAAAAAAAAATTGTTTATGGCACAACTTTAAAGCTGCAGGTGATCATACACTTGGTCTCATGCTGACACAGGTCAGAGTAAACAAATAAGAGTATACCTTGAAAACAATTTTTGTCTGCCAACTGTTAATCGTACAGTTTGCCTGTTTAATCTTACTGATTTTTCTGGCCCTAAAAGAAACATATATTACCCTCTCTCTGTCATTATCAGTGGTTTCATTTTGTCCAGAATTTTGTCTTGACCATGTCCTTATCGGAAGTGGTGGTGGAGTAGAATTCTCTTGATAGGTCTGTTTGAAAGAGAAATAGAAATAAAAAATTAATGGAGATGATTGAATTCTAATTGTATCAAAGGCCTAATGATGTTAAGTTACATTTTCAAATGTTTTTTAGATCTGCTTATATTGGCAGAAACTTTGAAATGTCAAAGTAGGACATTCTACATGATTGTGTCACTGCTGCTATCCTGTGGTTTAGAAAAGAACTGCATCACCCAGAGGTTATGATTTACATCCTGGTGGTTAACAACAAATTACCTGGTAAGGGGGCCACTGTAATCCCTGACAGGGGATTAAATCAAAATCAAATAGATATTATGTAGATAGCAAAAGAACATGTCCGTAATACACTGAATGTAACACATCAATTCAAACAGGTCTGTGTTACAGTGTCAAAAAGGTATTTAATTGAATTTATCTGCCATCAAGAATACCCCCTTTGATGCCATTATGGATAAAAAATATGAAAACATTAGGTACAAGATAAAAGTTGCTACTTAAGAGACATTTCAATCCGTTTTCTCATCTAAGAGAGGCCCGTTCCTGCAACAGAGGGTGAAACTCTTGGCAGGTATGCACTTATAATTTTTTTTTTTCCATTTTCATTGTTAGAAACATTGTTTTAGAAACAAGTCCTGAGAAAAGTGTTATTTTTTTGCTAAAACAAATTTAACTAAAAGATTCACAGGGTTGGTCAGTGGTTGGCTATAGGAAGGCCACCCCTCCAGATCCGCCGCTGGCTCCATGGTGCTGCCCATTGATTATGCAAATTGCAGTTAGTCAAATTTCTCTACCTAAAGTTTTGACATTCATACCTTCTTGTCTCTATCATCAACAACTTCATGTTGTCCAGAATTTTGTCTTGACCATGTATTTGGTAAAACTGCCCACAGAGTAGAGTCTCCTAAATTTCTCTAAATTAAAAAAAAAAAAAACAGGTGCCAAAGTCCACAGCATATAAGAGAATAGCAAAATGGAGATAGCAAAATTTGAATTAATGTCTGTAATTGTTTTTAATAGAACATTTTAATTTGAAAAAAAGTCATCTCATTACAAAACAAACCTGTGCAGGTTTAGTTGGAGATTGGGGAGTGGATCTGCAATGCTCATCATCCATTGAGTTTGTGGGAAGGTTAATCCTGCTCCTCCCAGCTGATAGCTGTCGTTTTGGCTGCAAAAGAGAAAGACATTTTTATTTGCACATATTGGGGTTCTTATATAAACAGTTTTAACTAGATTCTAGTATAACGTGGCTTAACTTATTTTGATAATAAAAAAAATGTATCAACTATTTTTTTAAGATCTCTAGGCTACTTTCAAAAAGTGAAAGAATATCTAACCATGAACACTATGATTGGTATTTGAGTCTCACAGAAAAAGCTGGTATCTTTAGAATCTTTGAGGATTTTTAACAAAGGACATTATCTTGTTAAGCTCAAATCAGGTCAGGGATCTGGTCTAGACAAAACATTGTAATCACACAAGCGTGCAAAAGATAAATTAAGAGCATTGCTCAGATTTTTAAATGGTGGACCTACCAGTATATCCTCTTTAGATAACATTCACTGCAGACTGATGAAAAAGATTTGGTCATCAACTAATGACTTGTCAGAAGAGAGCTACAGCTAAAATAGGCTTAAAGCTAAAGATGCAGATGTATATAGCTATTCTATTTAAACCTTATATCACCAATATATGTGCATATTTGTTTGTTTGAGATTGTGTTCCACACAGTTTTTATTTAGTAATTGATAGTAAAACATAAATATAGCAGAAAATCTTATTCCAAGAAAAAAATGAACATACAAACTGCTTCTGGGCAGAGTAAAATAAAAATCTCGGTGAATATCATTGACAAATTCTGCTTTGCCGTACGGTTCATCATTTTCCTACAGCAGTTTTACTGAACACTAAATAAAAAAGATTTTACATTTATTCAAAAAAACATTTTGCGTTTGGGCTTGTTATTCAGCATTTATACAATTTCAATTTAATCATTTTCAAAGTACATAAGAAATATTGAACAAAATTGTGGTTTACAGGAAATGCAATAATTTTTTCGACATAGAATTCAGTTCTTTGATTAAGAATAAAATCTACTTAATTTAAATTTCTGGCATTTATCTATGAAATATTTAATTTGCAAAAAAACATTTTATAACATTTCAAACCTGTGAAGATTTAGTTGGAGATTGAGGAGTGGAGCTACAATTTAACAGCTCATCATCTAAAGAGTTTGTAGGGAGGTTAAACCTGCTCCTCAAAGCTGCCACATTACACGTTGGCTGCAAAAGGAAAATAAAATAAAATTGAAAGACATTTTATTTTTCACACTTTGATGATCTCATATAAACTATATTTAACTAGATTAAGGACTTTTCATTAAGTATATTTTAAGTGGCAAAACCTTTTTTAATATTGCTTCTATGCTTGTTTGAAAGAAGGTTTTTGACAATTATTGATTGATTGACTTTATTGACCTCAAACTGGAGAATTATACTTGTTACATCAGCTCAAATAGTCAAAGAGAAGAAGAAGGTGACAAAGGAGGAAATTATTTTTCAATTATTTTTTTAAGAAATCTAAGTTACTTTAAAAGCGTGAAAGAAAATATACTTCTATTTAAACCTTAACACTATGATTGGTATTTGAGTCTCAGAAAAAAAGATATCTGAAGAATCTTTGGGGATTTTTAGAAAGCACAATATAGTGTTAAGCTCAAATCAGGTCAGGGATCTGTTCTAGACAACACACTGCAATCCAAAGGTCCAACAAGCGTGCAAAAGATAAATTAAGAGGATTGCTCAGATTTTTAAATGGTGGACCTACCAGTATATCCTCTTTAGATAACATTCACTGCAGACTGATGAAAAAGATTTGTTCATCAACTACTTGTTGGGATCTGGAGTTGTTCATCCTTTCCCCAGCAGAGTGCGCCGTGGGTTCTCTGGGCTGGAGTTCACCAGCACACCTGGAGCTCGTCAGCCCATTAGAGGACCCTCTACTTAAGCAGATGCCAGACCTTTCTTTGACGCCGCAGTGTTAGCTAAGTTTGGTTAGCGAACCTGAGCCTCCTTGTCTTTGAATTTTGTCCCCTTGAGAAAACTGAATTCTAACCAGCCTTTGTCTTGTCGCTCCTAGGAAAACCTGTCTCTCGTGTGAAGCTCTGGGAGAGCTGAATCTGAATCTGCCTCCCTGCCCTAGAGAGCCAAACCTGAAGATCTCACTTTGGAATCCACCTGCTGCTCTCGGAGGGAGAGCTAACCCCTCAATCCAAGGTCTGATCCAACAGTCAGAAGTAAGACGCTGCACCTGCTTAGCACTCTGTCAAACCAACAGTCTCTGGACCCAACCGGTTCCCCCCCCTCTGAGAAGAAAGCCAGAAACTCTCCAAGGTATTGTCTGCTATAATCTGAAAACTCAACAACGCTTCCTATCCACCTGGTTAACCAAACTGTCATCTCTGCAGACGCCTGAGAATCCAGCCCGGACCTGTTTCCTGAACACAGTCTCATTTTGTGCAAACATTTAATAAACTCTGTTAAACTTTTCATCCGTCTCCTGGTAGTGTTCTGCATGTGGGTTTGATTCAGAACCAATCATGACACTATTGACTTGTCAGAAGAGAGCTAAAGCTAAAATAGGCTTAAAGATAAAGATGCAGTTGTGTATACCTATTCTATTTAAACCTTATATCACCAATATATGCTTATATTTGTTTGTTTGAGATTGTGTTCCACACAGTTTTTACTTAGTAATTGATATTAAAACACAAATATACTAGAAGATCTTATTCCAAGAAAAAAATGAACATGCAAACTGCCTTTGGGCAGAGTAAAATAAAAATCCCGCTGAATATCATTGACAAATTCTGCTTTGCCGTACGGTTCATCATTTTCCCACAGCAGTTTTACTGAATACTAAATAAAGAAGTTTTTACATTTAGTCAAAAAAAAAATTGCGTTTGGGCTGGTTATTCAGTGTTTAAACAGTACAATTTGAATTTAATCATTGTCAAAGTAAGAAAACATAGCAATTACATAAGAAATATTAAACAAAATTGTGGTTTACATGAAATGCAATATTTTTTTTCCCTTAGAATTCAGAAAAAATCTACAAAATTTAAATGGATTTCAGTCATTTCTGTATGAAACATTTAGTTTGAAAAAAAACATTTTATGAAATTCCAAACCTGTGAAGATTTAGTTGGAGATTGAGGAGGGGAGCTACAATTCAACAGTTCATCATCCAAAGAGTTTGTAGGCAGGTTAAACCTGCTCCTCAAAGCTGCCACATTACACTTTGGCTGCAAAAGGAAAAAAAAAAAAAAAAGGAAAGACATTTTATTTTGTACACTTGGAGGATCTAATATAAACTATTTTTAAAAAGATTAAGGACTTTTCAAGTATAATTTAAGTGGCTAAACATATGGTTTTTGACAATTATTGATTGAGTTTGTTGACCTCAAAACAGAGAAATTTACTCGTTACATCAGCTCAAATAGTCAAAAAGAGAAGAAGGAGGGAAAGTAGGAAATAATTTTTTCAATTATTTTCAAAGAAATCTAAGCTTCTTTAACAGAGAGAAACATATCCCTATCTAAACCTAAACACTATGATTGGTATTTGATATCTAAAGAATCTTTGGGGATTTTTAGAAAGCACAATATAACGTTAAGCTCAAATCAGGTCAGGGATCTGTTCTAGACAACACACTGCAATCCAAAGGTCTAACAAGCGTGCAAACGATAAATTGAAAAAGATTGTTCAGATTTTTTAAGTTTTGGGCCCCTTACCGCATCTCATCTTTAAATAACTTTCCATTCATACTAATGTTAAAGATTTGTTCTTCCTCTAACGAGAGCTAGAACAAAAATGGGCTTAAAGATAAAGATTTAATAGTACATTATTCTATTTAAATGGCATGTACTTATATAGCGCCTTTATTCAAGTCAGGAGACTTGACCAAAGCTCTTTACACTACATTCATTCACCCATTCACGCACACACTGATGGTGGCAAGCTACATTGTAGCTACAGCTGCCCTGGGCTCAATGACAGAAGCGGGGCTGCCGTACACTGGCGCCACCGGGCCCTCTGACCACCATCAGTAGACAATGCAGGTGAAGTGTCTTGCCCAAGGACACAACGACACTGAAAGTCGGAGTCAGGGCTTGAACCGTCAATCCTTCGATTTCAGGGCAAACTCCTACATCCAATGCCACTGTCGCCCTTATTTATTATAATATCTAGTAGCTATTTTATTTAATCCTTAAAGTGTGGACATATTTGCATATTTGTTGGGTTGTAAATGTATTTCACACTGTTTTAACTTAGTAATGTATATTAAACAAAAATATAGCAAAATATCTTAGTCTAAAAATTTAGGAGATTTGCATTCATAAATGCAATAGGCAAAGTGCATGTGACCAGATTAACCATCTGATGAAATAAAATAAAAATAAAATAGACAATTTTTTCTTTTCAGTGTTAGAACATCATTTTTTCCTAAACCTTTTTTCTGAATATTAAAATGTTGCATTTGTTGACATAAGGCAAAGCTACAGAATTGGTTAGGTGCAGAAATAAGGTGTATAACCCACAAGTGGCTTGATTTAAAATTTTAAGATAAATCTGAATGACCTACATACAGACTGAAAAAATTCAGATAATAAGTAATTTTTTTTTGCATTTTGTCTGAAATTTTGCAGTTAAGCTGATTAATCAGGTTGTATGCCATTTTAATTTAATGAACATTATAACTCAGATTTTTAAACAGGGTATGCATTAATTGTTTACTATAGGAGGCTAATTTTGTGAACTGATTCTGATGTACGTCATACATAAAGTAAACAACAAACAGTATATCTTTATAAACATTTTTTCTGCTAACTGTATTAACCATGCAGCTTACTGACTTTCTTGCACATGAGAGAAAAATCTTTTACCTTCTCCTCTGTTTCATCATCAGTGGTTTCATTTTGTCTAGAATTTTGTCTTGACCATGTCTTTATTGGAACTGGTGGTGGAGTAGAATTCTTTATATAGGTCTGTTTGAAAGAGAAAAAGAAACCACCGTCATGTCATCCACAAATTTAATTTTAACCAAAACCAAATAGAGATGGTTAAATTAGAATTATAACAAAGGCCTATTGACACTTCATTTCATTGTTCTACAAGTTGTTTAAATGTAGAACTGCTTATAATGCCAGAATGAGATTATTATATTTTGTCTCATAGAAACCTGATTTAAAGCAAGAAAAAATCATGTAAATTTTAGAAAGTCAACTCTATTCATCTGTCTTTTATCACTTGTCTGTCAGGGTAATGGGGGCTGGTGTCAGTCTCCAGCAGTCTATTTGTGAGATGCGTGGTACATGCTGGACGGTGCACCGTGGGCAGGTTAACAGTTGAATGTTTTTGCATTTATGTACATAGGGTAAGCTACAGAACTAGTTAGGTGTTTAAATAAACTGCATAACCAATGCTTAATCCCAGGCTTAATCTATGTGCAGGAAGATGAAATAAAAAGAAAGGTTTTTGCTTTTTGTCCAAAATTATTTTGTAGCTAAGCTGGTTAATCAGGTATTAAACAATTTCAATTTAATCACAGTTAGTCAAAGTCAGAAAACATGGGCATAATAATTGGAAAAATAATTATATTTTACTTAAAGTGTTTATTAGGAAATTCAATAATTGGTTACCATAGGAAGCTAATTTTTTATTTAAACAAAAATCTATATGGTAATTTTAGTTTGAAGGACTTAGATCTACATTTCACTAACTAATGAGATTTTTCTGATGCTTCATACTTTAGGATGTTTTCAAGATATGAATTTAGTATAAGAAATGACAGTAAACACAATTTTGTGGTAAAAAAAAAGGATTTGCTACAATTGCAGTATCAAAGAAAGATTCTCTCACTAATACTGATAACTTTAGTTTTAACATATTTTAATGTGCAACAACATAAAGATTATGCAGCTTAGTTCCTTTATGAGATAGACAGTTTAGAACAAAATTTAGATGAAAAAGTCTGTTGTCAATAAATTTGAACATTATGCACAATACATTTTTGTGTAATTTTGATGTTGCAGTGTTATGCAATAGCAAAATTTTCCCTGATCTCTGACAAAAAAAAAAAACAAAAAAAAAAAACAACAACAATTAAGTTAAATGATTTTATTATTGTTTTTTCTTACCTGGGACATCATGCAGCTTGTATCACCCTGTTGCTCTGTATTCACACTGATTGTCAAACAGGTGAATTTAAAGTTGTTTTTTATCTTAAAATCATACCAGATGGAAAGTTAGATGAGTTTGTAAAATGTGGCTAAACTGGTATTCATTTAATCATGGCATGATTAAATGATTAAATGGAAGAAAAAAGAGTAACAGAGAAAACTTTTTACAGAGGAATCTGTAAAGAAAGATAAAAAGCGAGGTTTTATATATATATATATATATATATATATATATATATATATATATATATATATATATATATATATATATATATATATATATATATATATATAAAACCTCGCTTTTTATCTTTCTTTACATGTTTTTTTCTATGCATTGTTCCATCACCTCACACTGAGCCTGGTTCTGCTGTAGTTTTTTCATGTTAAGGGGAGTTTTTCCTCTCCACTGTCGCTGCATGCATGCTCTGTGTGTGGGATTGCTGAAGAGTCATCAACAAAATGCAGCAAATATCATTGCCACAAGCTCATCCAGAAGGAGCATGTCTTGGAAGTCAGTTACTCAACAAAATCAACTGGTTTACCTAGATAGAAAGTTTTAACCAATCTTACTCTTAAGTCTCTGTAAAATGCCTTGTGATGGGATTCTGTAAAAGTTCAAAAAATATCCACTGGACTTGGTTTCCAAGATTTGAAGACGTTTCGCCACCTCTCCAGGAAGCTTTCTCAATTCAAATGTCTGGATCCGCAGTGAGTTTGAGTCTTATATAGACAAAGCCTTGTATCGCTTGGAAACATGCAAATGGAAACCGATGAATGAGTCGTTTGGTCCCATTGTTAGCCTGTAATATCTGAAACCTGTCCATAATTCTGAAGGTCGGGCATTGAAGGGGGGGGGGTATCAGTGGTGTTCGAGAGTTAGGAGGTTCAAACTGTCTGGAGGAAGGAGAATGATCCAAGATGGAGGTGAGTTTGGCACGGTATGTGGGTTCTCGCAGATGAGCCTAAAGCCGATGTAGAGGAGCAGGGTTCAATCGTGAGCCAGATAGAAGAGGAACCATCACACCGGCAGATGAAAACTGCAATCCAAGAAGTTAACTTGGAATCATGCAGCTGATTCTAGCAACCAGAGAATGAGCTGTAGAGTAATCCAGAGCTCAGAGACAACCTGAGTAGGAGAAACACAAGTTGATGCAAACTTCTCAAATACAGAGACGCAAGGGCTTCAGAGAGCTACAACTTTACCACAAGCGGTTAACATGAAGGCCAAGAAGTACTTTTACACGGCTCCCCTGATGAGGCTTGATGGTTTTGTGCAATTTAACAGAATATTGAATAAATAAAACTGTAAATGTATTGAATTTAAATCCAGGGTAAAATCAATTTATGATTATTACTTAAATGATTCCAAGGTTGGACTTCTGGTCCATCTGTTAAAATCCAGTTGTCTTTCACCAATTTAGTAATTAGAGTATGGCTATCAGCAGAGTTATTAACCACCAACCAGAGAAAATGCCTGTGTCTTCAAGTGTTAACCAAAAAGGGTGGATCTGGCTCTGACTGATAAATCACTCGCTGCATAAATTACCACAGACTACCATGGTCAAAGTATTGGTCTCTTTATTTGCTAATAATTCCCATCTAATAACTATGCAACCCTAGACAATATTGAAAATAAGAACAAACTAAATGAAAAGCTAATAAAAGTGTAAAAACAGGGGTCTAATAGTCCGTTCAAAGAGTGTCTAAGGAATGTTCAAGTTTTAAGGCTTGGTGGGTAAATTGATTTAAAGTATACTTCTTAAAATAGCAGATGTGAACTTATGCAGAGAACTTAACTGCAGTCAAACAACGTAGCTTACCTTGGTTTTACAGTGAAAAAGGAACAATGACTAAGAAATGCATTAAAATGTAGCAGCACTGGAGCAAAATGGGTTAGCTCAGGTAACACCAGGAGGCCCAGCTATGAGGTGGAGGCTGCACGAACAATTGGTTTTAAATTCACAAAATGGCCCCCTACGTGTGCACGTGACCAAAAAGAGGTAGCTTGGTGCTAACAATGCTGGCAACCGTATCACATTAACTCTCAGGACAAAATGGGAAAACAGAAGGCATTGCATTTGCAACAATCCACACACAAATTTCATTCACTCAGTGTTCAGTTCAGAACCTTTGATATAAAAACATCAAATTAAGGTGTTTGTTTTGTAATTGAACTTTATTGATCTCACTTTGGAGAAATTTACTTCTGCATTTAGCCCATCCCCTTGAGGAGCAGTGGGCTGCCATCATGGGCCACCTGGGGAGCAATCAGGGGTGGCAGTCTGTGGGAGTTGCATTTGAACTCACAACCCACTCCCCTTAAATTAAACACATGTAATTATCTATTCTACCCCTCACCCAAGCAGAGTACTCATTAAGCATCAAATGAAAGGGGGGAATAAGAGGGTTAATGAGTGTTGGCTCAGTGGAATGGAGGGGACAATGTCCAGTTTGGGCTGCTTTGGTTTGGTTTAGTCCAGTTCGGGAACCCCATGCATTCGTTCAAACAGGTAGCTCTCGGAGACACTTGGATTAATCCGATGCAATTACAAAAGAGGCAGATCTGCAGGGCTTAATTTGATCACTTATAGCACCTTTGAGAGAATGGCTCTTTCCTGTAGCGGTTCATAGCTTTGTATTCAGGCAGCACAGCTTCAAAACAGAGGATGAACCAGTGGGCTTGGTTAACCCCTTTGCAGCTGCACCTTGGCAAAACAGCTGTCGGGCCTGGGCTGTTCCGTGGGCAGCAAATGAGGGTCAACCAGGCGGCAAAGTGGATAGTTTTCCTCATCTGCTTCAGCAGGCAGGTTCGCACTGAAAAATACATCATTCAACTTGGTTTGAACCGCAGGAAGTAAGTCACTACACTCAGTTTTCTCTGAATCGTAGACAGGAGTTAGTCTGGGTCGCCAGTGAACATACTCTTCTCTGGAGGTGGATGGGGAATTAGATGACCAAGTAATGTGGCTGAACAACAGTGTGTCTCTTCTCTCAGTCCCGAAGATTGCAGAGTCAAAGTCTACCAGACCCACAGACTTTTTACTTAGTCTTTGTTCAAAGACTAAGTAAAAAAAAAACTTTGGTGGATGCTGCTTCATTACATGTGTACAGCCCAATGCACACAAGCAAAGTTACATTGAAAATACAATCTGAGTGTTTGTGCAAATGAAAACAGACCACAATCATCATCCATGCATTTATGTGTTTTCAATATGATATAAAATTTCACAAAAGTCAAAGTAGGTTTTCTCAAGTAAATGTAACAAAACACAGTAAAACAAAAACAAGTATGAGAAGTGATTCTAGTAAGTTAGTGAAACTATTACTAACTCAGATTTACTTGTCATTGCTTTTTCTGTTAGTGTTTTGGGGTCAGCCAATAAGAAACAAATGGATACAAAAAGTCTTTTCAGTGAAAATACAATTTTAATTCTGATCCCTCCAAATCCAACCAAAATATTTCGATTTTGATGTTAACATAACACATTTTCCCATCTGCCATTTTTTCTAATTACTTGTGTTCACTTATTACCACTAGTTATGTATAATTAGCAGTCATGGACCAGTATTCATAGTTAAAACTAATTGAATCCCACCACAATCACCACCACATTCCCACCCCAACCTGCTCAAAAGTTAGTCTAGTCAACTGCTTCACATTAGGTGCTACAATAAAATAAGCAATAATCTCCTTTAAATCACAAAACTACCTTTAAAAGATTGGTTATTCAAGGTTTCATTGTTTATTTTGCAATTGAATATTGCTATTAGTACTATTAGTACATCACATATCTCCTGAAATGGTTAATTTGTTTATTTCAATTGTATCACTGCCCTCTTGGATCAGATCAGTTAAGATAGGCTTATTCATAAAATAGTCTGACATTTGGCTTTCTAAAGTATCCATCAAGGGCATTTTGAAGGTGCTTGAATAAAAACAGATTTTGTTGGTGAAGATCTTTTCTCCTGGTTACTACAATGAGCATTATTCACACTCAGAATTAAATCAGGAATCAGTAAAGTAAATAAAGGCTCAGTAATGTGATTTTCATAATCTTTATCTATCCTGATTAAAAATTATATATGTTAAACCTCAGCCTTTATTAAATTTACTTTAATAGGTCCAGATTGATCGTTATTACAATTCCCTATTAAAGACTTCATTTATTTCCAGTAGCTCATCCACTCCACTGTTAAGGTCTTCAGCTAGTTTGTGGATCTTATTAGCCAGCTTTGACTGGAGACCTTTCTTCACCTTCGGTCCATCTTTGTCTTGGGTGAAATAGAAATCCATGGCAACTGTAAAGCCTTTCAATGTTCCAAAAGCATTGCTGCTCTTCTCCAACGCCATGGCACTAGCACTTCCTGTAGTCAGCTTCACCGCGCAGGCTGCATTCTTTGATTCCATCATGGTTTGATTGAGACAAACCACACCGTGTCGCTTCAGCAGGTCCATGCCTTCATTGATGAACCTCAGACAGATGATAATCTCCTCATACTTGAAACTAAAATCATTTAATACCTTTTCAATTTTCTTCTTGTCTTGGTTTAAGTTTGCCTGGAAAAATATAAATTTTAAGGGATTAAACTGATGATGGATGGTAGTTTGATTTTTACTTTTCAAATGTTATTTGTCATAATCTATTGTAAACAAAGGGTTAATCATTGCCTTGTTTGCAAGTTACCTTGTTCGCAATAGCTGCTGATGCACCTGTGACACCGCCGGCTGCAGCGACCCCGGCACCAACCACCGTAAGGGCCAAAGAGGCTCCTCCCGTGAAAGGGGCCAGAATCACCCCAGCAGCCGCTGCGACACCTCCTGCTGCTGTTGATGCACCTCCAGTGATACCAGCTATCTTTGTGTTCTTTGAATACTTAGAAGATCCAGAGCAAGTTTTAAAGTTTTACTCAGCTCAATCGACAGACAGACAGACAGACAGACAGACAGACAGACAGACAGACAGACAGACAGACAGACAGACAGACAGACAGACAGACAGACAGATAGACAGATAGATAGATAGATAGATAGATAGATAGATAGATAGATAGATAGATAGATAGATAGATAGATAGATAGATAAAATTCACCTTACCCTGTTCAGGTTGTCAGAAATGCTATTCATCTCATGGATGAGTAACTTTAGATCCCCTCCATGATCATCTATCAGCTGGATGTACTTCAGAATGGCCTTGTAGAGGTTTTCAGCTTTAACATTGACAATTCTAAGATTTTAAAAGAAAACTTTAGTCAAAGATTTCCATGTATCTCTAGAACTACCATACTCTTAATCTAAGCAATTTGATTAAACAATGACTTTATTAAGTAATTTTCTTTTTTACATAGACTGCAATTAATAGAACTTAAACAGAGTGGCCAACACCCCCTAACACCCTCTTGGTCAGTCAGTGTTTACTGTGAGTAAAATATTGACTGCAGATAACTCCATAGACAATCCCTTTCATAAATCCCACACAAAACCAAGGTGACAATATACCTTTCAGTTTGAGCATATTTTCTTTTTCAACTGAAAAAATAAAAAATCTACTTGCTTTTCGTCTGAGCATCCTCTAAGTTGAAGATCTCTATATTCTTTCCATGCTGTGTCAACAAAACTACAATTCAGTAACCAGGAAGGTAGTAAGTAACATAATCCCAGCTGAAAGACAGGTTTACTCACGTTTAATCTCCTCATCAGGTGTGGATGTGTCATCCTGGAAGGAGAAAAACAAATTTACTCGGTTATTCAGCTGCATCTGAAGTTAATATGGTGCAATAATAGAGTTTAATCATTACCAGGGTCTCAGCTTCCTCTATCTGTTCCTTTATCTTTTTCTCTAACTGTTTTTTCAGCTGTTCCTCCAGCTGTTTTCTTGGTGGCCTCGCCGGCAAAGGAGGAGGGGGGCATGGACTCTTGTCAACCTTAAAAGAAAGTAAGCCTGGTTTTAAAACTGGATACATTATTTCTACTTTATCCTCCATTGCATTTCATTGTGTTATGAAATACTTTGTCCGTTAGCTTAGGATCAATTCATGCATGTCTTATTCTCCAGTCTTTGCAAGACTAAATGTTCAACTGTTCCTAATGGATGATAATCACTATTTTAACACTTTTTTTTTGGGCCGTTTGCTGAAAAAGAAATTAAAATGTAAATGTTTATAGATACCAATAAGCATAATCTCCACCAGTTTGAAAGATAAAGTGTTTTGATCAAGAAAACCTGATACCTTGTCTTGTTCTCCAATAATGTAAATTGGTTCCGAATGCTGTCTTCTGACAAAAGACCGTGGGGGCCCCTCCGAACCTCTCTGAGGAGTTGATAAAAAAAAAAAGAAATAGTCACTGTGGAAGAATTTTAATAACACTTTGCTATTTTTTTTTTTATGAGCCCTACTGTCGCATCTGAGCATAGATTTGTGTGGCACGAACCTGAGGAGATTCAGTTGGAGACTGAGGAGAGCTGCTGTCACTTCTTAGCCACTCTTCATCCACAGAGTGCCCTTGATGGTTAATCTTTCTTCTTGGAAGAGGAACAGGAGGCTTTTGCTGCAAATATAATTTCATGGCAGGGCAATTTTATTTGTACAGGTAAAGTTCTACACAAGTAGGTTAGGTTTAGCTGTTAAGTGCCTTTCACTGACATAAAGTCACACTAAAAAACAGAAAAAGAATGAGATGAAACCCTGGAGGAATGAAACGGTTTTCATTTGGTTTTTTTTACTTTTTACAGTCAGCAAAGCAGAGTGCAGTGATAATGTACAATGATTGAAGAATGTTTGTAATGTGATTTACATCTTCTTGTTCTGCACGATTAACTCTTTATGGCCCAGTTAAGTTACAATGACAATAAACTAACCCACAGAAAATAAATAATGAACCATTTGTCACAAAACCTTTTTTTCATTCTGGATTTTTTTCTTTTATCTAAACTGGTAGTAGACAGATTTATCAACATGTTGTATGTGGGTGTGGTAAATGTAGGTGTAATGTAATTATTGTTATTTTATTGAATGCTGTGCTTGTCTTTAACCATGCACTTGTGAAGCCTGTTAACTAGTGTCTTTATTATGAATGAGGAAATCCTGACTCATCTAGTCACAGATTCTATGGCCACTCTTAATACCTATAATTAATCATTGTTATGAATTAAGATAAACATATAAAATTATGTGTCATTAAACAATGAAAGATAATCTATCTATTTGGGAATTTACTTGTTTGCAGGTAATCAAATGCATTTATAAAGATGCTTGAAATAATATGATCTCAGTTTGCTTTGCATATTTTATGAAATTATTTGATCAAAAACAAGTCAGAAACATGTTAAATAAACAAAGAAAAAAAAAAAATTAAACAAACAAAAAAAACTACAGTCTATTTTCTTAAAACATGCTCAAGATAATCCAGTCTGTGATGTTTAAGAATCTATGACCACTAAAAACAAAAATCTTGTCTAACTTGTCGAGCAGGATTTACTGTTTACCCAGTATATCAAGATTTAAACGATCACTTGTGCAAGAAAAGTAAAACTTCTTAGAAAGTTATGTTAAATAAACAGTAATAATTTCAATATTTCAAATCATGTTTTTTTTACAGTGACAAACAAAAACAAAGCCAACAGTAGTTGAGTTTGAAAGGATGGTGATTTTAAATATATGTTAAGAAGAATTTCTATTTAATGCATGAATATGCATTAAACAACCTAATATAACAGAAATTACAGATTTAAAAAGGTAAGAATTCCATGAATTTTGGTCTTCCTGACTTTAATAAGTTTTGTTTTTCACATTTTACTTTCACTATTACATATCCATTGTGTTAAATATGTTTTTCTTTTTTTGCAAAACACATGTGTTGGACCAGACTTTATATTTACGAAAGTCTTAAAATCATACTGACTTGATCTATAGTCCTCAAATATTATTTATAACACAAAATAAAATAGATTTTGGCCAAATGCTTCCTGAACTATGCATTTATAAAAATAACAGCTAAAATCTGAGTTTTAGTATTGTTTCTTTCTTTATTCACAGAATCCAAAACTGTCTGCACCAGGTTCAATTATAAGTGTTTATGATAAAAACTATTACACATTTAGACCAAAAGTTTTAACTTGTACTTCATTAAGTGAAACATTTATCAATGTTTATTTTCTCTAACAGCCAGTAAAACATTTTTTTAAACAAATATTTTCTCACCTGTGACATGATGGAGCTTGCAGTATCCCTATCAGTTGGTTACGCATTAAGTCTAGGCATGCTTAATTTCACTTTCAAGTTCAAAAAGAAAAAGAAAGTATATCTAAATTAAGCTCCTCCTTCTTCTGTCCCAATATTTTTCCCCAAAGCTCAATGATTTTGTCCTTCATTGCATCGGATTTGATAAAAAAATAAAATAAAATAAAAACTACACCCTTTTGTCAAGTTTATTTCCCCCAATCCAAAAAAACAAGTTTTTAAACCATTGTTGAAACAGAACAATTCAGTCAAGTTGCCATTGCAGAAGTACAAGCCCATTTTAAAATTGTTATCTAAGTTATTGAAAAAGTGCTGTTTAAACAGACTACTTCCCAACAATGACCAGATCTTTCTAGTCAGGTTTTGGTGCTCAGTACGGACACTCAGCTTCTTTATCTGTGCAGACTGTAGAGAAAGAACCCAGAATTAGTAATATTGGACTTAGTGCAGCATTCAAGATTGTTCATCCATCCGTATTCTCTCGCTTAGTCCTTGTCAGGGTTGCTGTGGGGCAGGTGCCCATCTCCGGCATTCTATTGGCGAGACGGTGGGGTACACCGTGGACAGGTCGCAAATCTGTCACAGGGCAAAACAGAGAAATACAAAGACACACACACACACACACAACTAAGGACAATTTAGAGAAGTAAAATAACCATCATCCATCCATCTTCTCCGGCTTGGTCCTTGTCAGGGTTACAGGGTGGCCAGTGCTTGTCTCTGGGAAAGAAGAGGGGTACACCCTGGACAGGTCACAGGGCAACTCAGAGACACACAAAGACACATAACCATGCACATACACGCACTCACACCTAATTTAGAGAAGCCAACAGTCATGGTCTGTGGGAGGAAGGCGGAGTACCCGGAGAGAACTCACGCATGCACAGGGAGAACATGCTAACTCCATGCAGAAAAACGCCCGGGCCGGGAGTCGAACCACTGCGTCACCGTGGAGCCCCATTCAACATTGTTCATTATGGTATATTACTGAGGCAAGCGGAGGACTGATTCTGTCTTTTGGTATATAGTAAATATATGTAGTTTTATTCTTACTAAAGAGACCTACTGTGGAATAGGGATGTATACATTGTCATTGCACAACAGGTTCAAAATGTCCTGCTAACACAAAAATGAGACTAACACTAACTTTAATTTTCTAAACATTTTTATGATGTTTCATTAGACTTGTCAGTGTGCCAGCCCCCCAATTCTCCTGGATTAAGCCTGCTCTGTATACCTACACACAGCAGGAAGGAAATGCTGCAGACATGTCATCATGCAGGAGGATGAGGTGGACCACGCTCTGATGGACCATAGCAGGAACTGCTGAAGCTTTTCTGAAGTCAACTGTGGCTTTAGAACCAAACATGGAGAGGTAGATTTTACCCAAACTGGAAGGTTCTTACTGCTGCCAATATCCTAATCATGTGCCTCTGCTCCAGCCTGTCAATGCAACTCTATGGCGTTGTATAAGCTAATCACCACCCAAAACAGCATAGGTTACCATAAATATGCAGATGCCACAGAGCTCTACATTACAATGCCACCAGATGACTGGGAACTGAAACAAGCCTTGATTAGCTGCATAGAACAAGCTGATCTGTATTCATGCTATAGTTTTCTTCAATTGAATAAAACCAAAACTGAAGTAATTAATGTTGGACTAAAGGAGAAGCAATCAAAAGTTCGCACAAAGCTTCTATTGTTACATCTAGAAACCTCTGATCGGGTTGGGACTCTTGGTATAGTGATGGACAGAGATTTGAACCTTCAGAGGAAAGAAAGACAATAACAAAGAGTACCTGTCATCATCTGAATTAACTCCACAATTAAAGGGTTAATGTCTCAAATGGATCTTGAAAAACATTTCTATACATTTATCTATAATGGGAACTGATCCCTGCAATGATGTCTTCATAGGTCAGTCTAGAAGCAAATCAGATCTTAGTTGTTAAAGAACCAGTCTTAACATCAGCCATTCAGAGAAGCCAGATATTCAGATTATAATCTACTCTGCATCCTGAAAATAACAACCAAGCAGAAGGAATTAGCATTCAAGTCTGGTGCAACACTAAGAGCTAGATTACTGACCCCTGAAATGTTTTATATCAAAGTTGAAATCCCATTATTTTCAGTTGCCTTTGATGGTTCTACTTTAACTATTTACTGATAATTCCAGTATGCAGGGCAGCTTTTCTGAAATAATCTTTATGCTGCACTGTCCCTTTAATGTCTTTTTCATCACATGAGGCATCTTAAGTTGTGATGTTGCTGAAATATGTTCTACAAATAAATGTGACTTGCACTGCCTTGATCAGGGTAAAGGGTGCGGCCACAGAAACAGAAAATAGTGACTGCACGCCTGAGAAAAACATCTACACATTTCCTTTGGTGTTAATGTGCATAAATAGATAAAGATAAGGATGATAAACTGTAATGGTAACTGCAAAAGTGCATTAAAAGGAAATTTGACCCTGAGGGAACAGTGGGCAGTATTTCTGACCTCCTTGGTTATGCCAACAACCTCCCGTACAACATTGGCAGCTGCAGCAAAGCTAATGTTACGTAGTGAGCTGCATTTACAATTTTATAGGATACATTATAAAATATTTCTATAGGTTTCAGTTTATATCAATTTCTCCTGTTTGTGATTAGGGATTACCCAACCGAAACTACTTCAATGTACTTATATTAGAGTACTGCAGTTAAAGCTGGATTTATGTTCAGTTCCTTGCAACATATCATGCAGCAATTTAAAAATATGGAGGATATATGTATATTTAAAATAATGAAATTATCTACTTTAGATAAAGAATAACCAGTAAAGTAAAATACTAAGTGAAATCTTTGGTTGCCCTGACAGCACGGCACACCCAAAACAACGTCATAAAGGAGTGTACCTCTAATATCTTTCTTTTAATAAAATGCATGTGCAATTAACATGCCATACTGTATAATACCTCGGTAGTGAAAGCACCGCTAACAAGTTGAATGATTACATTTCTTAAAACAGGAGAAGCAGAATACTTTACAATTATATCTTTTGTTTTTGTTTTGTTGTTATGGCTGGAGAACAAGCAAGCACATGAAAGAATGAAAAGAATGCGCATTTATGTGAAATAGAATTAGCAGTTAAAACTTGCCATGCAAAACAATGCAAGATCTGTCTCCTGGTTGTTGTTTTTTTTAATTTTTTTTCTACCAATTGTCTTTTAGTCAAAGGTAATTTCAGTTTAATTGATTTGAAATAAAGTACTATGGTGTTGCGCACATATTGGATTCAATTTCAGATTTTGTGGAAGATGAAGAAAACAGCTGCTTCTCATAGCTTCCTTCAAGTATTATTTATTAATACAAATTATGCAAATAAGCATAATCTTGATTCAAAACTTGTAGTGGAGCTGAACTTTTGTTTCAAATCCATGGCTGTAAAGGTTTGTGGTTTCATGTGAAACATTTTTTCTTGTACATAAATTAAGTTTAAACAGAGATCTCAATGACATCTTAAAACCATGACAACGCACTGATGTTCAAAATATGAAAAATCAAAATGTTATTGTTTTTAAAAACTGAATTAATTTAGCCTGATTAGTTACTAAAATTGCTCTCATTTAGCAAAGTTACACAACCCCAATAAGTGGTTTCACTTTTGCATCAAAGAGCTTTCCATATTGAATAACTTCATACTTTTATGTGCTTCCATTAAACCCAAACAATAAAAAATAAATAAATAAAAAACGTGTCATGAACAACTAGGTTTTTTCAAGCATAAGTATAATAAACCTGGATGTACTAGAAAAAAATGCTAAATCTTGTTGGACAGGATGTTCAGCATTTGTTCTATGGTCCGTTGGCCATTACAATCTCTATTGTTGACTCGCTGCACAAGTTTTCTCAGAACAGATCGCATCGATTTGTTGATGAAAATGTTGAAGTTAAAAAGAAAAACAAACTGTTTTGATTTCAAGTTCCAAGAGAATCCTAAACACAGCATAAGATGAACTGAGGAATACAGCGATGAGTGGAAAAGTGACAGAAATGTAGTTTTCTAATAATGAGCCGTTACACACTTAGCCATGAGGAACTTCCTTTATCACTGATCGTCATCAGTATATTATTAACAAAGATGAAATGTAACCGAGTTACTTATGTCTGTGTCTGACCTGTGGAAGGCAGAGGTCACATGTTAAGGGAACAGAATGACCACAAAGCAGGTAAGAACTGTAGAACATTAGAACCTTAATGTAACTTAAACATCAACATTTCAACAAAAGTTCATAAAATGTCCATTTGTTACACTGTCAACCAATATCTATGAATTCCAGAGTGGGTTATGAAATAGGGTTTAATGAAGCTCCATCTCCATTTACCGAAAAGGAAGTATTGTAGTGGAGATGACTTAAAAAATAAATTTGATTCAGAAAACAAAAGCGTGGTTTTGGAGTCTTTGTTTCCCAACTTAGTGTCATTTCTTGTCCTCTACAGTCCTGCCGAAGTATTCCTTCTGAAACTGCTGGAACTCCTCCTCTGTGAACACGGACTCGGGCTCCTTGGTCTGTTTGACGGGTTTGTCTGGGCGATCTCTTGACTGCCTCCCTTTGTTGTGGTTCAAAATCTGAGTCAATCCGAAACAGAAAACAGATCGATCACATGGGCTGACGAAAAAACGATGGCTTGTTTATTTTGGTGAAGGAATATAAATTGTATTTTGTGTCCAAGAACAACTGAACACCAAACTACTCAGTAAGTCACTTTCTATGAAAGAACTAAGACCAAGAACCTTGCACATTGTTGGACCAGGATGTCTTAAACACTAGACTTTTGCCAGATCATATTGAAGAGTTTTCTGGTAGCACCTTTACACTAGTCCCAACTCAGAGTGTTTTAGTAGAGGCTGTTTTTGTTTTTTGTTTTTTTAAGCTTTTCAATTTTTCATACTTGTAAGTAAACTTCCAATGACCTAAGTTGCATTAAAACCCTGATGTCAGATGACTGATGATCTGGGGGTGGAGTTACTTGCCATAACAAACTGTAAAAGCCATTATCTTGTGTGTTTTATCAGTTTCTGTTTGCGTTTTTGTGTGAGAAAACTACAATAGCAAGCTAGTCTTCTATAACGTTAGCTTGAAGGTACAGTCTTTTTCTGGGTGGATCATCAAAATAAGTGGTCCTCCTAATTTTCAGTCATTCTGGTGAAACGTTTACGTCAGGCCGTCCTACTTGCTCATTCCCATTTTCACTTATCAGTGGTAAGTCTGACATAGTGGAAAATGTGCAAATCTTCTTTTGGAAAGTAAGCTTGTAAGCAAACAGCAACTTTTAAAGAGCGTGCACGAGTAGAAATGGGCTCGTGCACGCTCTTGCACAGGTTTAGTAGGCGTTCCCTCTCGGGAGTGCATACACGGTTCTGCATGTGCATTTTTTAAGTGGAGAGGGTGGGTCTTTTCAAAAATTTGCGAAAATCCTCCACTATACCTTTAATTTCAGATGTGCTTTAGTTCTGATCCCTCCATCTGATACCTTGCGGTCTCTCTTCCCCTCTATGTATCTGGTGGGCTTCATCCATCTGCCAACAGCCTTCTCTGGAATTCCTCTTTTTCATAGAGTCTGACACTTTTGTCTCTGTCGCTCTGATGGAGCTTGAAATCTCACCAGTTTGTAACAGGAAACTGTTTTGCCTCTTAGCTAGATGAAGTTAGCATTAGGCTGCACTGTTTCTAATCTTATTTAAGACTAAAGTGACTATGAGGCGGGTCTATTGCTGCATCTGTGGGATCTGGCTGGAGGTGAGAATAAATAAATAAAACGAGGGTCCTTTTTTACAGCAGGATCTTTATGAATAAAGAGGATCCTGCTGTAAAATATCAAGTGCTAAGGAAAGGTTTTGATCATAACTTTGAGCTTAAATCACAACAACTGGACGGCAGCAGGCGTGGAAATCCAAAAGTTCCAATATAGTAATTCATTAAAAGGTGGCTAAATGTGTATTTGCAAATGTGACATTTTCATAGTAATTTCATATTGATGCATTATATTAATAAAACTCTTTATCCTAAATCAATAATTTCAATGTTTTTTCATTTCAATTATTTGTGTCGAAGATATTAGGGGATTTGATCTCTCTAGGTTATAAGTGCTAGTCATAGTCTCGCAACACCGATGCTTGTGTTGAGCTCATGGAGAGAGAGAAAGAGTCACCTGGCCGATACAGGAGCTGCTTCGAACAGACTCTAAGGTGATAGTTTATAAGCAAGTATATCTATAAATGGGATGAATCTGCCAAAAGAATCAGATCTTTTAAGGTTAATCATCAAAATAATAAAGAATTATGGAGCACCATCAAGACAAAAGAAAGGTTTCAACTGTGTGGGATAATTTAGATCTTGCATCGGAATCTCTTTTTTTTTATTTCCTTGTTGTGTCATCTTGTTCCTTGCAGTTTTCCCTTAATTTATCGGAATTTAAACTAATTTCCACTTGACTCTTAGTTTCCTTTTCATATTATTTTCTGTAATAAGGCAAACAAATGAGCCCCAGTTGGGACTGTCTTCACAACAGCTGTCTGTACCCTTTTCAGGTATGTTATGTTCTTTAATTTTTTTTCTGCACTCCAGCCTCATCTGTGCCATGTGAGCAACACAGCTGAAGAAAGTTGTGTCAAAAAAGCACAAATTAATATATTTCTAAATGTTTAAAAAACATTTTTTATAATAAAAAAAACAAAAACCTAGTCCACAATCATCCTTATCCACAACGTGTTCACTTAAATGTTCATGTTGTGATACAACTTCACATTTTTTATTGTCTGTATCTGAAAATATCAAAGATATTTTAAATGTAAATGAAGACTTAAAAGAATACAAAGTATAATACAATGACTTAATTATATTAATGTACTTGGTCTTCTTATTAGTGTCGGTTGTCTGTTAACAAGGCTGCTTGTAGGGATAATAAAAGTCCAGCAGGTGTCAGTATTGAGTGACACAGTTTCGACTCAGTTTCAATAGTTTGGCAATGAGTCAAAATGCTGAACGACGCCTCGTCTACTAGTCACTAATTCAAGTCAAAGGTCACAGCGATTTGGATCTGCTAAGTAAGCTCCAATAGTGCTTTAACATATGAAGCCAAAAACAGTATTTAAACTATACATTTTTAGTGATGATTCAAAGCAAATCTTTATTTCATTTACAATTGTAATTACTGAGTTATGTGATCAATCAATACTTTATTTTTAGCATAAATTAAAAGACATACCAATTAAACAGATTAAGATCACATTTAACCAATTATCTTATTTTAAGCCCAGCCAAGGCTGTTAGCTGAAAATATCACAATACTATACAATTTTCAGCAGGCCATCACAGGCTCATTTGTGTGTCTAGGATGCTATTGTGACGTCTGCAAATCACAACACTTGAGGCTGTGAGGCCTCCTTGCCATTAAAGATTCCCCAACCCTTGAAATACGACTCAAATGTAATGAAAAAAGAATTTAACCGTGTTGAGCTGACACAGCCAATCCAAATCTGAACAGACTGAGAACTAATAAAAAATATACCATTAGGGAGTCTTGAGATTATTTTCAGAAGATGAGCCACAGGTGGGAAATTTCTATTATCACACCCAAAAACAAAAACTGGAAAGTACAAAATAAAACAGAGAAAAAAAAAACCCTACCTAAAAATATGAATAGAAAAATAATAAATATGTGACCCCTGAGTAGTACAGGAAGCTTAAAGGGACACAATGAATGTGAATTCCCCATGAAATAAACAAATGTTAAAATATTAAACACATGATTTATCTACTAATCTATTAAACATACCATTAAATTCTGCATCAAATTAAGAAATGCACAATAAATAATTAAAATAAATTTTTGTAAATAGAGCAGTCTAAGAAATGCAATCATATAGAATAGAATTCAACTTTATTGTCATTCCACTGTCACAAGTACAGAGCAACGAAATTAACTCTCTGCATTTAACCCATCCCCTTGGGGAGCAGTGGGCTGCCATTGTACAGCGCCCGGGGAGCAGTGTGGGGTTAAGGGTCTTGCTCAGGGACCCAGGGTGGCATTCTGCGGGAGTGGGGGTTCGAAGTCACAACCTCAGGATTCAAAGACCTATGTTCTAACCACTAGGCCAGTGTTTTTCAACCCTGGTCCTTAAGGCACACTGCCCTGCATGTTTTAGATGTTTCCCAGATTATCAGGCTTTGCTGAACTGCAATCATCTGAATCAGGTGTGCTGAAGCTCGGAAACATCCAAAACATGCAGAGCAGTGTGCCCTGAGGACCAGGGTTGAAAAACACTGCACTAGGCCACCACTCCCTACAGCAGGGTTCATCAGTTCCAGTGCTTGAGGTTCATAGCCTGCATCTTTTTGATGCACATCGGTTCGTTAATCCGGTCATTAGCACGACTCTGAAAAACGTGACTCCATAGTGGCGCTGGACAATATGGCTTTAGCATCTTATATTTTGTGGCATTATCATTACAATTTTAAAACGTTATCGTTAATAAAATGGAGGATAAAAACACTCTCCACTGATTCTTTTAAGTCGTTCTTACATAACTGTTTAGCTGTGGGTGTCTTACACGGTAATCATAGACCCAAAAACACACAAACTTAAAATAGAGTTTTTCAGGACACCAGTTACACAAAGAAGTGTAATTTATACAACTAAACATTCCCCAGTAACCCCTTATAATCATTTTTTTTCAATTTCCCAATGCCCAGTTGAAAAATGTATTAAACAATTCAGCCATTTTTTTGAGTTTTGTATCATCGATCATTCAAATTTATTGTTAAGCTAATAAATCAAAATGATCATCACTAGAAATCTATCATGAGAACGGATACGATAAATCCCAACCCTTACTCCATACCCCGGAGGTAATTCAGCCTTTGATCCAGATGCGTGAAGGCAGAGACACTTCTAACTGCTGTGGGACCATTTTTTTAGTTTAGTTTTGAGTTTTTGCCCAAGAGGCAGACATCTTGGCTGCTTTTAAGTCTTGCTTTAGAACCCTTCAATAAAGCTTAGAGTCGCTTAGGTCATTCTGAGTGATCTCTTTAGCTATTCTGCAATAGCCTTAGGCTACTGAAGCAAATATTTGTATTCCCTCTTTGTACTTATTTTTTCTTTCCCTTAAAAAGCACGTACGGACCAGTGTTTTGGTTTCCTTAGTTTGACATACGACTTGTAAATTTGAGACAGACTGTCTAAAGGAACCTTATCCATTTAAATGTGCGCAATGTATTTTGTTGTTGTGACGCAGGCCTATTGTGTATTTCTGTATATTTAGAGTCAAAGTCAACCCTTTTTTCAATCCTTAGAAGAATATTTGTTTTAAGCAGCAACAATATAAAAAAAAACTCAGCTGAAATGCATTTCCAAACGTTCAGTTAAATTCATTCTGACTATAAAATTCAGTTCAAGCTCCTGAAAAACATGTAATTGAATCTAATCTTTTTTGACTTTTTATTTTTGTATCTGTATGCATCAGGGTTGAACTAGACACGAACACGAGGATGATAAGCAGCATCAAACTCTTCCTCACCTTCATCGTATCAGAAGCTGTTGCTTTGCAGGTGGTATCCAGAAAGTACTTCAGATTAGCACTCATCTGGCTCTTTGGCTGGTTTTTCCTAAAATCCTCTGCAATATATACAAAAAGGAGGAAAAATCTAAATGAATCACAAATGCTGATTTGCTTTTTTTTTTTAAAGTTGACAACTTTTCCATTTAATAAATTGATGCATCATATAGAATGGGAGAAGAAAAAGACGCATTGCTTCATTTGTATCTTTTAAATAATTACATCAACTGAAAAGCTGTGTTTATCACAACTTATCCAATTTCTGGACACAAATAGCTTTTATAAACAAAGATATAGAGTTTTGTCCTGACCCACTGCTGATCTTATCCACTTGTCTTTGACTGTGGCCTTGCTTTTTCCAGGGCCAAGGCGGCCCTGCAACCTCTTGATTTGTCTGGTGATCCCCTGCCGCTTGGTGCTGACCAGGTCCATTGCTGCAGCTGAACTGGGGGTTTTCTGCTTCTTCTTCTTTAAGCCACTGCCATCTGGGAGAAGACATGGGAACTTAGTGTAGGATGGAAGCTTTCCAAAACGTGCCTTCAATTCTTCTTTTGAGTTCTTGTGGTTTATTTATTGGTCGCATAGGTAATCACAAGCTTTATATCACAGAGAAACTTCAGAACAGTAGCAGTCCTGGATGAAATTTACTCAGGGGGTAGAGGTGGGTTGCAGTTAACAAAATAAAAACCCTGCCTATTTTACCTTCATCATGTGAGCATGATGAAGGTAAAATTGGCAGATAAGGTGATGGCTGGAAGTAATCTCTGTACAGGGTTTTTACTTTCTGTACCTGGATTGCCCACCTCTGCCCAGGGAGGCCAGGCTGGGGCCAATGTGTTTTTAGTGGAGGCACAGAAAAGCATGAAACGAAAACGTATTAAAAGAGCCAGAGTACCAAAGCTCTACTTGTGGATCTGCAATGAAGGAAGTTAAAAAAATCCATGTAATTTAGTCCAATTAAAATGGTATGTTATTCCAATAGAATTAAAATCCCTTACCAGGGCAACTGAAATAATTAGATGCTAAATAGATATATGTACTGAAAGATAAAATAAAGCCCTTCTTTTTATTGGTATGTTAAAACAAATTCTTAATTTGGGAATATTACATATTTTTGACTTGTTCTAAATACTATTACCAGCTTTTTATCAAATCTGAATTATAACTTAAGTAAAACATATCAATTCACATGTAGCAAGTTATTTTTTATTTGAAACCAAAACATTTAGAAAATGAAAACTGTGATCCTATCTCAATAAGAATGGAGCTATCACCTTAATTCGAAGGTATAATTAAAACAGAATTGTAAAGAAAAAAGAAATAGGTCTACGACAACTCTGTTCTAGCGCATATCATCATTAATTCTTTTTTTTTTTTTCCCCAATAGCACAATGTTTTCAGTACAGGGGCCACGACAAGGGCCAGGATCAGTTCTACTGTTGGCCCCTGTCTATAATCACCCATGCCTCAGAACCCCCACCCCTCTAGACGAAGTTTAAGAATTTTGGACTGATTGATGGAACGTTTTTTTATTTTTATTTCATTGAAATTACTCAAAAAACCTTTGTACTTAATTCTACTGAAGGCGCGTGCGCTAAATATGAGCTTAAGTTAGCTTAACTGATCTCCACTGAGCTAACAGGCAAAACTGACCTTTAATATCATCGTTTAGCAGCTCCAGACCTCTCCTGATCAACGACACCGACATATTTTCTTAAAAATACACGACTGGCTTCACTGTTTACAATTCAATTCACATCTAAATAAACTCGCATTATCACTAAGAAACTACATGCATGTCGCCCAGGTTCCTTCAGTGCGCTGCTGAAAACAGTCCTCCGGTAAACAGCTGACATATATTTAGTTCCTACCCAACAAATAACAACGCTCCCACCTACCTACTAATAATAAGGAAGACATAATAGCATAATATCACTAATGATACAGAAGCTGTTCCTCACGATTATTCGAAAATGTAAATGAAAATAGGTGAATACTATGCATAAATCACAGGAATGTCCGAATTATAATTAGGTCTACTAATCTAGGTGTATAATTAGGTCAAATTGAAATACTTTCAATGCAGATGTTCTATGCAATGATTAATCTGATTAATATTTTTGTCACCATTTGTTTGGATGAACTTTTTTTTAGCTATTAGATAAATGTAGAACAATGAGCCCTTCGCTCTAAGCTGAACTGACGTCTTTGTTTACACTCTGTTACCTTCGATCCCTCTGCTGTGTTCAACCTTTGTGAGGGAAGCCAGCTTTTAATCCACTTTTCTTTTCAGCACCGATCATGGCGCTGCAAGCTGGAGCTCTGATCAGCACTAAAAGGCTTGCGGACGCATTGAAGACTCGGGGGAAAATGCGCATCTTGGACAGTTCTTGGTATTTGCCAAAACTGAAGAGAAACGCCAAAAGCGAGTTCCAGATAAGGCACATTCCCGGGGCAGCTTTCTTTGACATAGACCAATGCTGCGATAAAACTTCTCCTCTGGACCACATGCTGCCGTCTGAGAAAGTTTTCGCAGATTATGTTGGGAATTTAGGAATAGAAAACGACACGCATGTGGTTGTATACGACTGCAGCGATTATGGTGCGTTCTCAGCACCGCGCGTCTGGTGGATGTTCCGGGTGTTTGGCCACAACGCAGTGTCTCTGCTCAATGGGGGGTTCAGGAACTGGGAACTAGAGGGTCGACCTGTGAGTAACAGCTATGTCAGACCCCCTCCCACCGAATTTAAGGCGCATCTGAAGAGCTCTGGGATTAAAACCTACGAGGATCTGCTGGATAACCTGGACACTAAGGAGTTCCAGGTGGTGGATGCCAGGCCCGCAGGAAGATTCAGGGGACTGGAGCCTGAACCCAGAGATAGTAAGATTTTTATCCAAAGTTACTTTTAACTCAGGGAGAGCAGGGCAACAATTTTAAGACAAGGTGACCGACTTGGCTTGTTAAATACCAGCTGAGGTGTCATGTAAAAAAGTAAAAAATACTTCGTTACTTTCATTAAGTACACTTTTTAGGTATATAATCTTTACTCCATTACTTATCTTTCTTCCTACTTCAGACTTCTACTCATTACATTTTCACACAAATATCTGTACTTTCTATTTCTTACATTTTCAATTCAATTCAGTTTATTTATATAGCACCAATTCAAAACACACGTCATCTCAAGGCAGTTTACAATTCACCAGATCATACAGTCAAATTGATTAAGAGTTTTCTATCTAAGGAAAACCAGTTGATTGCATCGACTCATTGACTCAGATGCAATCCCTCACACTAAGCATGCTTGTAGCGACAGTGGAGAGGAAAAACTCCCTTTTAATAGGAAGAAACATCCTGAAGAACCAGGCTCAGTGTGAGCAGCCATCTCATATTTAACCCGATATTTGATCAGCTTCTGAGTTTCTAAAGTCTAAAAAAAAATAAAAAAAATACTTCTTCTTCTTCTTCCTCAAAAACTTCTTTTTTACAGACTTAAAAACTTCTAAAGACGAGGGAAAAATATTGATACATTAAAATATCACAATATCTTCATATGCTGATATATTGCCATTTAAAAACACCATATCAATCTCTTTTACTAATGAAATATTGCTATATGTCATTGTTATGCTACGAAATCCTCCGAAAATTCACGAAATTTTGCCATATTTTTATATGTTGATATATTGACGCGGTATTGATCTATTTTACTAACAAAATCTCACAAGAATTTGCAAAATATCACAAGAGTTTGTAAAAGAACGATGAAATTTCACGAGATTTTGAAAGTAAAGTAGATCGATACCGCGTTTTTAAAATCAGCATATGAAAATATATTTGAGTATATTATTTTTCAAAGTGTCAGAAATGGATAACAAAACTGCTATTTTTAATGACTACTTATTTTTGTCCAGCTTTAACATCAGTATCGATATCGGTTATCAGCTACATGAGTTTTAAAATATCGGCATATCGGATATCAGCCAAAATCCCAATATCGTGCATCCCTAAAATAAATATTTATAAACATTAAACCGAAGCCAAGAGGAACGAGTAACATTTGTTTTAAAAATGTAAGGAATAGAAAAAGCAGATACTTGTGTGGAAATGTAATGAGTAGAAGTCAGAAGTAGGAAGAAAAATAAGTAATGGAGTAAAGTATAGATACCTAAAAAGTGTACTTAAGTACAATAAATAAGTATTTGTACTTTGTTACTTGACACCTCTGGTAGTGTGCATTTCTAAACCACTCTTCATCTAGTTTTTCAGCTCTACATTCTACTTTTGATATCCTGGTGCACTAAAATACCAAGTGTAAAACAAGTGTCTCATTAGAATAGTTATAATTTCTGTTCATGTCACAATTCCAGTTAGACATTGGTTTTATATTTTCTAGTCATCTTACCCTAACTGGAAAAGTTTGGATAAAGGGTCTGGTGGGCGAAAAAGGTCTAAAAGACCAAACAGTTAGGGGAGTGGCGGCCTAGTGGTCAGAGCATTCGCTTGGAATCCAGAGGTTCTGAGTTCAAGACCCACTCCCACGGACTGCCACTCTGGGTCCCTGAGCAAAGACCCTTAACCCCACGCTGCTCCTCAGGAGCTGCACAATGGCAGCCCACTGCTCCCCAAGGGGATGGGATAAATGCAGAGAGTGAACTTTGTTGCTCTTTACTTGTGACGGTTTAATGACAATTGAAGCTTGAAGTTTCTGTTTTAAGACAAAGATGCGACAATGTGAATAAAAAAATAAGAAGTCATAGGCCTACTCCTGGAACTTATTCACTTTTTGTTGCATAAAAAACTTCAAAGCATTTTATTTGGTATTTGCTCTGTTAGACTGACAGCAGGGTTGTAATATGGAATTGTTTTTATTTTACAAATGAGTCTGAAAATTGTAGTGTGCTATTCAACCATCTGTACTCTATTGCAGGTATTAGCTGTAGACAAGTTTAAAATCTGGATTCAGTTTTAAAACAACATATCAAGCTTTGAACCCCCTCAGAGCAAGGAAGGCATTAATTAGTCAAACTGGCTAAAGTCCATTGCAACTGAATTGAAGGGACCCACAGCTCGGAAGACAAAAATTGTTTTCAGAACAACTTTAAGATTATGCTCTCTGCAAATATGGTCTCTTTGGAGGTAGGATGAGCAGAACGCTTCTGATGAAAATGTGCAAAGGACATCCTGTTATTATAAGCCATTAAGGAAACACAACCAAAAAAGTGGAAGAAGGTACAATGGTCAGGTGAGGTTAAGGTTCGTTCTCATACATTTTTTATCAGGTGTTAAAAAAATACAGAAAATAGAAAAGCAATGGTCTGGAAATTGATATTATTTGGTATTTAGCACTTTAGAAGTTTTGGTCTTTTTCAGGGGAACAGCAAAAGGAGTAAGGAAAGTTTTTGACAACATTTTGTCAATAATATTGACCCATTTAAAGTTGTTGTTTTTTACTGTCTTTGATAACCAACAATTTACAGTTTTTTCTTATGTTCTTATATTGTACTACATGGAAATGTATCTGTAAATCCAAAATACTGTATTTGGTGTGGCCTAGTGGTTAGGGCATAAAGCTTGGAATCTAAAGGCTTTGAGACCAAACCCCACTCCCACAGACTGCCACTCTCCCAGAGCAAGACCCTTAACCCCACACTGCTCCACAGGCGCTACACACTGGCAGGCTACTGCAGAGGTAAATTTCACCAATGTGAGATCAATAAGGTTAAATTATTTATTTAAACAATATGTGGTGAGAAGAATTTGTTTCAACAAGAATTGCATTTTATGGGACATGACTTCACTTTGTTTTTATTCTGTTGACTTATTTCATGAAAAGAATATTATTTGCGGGAGAAATAAACAGATATGGAAAGTATAGCCCAAATAAACAGTGCTGTAACAACCCTAGACATGTCATTCTGTCACAGTTGGGACCAGCAAAGGGCTAGCCAATAATGGGAACAGTAAAACACAGCTTTATGGATTATACACAAGATGAATCAGTGAGTTAGCTGGCTGAAACGTTGTTTCTTAATGTCTGAAATTACATCAGATTCAAATCTTCCAGTTTAAGGTTCGCAAGAATTACTTAAAATGCCGAAATAATAAGAAAAAGAATGTGAGAGCAGGTAGATAAGCTCAAACAAGCACATCTATTGATTTATTCCTACAGTCAGTGACCTTTGCTCTTACATACTACCATTAACCTAAAATAAACACATTTGCATACAATCACAAACCTTTGCTGGACAAATCTTTAAAATAAGATAACATTCCTTGCTTGAGTAACCGGTCTTCCCAACGAATTTTATCACTGAATTTATTGATGCTTTTTACATGATTGAAGTCTGCTAAAACCGTGTCTTTCCAATTATGCTTCATTCATTATTCCTTTTGTGGTAGAAATCTGTGGAATTAACTTTGAAAAACTCTCCTTTTTGATCTTCTCAGTATACATGCATATATAGTGAGGCATATTCATTACTCTTTTTATCTGTATGATTAAAAGCATATATTCATTCAAGCAAAAACAGCATTGAAAAGCTTCAAATGCATTAAAATTTCGCTGCCAAGATGACTGATGCATGAGTACACAGCTCTACAAATGATGATGGTAGGGTGCTAAGAAACTGCACTGAAGTAACACTATAATATAATATAATGATATAATGCAACTTTATTGATCTCACATTCGAGAAATTTACCTCAGCATTTAACCCATCCCCTTAGTGAGCAGTGGGCTACCATTATGTTTCGCCTGGGGAGCCGTGTGGGGTTAAGGGTCTTGCTCAGAGAGCCAGAGTGGCAGTCTGTGGAAGTGGGGCTCAAACTCAGAACCTCAGGATTCCAAGCTCTATTCACTAACCACTCGACCGCCACCTCCTGACGTCATCATATGTCTACTCAAGTATAAGTAAAAAGTAGATATCCAAGAAATTACTCAAGTAAGAGTTTAAAAGTATTGAGTAAAAAGGCTACTCAAGTACTGAGTAACTGAATCTATGTAGATTATAACAGATTAGATTTATGTGCAAATGCTGGTGTTATTTTTTGTATTTTTTATTTTGCTGGTTTTTCAAATGATGAGATAAAAAAATAAATATAACATAGATAATTACGCAATAAGACAGAAAGAAAAAAACATTGATCAAGATATATTTTTTGTATATTTTATTACCAGGAAATGTATTAAATCAATCCTTACAGTATGTTTTATATATATAGGTTAGAATCGAGTAGCAAGATGAAGTTTATGTTCACTTGAACTTTAAATGACACGGAATAGCCAGCAGATAGAAAATAACATTTGTGTGCAGAAAAGAAGGCTCACTTAAACATAAACTGTAGGTGTGTTTCTCTCTGGTGCATTTTTGTTTAAACAAACCTTGTTATTTATATATATGTATAGTTATTGCACTGTGTATTAAAACCTATTTATATGTAATACCCTGTGCAATAACTATATATATATATAAATACCTATTTAATACCCTGTGTATACTGTATATACTTTATATACCCTATGCACCTTTCCTCCTTATGGTACCTTCTTTTGATTATTGAGCCGATGTAACAAGTGAATTTCTCCACTGTGAGATCAATAAAGTCTATCTTAACTTATCTTGTTCTTTTTAAAGTGAAGTAGCTCACAATGTTACTCTAGTAAAAGCAATAAGTATGAGCAGCAAACTCTTGCTGAAAATATTTTCACCCTAAATGTTATGTAAATAAATATAACTGAATAAATGTCAACGGGGGGTCTAGAAGAAGGATATGCTTTAGGTTTTCAAAACCTCCTGATACAGCTTAGACTAATAATTACTTTATATCTTAGGAAAAAAATTAGAGCTACCATTACATTTTTAAAACTAGAAAATTGGAGTGCAGAACCTACAGCTAAAACTCGCGCATGGTCTGGATTAATACCAAATGTTCTGCTTTTACCTTCTTTATTCACTCTGCTTTCTTGTTTATCAGCATAGCGAAACTTGGAGTGAGGCATGGATCACCTTTCTTGTGTTTTTTCCTGTAGGATAATACTTCTACACTTCCTTGAGGTCTGATGCTGTCCATAATTGCTGCTACCACTCTCTAGTTTAGTGGGTAACTGTTTGTGGCTCCAAATAATGTTAAATTGAAAAATATTCTGTATCCTGGATTATGATGCAGATCATACCCAAACTGTACTGGATTGCTCCTTAGACTGAGTTGCACATTTGGTAAAAATTTCATTAAAATCTGTTCATAACTTTTCAAATTATCTTTTGCAGAAAAAAAGATAAACGCTCCCAAAAACGCTCCCAAAGTTTTTGCCTCCTCAGCGGAGGCAAAAACAGTGGCCTGCTTTTAGGGTGAATTTGTTAAGACATAAAATCTAGACCTATTTTCATTTGGTGGAGTGAGTGACTTAATATTTTCTTTAGAAAGTGCTTTTTAAATCCCATAACAGATCTACAGTCTTTCTTTCTCAAGGCTTCAGCCAGCTCTTTGGATTTCACCATGGTTTGGTCTTTCCCCTTAAAAGTCAGGAGCACAACATAGAGGATGTTATTTGTTTAGAAGGGGCAAACCTTCAAAATGCTGAGAAGAGGGTTTTAATGAGCAATGGACCTAATGGAGCAGTCTGATTACAGCCAGTTTGGGAATAAAGATGGGCCATGTTCTAATTTAATCCTCACTAGAAATTGACTTTTAATTATATTTCACACAAATGGAACCGGGAAAATGTGGCAACAAGTCTTTTTTTCTGCAATCACAAACATATCTTGATGACACTAATCCTGCAAGGTGCTCAGTTGGACCCTTCTCCTAACAAGTAGGACAGAAGACATATTTAAGAACATCTTCTAAATTTATTAGAAAATAATTGTGTTTTTAAAGTGTTAGAGTAAATGTTTTATGTTGTGTATGCCTTGTTTTACTACATTATATACCACTTAATTAGACTAAATCGTTGCTGTTGCAACCAAATCTGTATTTTCCACTGCCTTTTTAAATGTCTTACATTACCCTTTCTGTTAGGCTGAAGCAAAATCTAGATCCATGTCTCATTTTAGCAATGATCAACATGTTAGGTATAGAAAATCATCTTAGATGTTTTAGAGAATAAAAGATTCAATCCAACACTTTCTTTTTTCTTTCTGATTAACAGACACGGAGCCTGGCCACATCCCTGGTTCTTTCAGCATTCCCTTTCACTCATTCTTGTCCGACTCTGGACACTTCCTGCCTAAGGACAAGCTCCAGGAGCTCTTCATCCATGCTGGAGTGGACCTCAGCCGTCCCATCTGTGTGTCGTGTGGTTCAGGCGTGACGGCCTGCACTCTGGCTTTAGCAGCCCATGAGTGTGGACATCCGGGTGTGTCAGTGTACGACGGTGCATGGTCCGAGTGGTACACCCGTGCCCTTCCAGAGTATGTCATATCCGAAGGCAGGGGGAAGCATTTGTAATCAGCTGAGAAGACACGGTGTGAAACCAGATCAGACGGAGACCAGATTACAATAACAGCATTTTGCACTGGAAGATATAAAGTTACAAACAGGTATCAGTCTGTCATAGAGACATTGAAATAAAGAGTCATTGTTAGTTTTCTGAGGTATCAAAGAAGGTCTTTCATTGGCTATGAAACACTGGACACCTTCACACCACATCCTGTCTTTATTCACTCATCCCCTATCCAAATGTGTCAAGTATGTTTTTCACAAAATGTACACTCACCGGCCACTTTATTAGGTACCCCATGCTAGTAACGGGTTGGACCCTCTTTTGCCTTCAGAACTGCCTCAATTCTTCGTGGCATGTATTCAACAAGGTGCTGGAAGCATTCCTCAGGGAGTTTGGTCCATATTGACATGATGGCATCACACAGTTGCCGTAGATTTGTCGGCTGCACATCCATGATGCGAATCTCCCGTTCCACCACATCCCAAAGATGCTCTATTGGATTGAGATCTGGTGACTGTGGAGGCCATTTGAGTACAGTGAACTCATTGTCATGTTCAAGAAACCAGTCTGAGATTATTCCAGCTTTATGACATGGCGCATTATCCTGCTGAAAGTAGCCATCAGAAGTTGGGTACATTGTGGTCATAAAGGGATGGACATGGTCAGCAACAATACTCAGGTAGGCTGTGGCGTTGCAACGATGCTCAATTGGTACCAAGGGGCCCAAAGAGTGCCAAGAAAATATTCCCTGGCATCAACAAGGCATTTCCGTCCACAGAACTGCCGCTCACTGGATGTTTTTTCTTTTTCGGACCATTCTCTGTAAACCCTAGAGATGGTTGTGCGTGAAAATCCCAGTAGATCAGCAGTTTCTGAAATACTCAGACCAGCCCTTCTGGCACCAACAATCATGCCACGTTCAAAGTCACTCAAATCACCTTTCTTCCCCATACTGATGCTCGGTTTGAACTGCAGGAGATTGTCTTGACCATGTCTACATGCCTAAATGCACTGAGTTGCCGCCATGTGATTGGCTGCTTAGAAATTAAGTGTTAACGAGCAGTTGGACAGGTGTACCTAATAAATTGGCCGGTGAGTGTATATGTTAGTAAAAACTAATATATGAAGACTAAACTGCATTTTTATTCAGTTTGTTTACTGTTGGAAAATAAACTACATGTTTACATTAAACCTGTTTTGATGTGAGTTCTTTTGACCTTTGAGCTTGTTGAAAACAAGCAGCATTGATCCAAACTTTAGCCTGCAGCCTTCACTAAAAAGTAGAACTGACCTACAATATGTTCGTTCTCAGTGATAATTTGCACATATAGAGCTTGTGGAGTGTTTTTTTTTTCTTTTCTTCAGTGTAAGGTATTTCCAGTAAGAAATTCATCTGGTGCACATAAGGAAAAAAGTGAACTGCTGAAACTGTCTTTGCACTGTAAAAGCAGAACATCTATAAATCAGTCACAGAAAAATAAACAACTAAAGTAAATAAAGACATAACCTGTATTACATTCTAGATTATACAATCTATGTTGTACAAATTTAGGTTTTTGAGTATTTTATTTGTTAGATTATTATTTTACAATTTGTACATTCAGGGTAAAATTATTTCGCAGAATTAAATAAAAAAGAAAAAAAGCAACAATTTACTAATCAATGTAATGTAAAAAACTCCCAGAAAGTTAATAATCCATCCATCTATTTATTCATCCATCCATCTTCTCCCGATTGGTCCTTGTCAGGGTTACAGGGTGGACGGTGCCTTTCTCTGGGTAAGAGGCGAGGTACACCCTGGACAGGTCACAGGGTAACACAGAGACACACAAAGACACATAACCATGTATATTCACGCACTCACCTAATTTAGAGAAGCCAACAAACCTAACAGTCATGTTTATGGACTGTGGGAGGAAACTGGAGTACTCAGAGAGAACCCACAGATGCACAGGGAGAACATGCAAAGTCTATGCCGAAATGCCCCGGGTCAAGAATCAAACCCATTCTTTCTGCAAGGCAACAGCACTACCCATTGCGAAACTGTACAGCCCAAAGTTAATTTTGCATATATTTGTGAAATGTGTATAGGACGGAAATGAGGAACATTTTGTACCCATTAATTCTAGGGCTGCAGAATATTAGAAGAACATTCCAAAATTATATAACCTAATAAGTAAATAGTGTAAATATAATTTTGACTTGAGTTTATAGCAAACTAAACCCAAGAAAATGTTACAAAATATATTGTTGCTATACTTGAGCAATTAGCCTTCATCTGCACAGTCCACTCAGTTTCATAAAATATGCATATCATGTACAGAGAATTTGCAGCAATACTTCTGAGATACATTATGCAGCTCTTTTTATTCTTTTTTTTTTAGATTTCCGTCATCACATTGTGTTGTGAGGGAGGATTATATTATCTGATCTGCAGCTTCTTAGGCTGTAGGCTGCTTTTGTCTGAGGAAGGGTGTATCTGCATGATAATACCCTCTGATAATATTTAGCAACTTTTTGGTGGTTTTGAATGACCTATGACAGTCCATTGACTTAAGATCATCCTTATTTTCCTCTCATTTGTTTTTTTTAACTCTCCTGACAGATTTCCTTTGAAGCATTGCCACCCTATGTGTCACGTCTTGGTTGTAGTTAAGAGGACCCAAAATGCAGAGGCAGAGAGGCTGAGGTGAATTCTTGTAGTTTTAATGAAAACATTAATAACAGAGGCAAAATCCAACTAAAATGTAACTCAGAGGGAGAGTATATAGCTGACAGATAAGGGGAGTGCTAACGAGCTGACAAGGAGCAGGTGTGAGAGGAGACAACGAGGGAGCCAAGGGGAAAGGAACACACACACACAAGAGAACAACAGAAAAACATGAGAACTAACATAAATCTAGAAAATACAACAAAAAAGGAATTAAACCAATAAAACTAGGAAACATAGAGCAAAGTAAAGCACAATATAACCAAAACCATGACACTATGTCTTATTCTAGCAATAAACAAATTGGACCAATTCTTCACTCTGTATGTTGACATGTACAGCAATTGTTTAGTAAAGAGATGCCATTGAAGAACTTGAAGCCCTGCTGCTAATATCTATTTAGAAAATAGTTTAAACTCTCTGTTGGTTGTCACAAAAAAGGGGTGTTCAGATCCATGACCAACTTATTGGTGGATGTTTTACTCATTGCAGCGTCATCCATCCCTTGACATTATTTCCCACAGCTAAATACATTCTCAAATCTAGGAATCGCTAGAATGTCAAAATTGAAAAAAAAAAATGCTTTTAGATTAAATCAAAGTTCCTCTACATTAATTGCACAAGTACTTTTATTCTCCTCATTCTTGTTATCAGGGCAACCAACTCCCCATAGGTATGGATGGATGGATGGATGGATGGATGGATGGATGGATGGCTGGCTGGCTGGCTTGCTTTTGGGATTGTCACACATGAGCCAGACCATTAGATGATTTCCCTCGTTGGATTGTTCCACAACCAGATTCAGGACAAAGGGTGGTTTTAAAAAGTCATTATGATTTTTTTTTTTTTTTCAGAGAAAGAATATCACAAAGTTGAGCAATGTGATAAAGTTCACATTAATTCAGCTGAGCTTCCTTCTTTATTTCCTGTTCCGTTTTATTTTTGGACTCTTTTTTTAGTCTGAGTTTTACACTTAATCCATCCCCTATCAGTTTCAAGGGAAGAACACGTCACTGAGAAGCATTGGCTCATTTTGCATTACACATTTACGCAACAAAAAAAAAACCCAAACCTGAATGTGCTTTTTTTACTCACATGTGACATCAAAGCCGAAACAACCATCCCTGACATGAAGCTGCATATCCATCAAAAAGTTGCCTACATGTTAAAATTTGCATAGCATTGCAAACAAACCCTACTTTTAAACATGGAACAACCAACTTTTTTCTTGCCAACTATAAGTCCAGCAAAGACATTTTGAAGTCATGAAAGGAGGAAGTAAGAAGCAAGTTAAAGGTCAGAGTTATGGTGTTCATAACGTAGTAGGTGAACTTAACAGGACAGTTCTTCAAATGTATTTATAGTTCGTGTAAACATATTCTTCAGTATCCATTGCTCTCAAATTGTCAAAAGAGGCGATTTACATACAAATACACCGAATGGAGGTGTATGTTTAAAGGGGAAGACCTTTTTTTTTTACATTGGCCCTTTGATTTTACGTTATTACATCATGTTCTACTCATCCATATTAGTTTTGTGTCATTTGGAGCTGTTCCGAAGATATTCGGTTATGTATTCCAAGTATGGTCTTACTATGGGCAACGAGTTGAAGGCACAAACTAAACTGTTCATAATTTATTCTCATACACACTCCGACAGTGATTCGCCTACATGTTATGAATGCTGGCGTACCATAAAGGATAAATTATTCTTTCAAGGTCCAGGGTCCCGTATGTCGAGCATCCAGTTCAGACAGAAAAACGCACCTTTGAGGCAAAATCCAGCAGGAGTCTAACAGAGGCTCAGGCGAGCAGACCAGACAGGGCCAGTGGATGAGAGGGAACGGAATCAGGAAAACAGAATCACTAGTGAAATGCTGAAACACTCTCACCACTGGTAAGGGAAGTAACTCGCCTGAGGACACTGGCTTAAGAATAAACTCCTCACTGGAAAAGGGACAATAACCCTTGAACTAACTAAAACTGACTGACCGGAGAAACAGAAATCAAACAGGGAACAAACAAACAGCAAACAATCAATGACCAGCCCTGATAGCTGGAACTGAGCCCAATATAAAGGAAACTTGCAGGTGAATGAGATGAGTGATAATTGGGAGCTGGAGAGAGTTAAGCAGGTGAAAGGCATGAGTGATTTAGGTGGGCTATCAGGGCAGATCATGACAGGGAATAGAGATAGAATGAAGCAGAATGATGAAATAGGGGTCCCTATGTCCTCCAGAAGTCTAAGCCTGTAGCAGCATAACTATAGAAATACATCAGGATAACCTGAGCTATTCTTAATATTAGCTTTATTAAAAAGGAAAGTTTTAAGCCTACCTTTAAAAGTAGGCAGGGTGTCTTCTCATGGACTAAAACTGGTAAATGATTCCACAGGAATCTGATAACTAAAAGATCACCCTCCCATTCTACTTTTACAAATTCTATGAACCACTAATAAACCTGCAGATTGAGAGTGAGGTGCTCTGTTAGGAACATAGGGAACAATTATATCTCTGATATAAGATGGAGCTTGGCCATTTAATGCTTTTTATGTGATAAGGAGAATTTCAAATTGTATTCTGGATTTAACAGGAAGCTGGTGGACGATACAAAGTAGCAAAAATAAGAGGTTTTCTTGCTTTGCAATTTGGATAAGGGATTAAGGGTTAAATGTTCAAAAGAGTTGTAGTTATTAACTGCCTTTGGAGTAATCAATAAGTCAGACTGAAAGATTGTTGCTACTCCTCCTCCTCGCCCAGAATTTCTTGATATCTGAACATTTAAATAACTAGAAGGAGTTTCCTCATTTATGCTCACATAATCCTCTTGCTGCAGCCAAGTTTCTGTAAGGCAACATAAATCGATTTGATTATCACAGTTTAAGTCATTAACTAGCAGACTTTTTGAAGAAAAAGATGTTAAATAAACCCCATTTAATCGTTTTAACTTTTTCCTAAACTGGGATTACTTACATTTTTATTAGATTATCATGGTTTACTCCTTTGGGAGTCTTTTCTAATTTATTAGATTTTGGTCATGGACAAGACACTGTCTGGATGGAGTAATGAATCGGTAACAATACAGAAGCTGCAGAGAGGCTGCAGAGAGCCAGATTCCTAGAAAGAAGAGCTGCGCCATCAAAAGTTAGATCAGGCTTTCCCCAAAAGGATTGTCAATTATTAATGTAGTGCACATTGTTTTCAGGACACCACCTTGACAACCAGCGGTTGAATGACGACATGCAGCTAAACATGTCATCACTGGTCAGATCAAGGAGGGGACCAGAGAAAATTATGGAGTCCAACATTGTTTTGGCAAACTAACACACAGTACACACAGCAGTTTTTACTGGTCAACATTTGACCATGGTCCCTGGTGTCTCTGATTCCTCGTTTTTGACTACTGAGCTGCCAATCTTCAGAGTGGGCTTCTCAGTGGGTGCATCACTGAGCAGGGAAAATCGGTTAGAAACGTGAACGGGATGGTGGTGACCAGTGACCAGAGATTCTCGTCTATGCTTTTTGCGTACAGTTACCCAATCGCCTGGCTGCTCAGGCACTTTTGGAGGACAACTACATGGGGGGCCTACTTTAACTCTTGGATGTTCAAATAGCCTGAAGCCTGGATTTTAACTCTTACAACTTCGCCTCTAAAGCTAAAACAATAACACACTTATTACACATACCATTATCACTAAATGAGGGAGGAATATAAAAAAAAAGTCTAATCAACCAAAACTTTTGCAATCCCCTTGCAGTACCACCGTGGACCCCCTAGGTGTCACGGACCCCCTCTTGAAGACCTCAGTTTTAGGTCATTTAAGGGTCAATACAATGCATAATGAGAATTTTAGCTTTTAACCAGGTTATAATCATACTCCTTTATCAACATTATACCCAAAAATTATATTTTGATTGATTCATCCATGTTTGTGTAATCCTCACAAATTGTAATCTCTGAGCAGTAGACTATCCCTTTCCTGGGAAGAAAATATCCATCACTGCACAGCACACTGATTACACACCCCCTCGAAAAAATAAACCGTACCTTGACCATATTGTGGATGCCTAGCAAACAAGTCTGCCTCTTTTTCTGATCAATAAGTGGTGATGTGAGGCAGAGTGGATCATTTCTGCTCCAAGTTCAGACTTAGGAGTATATTTCTTTTTTCCTAATCTCCACAATGACAGTAACTTTTAATCTAATGTATCAGTTGTGAAAAAAAAATTTTCTCCAGCAAGAGGTGTTACACTTTCCTCCTCCCTAAAGAAGAACCCAGTTCTGCAGCACCGCTATGACAATGTAATGAAATGGGCAGCACACACATGGGGAGCAGTGGATTGCAGAGAAGGTAATTGTTTTTCTTCTATGTAGGAAATGTAGATCCCCAAAAAAACAAATATCTTGTCATTTATAGGCTTATAGTTGACTTTAGAAGGCCTACAAAAAACACCATATTCTGTTGAACCTTTGAAACTTACATTTATCACAGTTTAATAAAATCTTATTTGTAATTTCCTACATGACGAACATGGGTCGCTTAGAAAGATTAGTCAAAGTAATGACAAACTAATACACAGTTCAGAGGAAAAACCCATTTCTTAAAACAGCAGAAAGAAAGGAAGCATGCATCTTCTGTTCCTCTTTTTCAGTGTCAGTAACTTTTCAGTGTGAGTAGTACTTTGCTAAAGCCCATGTTTTACTCAAACAGTCCTCTATCAAGATGTAGCTTCTGATTCTAAAAGTAGTGTCAACTAAATTCATCATGAAAGCCAATATTTCCTGAGGGATTGCTGTTCCAGTTGCTACTGGTGAGTACGTCAACATGGCATAGACAGATGTAACAGTGAAACATTTAAGGAAAGGAGTCTAAATCTATCTGTTGGGTTCTTTTTCATTTTAAGTCTCACACATATATGTGTATATTTATACTGCAAGTAGAGTCTATTTTAGATTTCTTGTGCCAGTTGATTAAAGTGGAAGTTAGAGTGAATGTAACATCTCATCAGGATTTTCATGCAGTCCTTTTTAGTACTGTAATATGCGTGGTTCTGCAGAAAAAAGTAAATAATCCACAGTTGTTTATACCTTATAGCTTAAAAAATTAGGAGAATCTGAACTAAAATAAGGTCTCACAAAATCATCAATTGTTTAACTGTTTGTCTTTTAGAAACTGTACAAATTATTCACACAGTGGGGAAATGTGTTGTCTTGGTGGGCAGATCTATTTATCTAGTTTAAAACCTGGTATCCAAGAGGTCATCCCCACAACATTAAGTTAAAAATGTCCTCTACCATGACAGGGAGACATGGATCATTGATGCATTACTGATGAGGGGAGGGCCTTTTATAAAGCATGTTAGTTGCTCTTTGCCAACTAGCTTACTGGTGCTAAAACAAGTTTGTGACTTAGTACGAGCAATACATATCGATATATAGGTGTGTGTGTGCCTGTGCATGGTTTCTGTTGCCCAGTGAAAGACTTGCAACCTATCTAAGGTGTATTCCGCTTTTTGCCCAAAGACTGCTGAAGAACGGCATCACCCCCACCTTGGAGCGGGGATGATGGATGGATGGATGGATGGATGGATGGATGGATGGATGGATGCACTTTTGTTACCTATATACAGCAAATCAATCATGTCTGTCCCTTTAGCAGGAGGTCTTGAAGAATGATTAAAGACGCTTGTCCAGTGCAGAGAACTTTTAGGGTTTGGGAAATTGTCTTGAAGAAATATGAAAAGGAGAGAGTCTCCTCCATCAAACTGTGTCAAATGAGTTGATGCAATCAACTGGTTTTCCTTTGATAGAAAACTTTGAACCAATCTGACTGCACGATCTGGTTGAATTGTGAAGTATCTTGAGATAACATCTGTTGTGAATTGGCACTATATAAATAAACTGAACTGAACTGAATTAAACCTTGGGATGTTTGTCGTATATTTGCTTTAGCGTCCACGTGAGGGCAGCATATTTGCATTGGCTTGAACTAAATAGAGCAGGATCTATAATGTTTCATTAGTCTTCTTGTCATTTTAAAAATATTTTTAACATTTTACATGATTCCAGCAAAAAATGCACCCGTGCTGATGTCAATCAGGGAAAGTAACCTATTCCTAACTTTATAAATACACACTCAAAAAGGGGATGTGAAAGTTAGTCAGTTTTTGCTTCTGGCAAAACAGAAAGCTGAAGTTAAATACGATATGATACTTGAGAGACAAGTATCATGTGATATACGTTTCATTTATACCCAGGGATGTCATGCACTTGTTCAACAAGCATATAATCATATTTTATTGGCAAAGTAAACAAGTTTTTGGATAAATAGTCTTTCTTTCTTCTTTTTTTTTGTTTCACAACCTTAGGATAGCGCTTCATATTGCATTCCAATAACTCTGCTTAAACATCTAGTTCAGCCTACATAATTGAGCCTAAACCAAAAACATAACATTATGAAAGCTAAAATGATTAGGAGAGATATTCCCATAATCGTTAAGATGTATTAGTGGATTAAAAGAATTGGGCATTATTTTGTTCTCAAGATTCTCTGATAGAAAATTAACAAGAGAAGGATCTAATGGAGTTTCAGAGAAGCTATTTTATTTTGCAATATCCAATATGGACAATGGAGACAGATGACCAATAAAAACTGCAGCTGAAAGGATAGATATATTATTTACAGTCATATGGTGGGGAGTTTTAGTTGTAAAACTTACAACATAAAAAAAATGTACAGTTACATTGAGTATTTGAACACCCTGTTATTCTGCAAGTTTTTCCACTTCAGGGCCAGGAATTGTCATCGTAGGTGCACGTCCACTGTGAGCGACCAAACCAAAAAAAATAACAGAAATCTCAATGTATGATTTTTAAAACTATTTATTTGTATGACACAGCAGGAAATAAGCATTTGAACGCCTATCAGGTAGAATTCTGACCCTTAAAGACCTGTTAGTCAGCCTTCAAAATGTCCACCTTCACTCCATTTATTATCCTAAATTAGATGCACCTGTTTGAGGTCATTAGCTGCCAAAGCACACATGTCCAACCCATACAATTAGTAAGAATTCAACCATTAACTTGGCCGAAACCAAAGAGCTGTCCAAAGACCCTAGAGACAAAATTGTTCACCTCCACAAGGCTGGAAAGGGCTACGGGGAAATTGCCAACCAGCTTGGTGAAAATTGTTGGAGCAATCATGGAAAATGGAAGAAGCTAAACAGGACTTCAATCTCCTTCGGACTGGGGCTCCATGCAAGATCTCTCCTCGTGGGGCCTCAATAATCCTAAGAAATGTGAGAAATCAGCCCAGAACTACACAGGAGGAGCTGGTCAATGACCTAAAAAGAGGTGAAACCACCATTTCCAAGGTTACTGTTGGTAATACACTAAGACATCATGGTTTAAAATCATGCAGGGCACGGAAGGTTCCCCTGCTTAAACCAGCACAAGTCAAGGCCCTCCCATGATCCAAAGGAATCATGGGAGAAAGTCATGCGGCCAGATGAGACAAAATTCAGAGACAGAGGATTCAGCAGAGAGCTTAGCAGCGGCAGAGCTTGGCTTCAGGCTAGTGAGGTTCAGACCTTGAATTGTTCTCCTAGTTCTCTCCAGAGAACTGGTAGAGAGATGCAGGCTGAGGTTCTTCAGGTTTGGCTTCTCAGAGCAGGCAGGTTTCCAAACATGAGCTCCTCCAGAGTTCCAGACTTCAATCAGGTTTTCGTAAGAGGCAGAGAAGACAGAGGCTGGTTAGAATCAAGGTTACTCTCCAGAGTAGTCAGAGATTCTATATGCAGGCTAGGCTCAGGTTTTGCTAACCAAAACTGGTCAACACTCCGGCGCTGAAGAGAAGTCAAGCCGCTGCTTATATAGCTGGTCTCCTGATGAGATGAATCAGCCTCAGGTGTGCAGGTGGCTCCAGCTCAGGAGACCCAGGGCGCTCTCTGCTGAAGAAAGGTGGCAGATCTCCAGATCCCAACAGTGGTGGTGGGGTGGTAGGGGCTAGCATTGTGTTTTGATCTCTGGATTTACTTTTTTTTTTTTAGATTGTGTCTCTCACAGTGGACAAGCACCTACAATGACAAGTGCAGACCCCTCCATGATCTCTAAGTGGGGGAACTTGCAAAATAGCAGGGTGTTCAAATACGTATTTTCCTCACTATTAGAGATAGTATTCTAAGTAAATTAAGTGAGAAACTGACTCTCTAGTTGTCGACCACAGACAGGCTCATACCTTTTGTGCATCTGCTTCCTTTTTCACCCCCAGCCTATTTTGGCAGTAGGCCATTCACACATCACACCTAGCCTGACTCTGCTGGAGGTTCCTGTTACAGGTTTTTTTTTAAGGTCTCTAGAAATAAAGTGTTATTGTATGTCAAAGGGGAGTTTTTCCTCTGCACTGTTGCTGCAAATATCCTCAGTGTGAGGGAGTGCAGAAACAAAGACAATGCAAACTATGCGGATCCAGACATTTGAATTTAGAAAGCTTCCTGGAGAGGTAGCAAAACGTCTTCAAATCCAGTGGATTTTTTTTTTTACTTTTACGGAATGACTACGACCTGGATGATTGAGAATCTTCATCAGCAATGCAAACTACTGTCTGCTGTTGCCACATTCTCAGGAACTGATCCTACACAGTCAATGATTTAATGCAATCAACTGGATTTCCATCAAGAGAAAACTTTTAACCAATCTGTTGATTTGATTAAATCATCTCTGTTAAGTGGTCTCAGGTCGCATGTGTTGTGATGCGGCGACACATAATTAAACTGAACTTAAGTGAATGCGTAATAAGGGCTCTTAGAATTAATAATGGAAAGGCATAAAAATACACACACAGTAATCACATTGTTAGGCCCCAATTTTCTGTCTGTTTTACTTATGATTGCATTTTCTGTAGGATCCTGCTTTTATTGTAGATGAGGGGCAACCCCAGCTATGTCTGATTTTTGAGGCTGTCAAAAAAAGATTGGTCATAGGTCAGGCTGCAAGGCCGCAAAAGGACCACAGGTCGGATTTGAACCTTGGTCAGCCGCATTGAGGACCAAGGCCTCCATACATGGGTCATGCGCACTAACCACTGCGCCACCTGTGCACCCATGGAACCAATATCTTTACTGAAAAATTTTTATTTGAAAGGGAGACCAAGTCCCATGTGAGGGAATGGGTTTTCACATCATCTAGTGTTGGTCCTTATTTGCTATACCACATGCTCTAACAACAAATAAAAATTGAACCATACCAGCTCATATTTCATCTTAGGTTTATTTTTTATTAATCATGTGTATTATTAATCTGTTAGACAGATTAGATGGAGTAGAAGGCCTCCTTCACATGGTGGATTACACTGTGTGTGTGTACAGAGGCCATCTAATGTGGACAGTCTTCTTGTCTTTGGAAGATACATACTCCTGTTTTATAATCCTTTTTTATATGGTTTTACCCAGTTTGAGCTAAGAACAATTATACTAGGTAACTTACTCCCGGGAAAAGGACTGGAATGGAAGTTCCCGAGGCATAACTGCCTTCAGGGGGACCAAACTTCCTTATTTAACAGTCCCTTAGACAAACAAAGGCTGTGTCGAGTGTTGAGGCGACCCGGTCACTATTATGAGAAGTGGGCAACTGGAACACATGAAAATAATAAAGCACTATTGGAAAACTACAATCCCAGTACCGCTAACCATTGGGGCTGTCACAGTCTTGATTCTGTAATGTTTTACTTTGCTCCATGTTTTCTAGTTTTATTGGTTTAATTCCTATTTTGTTGTATTTTCTGGATATATTTTAGTTCTCAGGTTTTTCTTTGTTATTCTCTGTTGCCATCTTGTGTGTGTTCCTTTTCCCTTGGCTTCCTCGTTGTCTCCATTCAACCCTGCTCCTTATCTGTTCGTTAGCCCTGCCTTTGTTCAGTCAGCCATAAATACTCTCCTCTGCTGTCACTCTTTGCTGGTTCCTTGTCGTCGCTGGTTTCTCATTGCTGTTGTCTTCCTACCTGAAAGAAATCCCCTCAGCCTATATGCTTCTGCATTTGGGTCCTCTAAACCTAAACCAAACTCAGACAGGGGCTATATGTAAAGACTGTGGTAACTATGGATGCTTTGAAACCCCATTGATGACAATGTGAGTATCAAGCTGTATCCTAAGACTGGGAGACATTAAGTCATTAATCCACAACACCAGGAAAGCAGGGACATAAGAATGTCATTCGTCCTGGAGAAATGTGGCCGGCTAATGACAAAGAGAGGAAAGGTAATCCATACAGAGGACATTGTACTCCCATAAGGGAGAATAACAGATACAGAATGGCCAACACAAAGAGGCCTCAAGGAAAGCAGTAACTTAGACTTAAATTTTATTGTCATTTTGTATCCACAGTCTAAATATAAAATGAAATTGCAATGCATACACCTTACCCTGGGGAATGAGCAGTTTATAAAAGTGAAATAAACATTACCATTTCTAAAGTTGAGCAGTGATCAACAATGTAGACAGTGTAGGAGAATAGTAAAACAGTTCAAAATTCATGGTGCAAAAGGCATTGATATGAAAAGGTTACGTGCAAAATAATAAATATGGTGAAAAATGCAGTAGAACATTGAGGTGTGTTCTATTCAAAGAAACTATAAAAACAATCAGCCACTTTGGTAGTGCAAATATGATGTTGCAATTGTGATAAGTAACTTCTTGCAACAAGTAAGGCAGGTTCTGAGAAGTCTGCTCAATGGTAAGAACGGGGTCCAACAGCTATGCATTGCCAGTAATAAAACACCCTGCTGGGGTAATAAGTTAGCTTAAAGAGGAAATATAGGCCACTTATGTTAAAACACGAAAGCTACTCACCTTGCATGGAGCAGAGGCCTAATAAGCATCAGAGCCCCCATGGAAGATAAAGCATCCAACATTATTGTTTTTGTCAACGATGACGATGGTGAAATTATTTTGTTGACGCTCCTTTTCATTATGATAAGGAAAACTGATGAGGAAATGTGATGACGAAAAAATTATGACTCATTAGTGTGTGTTTTCGTCAACAAGAGAAGACAACACTAAAGAAAAATGTTAGCAGGTGTTCTGTCAGATGTTTAAATGCATCATTGTGCTGCAATCTGATGAGCAATATCAGCCATGCTGCTGCTTCCTGTTTGGTCACACAGCCCACCTGATGTGCAGTGGTGCACATCCTGCATAAACACAGATGGATCATGGCAGCAGTGGCTGGGATGGAAATAAGGCGGAAAAAACTCTGCTCTTCCAGCTGTGCTTGTGCAGATCTTTGTGCATGCGGTGCTTGTGCTCCTCTGCCAAGCATAAAAAATCCTTTTGTCTATTAAGATTTTATTTCTTCCAGCTCACAAGAGGTAATACTAAACATTCTTTAATTTCTACCAAAAGGAATCCCTAAATTATATCCAAAGAAAATATTTAATTGCATACTGTTTATTGTTGGATAAAGAACCAGGTGAAAAGGTAGATAGATTTGAATATTTCTCTCTCATAGTTCCTGTTTCTATCTATTCAAAAATGAGGTAAACGTTTCCTTGTATTGTCATTAAATATTTTCTTTGTTTTCAATTCAATTCAATTCAGTTTATTTATATAGCGCCAAATTCACAACACATGTCATCTCAAGGCACTTTACAGTTCAACCAGATCATACAGTCAAATTGATACAAAGTTTTCTATCTAAGGAAAACCAGTTGATTGCATTGACTCAAATACAATCCCTCACACTAAGCATGCTTGTAGCGACAGTGGAGAGGAAAAACTCCATTTTAACAGGAAGAAACCTCCAGCAGAACCAGGCTCAGTGTGAGCGGCCATCTGCCGAGGCCGACTGGGGTTCAAGGAGACAGAAGCAGAGATACAAAAAGCAGCTGTAAAAGGCGGCCCCGTCCAGGAAACACACAGCCCGGCAGACGAGCTCCAAGGCAGCTCCCATGCCAGAGGATGAAGAGAGCACATCCACCCAGCCACGGCCAGAGAAACAGGACCACACCTGAAGACAGGCCGATCTCCAACATCTACAAACAAGGGTGTTGATGGAAGCAGCACAGCTGATGTTTCTTTCATGGATGACGTCACAGCCAAACAGGAACAGACGAGGCAAAGCTACTCTGAGGAAAAGCAGAGAGAGCAGAAGGTTAGAGATTGAACAAACAGATTCTGCAGAATAGGAGAACAGAGAGAGAATGAAGCAGAATGATGAAATGGGGGTCCCTATGTCCTCCAGAAGTCTAAGCCTATAGCAGCATAACTATAGAGATAGCTCAGGATAACCTGAGCCACCCTAACTATAAGCTTTATCAAAAAGGAAAGTTTTAAGCCTAGTCTTAAAAGTAGACAGAGTGTCTGCCTCACGGACTAAAACTGGTAGTTGGTTCCACAGGAGAGGAGCCTGATAACTAAAAGATCTGCCTCCCATTCTACTTTTAGAAATTCTAGGAACCACTAGTAAACCTGCAGATTGAGAGCGAAGTGCTCTGTTAGGAACATAAGGAACAATCAGATCTCTGATATAAGATGGAGCTTGGCCATTTAAGGCTTTATATGTGAGAAGGAGGATTTTAAATTCTATTCTTGATTTAACAGGAAGCCAATGAAGAGAAGCCAGGATAGGAGAGATATGATCTCTCTTTTTAATTTTCATCAGAACTCTGGCTGCAGCATTTTGGATCAGCTGAAGGCTTTTAACTACAGTTTGTGGACTTCCTGATAGTAAAGAATTACAATAGTCCAGCCTTGAAGTAACAAATGCATGGACTGGTTTCTCAGCATCGCCCCTGGACAGGAGATTTCTAATTTTTGCAATGTTCCTTAGATGAAAGAAGGAAATTCTAGAAACCTCTTTGATCTGGGATTTAAATGACAGGTCCTGATCAAAAATAACACCAAGATTTTTTTACTTTATTATCTGAAATCAGTTTAATCCCATCCAAATGAAGTGACTGGCTAATCAGCTTCTTTTTCAGAGACTCTGGTCCAAAGACTATAACTTTTGTTTTGTCTGCATTCAGAAGCAGAAAGTTAAGAGTCATCCAGGTTTTTATGTCTTCAAGACATGCCTGTAATCTATGTAATGGGTTAGCTTCATCTGGATTTATAGACAGATATAGCTGGGTATCATCAGCATAACAGTGGAAATTAATCCCATGCTGTCTAATAACTCTACCAATTGGGAGCATGTATAAAGTAAAGAGAATTGGTCCAAGCACTGATCCCTGTGGTACTCCACAGGTAACCTTTGAGCGTGTTGAAGATCTATCATTAACATAAACAAACTGAATTCGATCAGATAGATAAGATTTAAACCAGTCTAGTGCTGTTCCTTTAATTCCAACAAAATATTCAAGTCTTTCTAAAAGAATATTATGGTCAACTGTATCAAATGCAGCACTAAGATCCAACAGGACGAGCACAGATACAAGTCCATTATCTGAGGCCATGAGAATATCATTAGTGACTTTCACCAGAGCTGTTTCAGTGCTATGATGAGCTCTAAAGCCAGACTGAAACTCTTCAAAAAGTTCATTATGGTGTAAGTGGTCGCAAACTTGTTTGGCAACTACTTTCTCAAGAATTTTGGATAAGAAAGGAAGATTGGATATAGGTCTATAATTAACCAAGTAATCTGGGTCAAGAGACGGTTTCTTAAGCAGAGGTTTAATTACAGCAACCTTAAAAGCTTTAGGTACATATCCCTGTAACAGAGATAGATTAATCACATCTAAAATGGAGGAGGAGATCAAAGGGAATACCTCCTTAAATAACCTGGTTGGAACTGGATCTAACATACACTATATTGCCAAAAGTATTTGCTCACCTGCCTTGACTCACATATGAGCTTAAGTGACATCCCGTTCCTAATCCATAGGGTTCAATATGACGTCGGTCCACCCTTTGCAGCTAGAACAGCTTCAACTCTTCTGGGAAGGCTGTCCACAAGGTTTAGGAGTGTGTTTATGGGAATTTTTGACCATTCTTCCAGAAGCGCATTTGTGAGGTCGCACACTGATGTTGGACGAGAAGGCCTGGCTCTCAGTCTCCGCTCTAATTCATCCCAAAGGTGTTCTATCGGGTTGAGGTCAGGACTCTGTGCAGGCCAGTCAAGTTCATCCACACCAGACTCTGTCATCCATGTCTTTATGGACCTTGCTTTGTGCACTGGTGCACAGTCATGTTGGAAGAGGAAGGGGCCAGCTCCAAACTGTTCCCACAAAGTTGGGAGCATGGAATTGTCCAAAATGTCTTGGTATGCTGAAGCATTCAGAGTTCCTTTCACTGGAACTAAGGGGCCAAGCCCAGCTCCTGAAAAACAACCCCACACCATAATCCCCCCTCCACCAAACTTTACACTTGGCACAATGCAGTCAGACAAGTACCGTTCTCCTGGCAACCGCCAAACCCAGACCCGTCCATCAGATTGCCAGATGGAGAAGCGCGATTCGTCACTCCAGAGAACGCGTCTCCACTGCTCTAGAGTCCAGTGGCGGCGTGCTTTACACCACCGCATCCGACGCTTTGCATTGCACTTGGTTATGTATGGCTTGGATGCAGCTGCTCGACCATGGAAACCCATTCCATGAAGCTCTCTGCGCACTGTTCTTGAGCTAATCTGAAGGCCACATGAAGTTTGGAGGTCTGTAGTGATTGACTCTGCAGAAAGTTGGCGACCTCTTCGCACTATGCGCTTCAGCATCCGCTGACCCCGCTCCGTCAGTTTACGTGGCCTACCACTTCGTGGCTGAGTTGCTGTCGTTCCCAAACACTTCCATTTTCTTATAATACAGCTGACAGTTGACTGTGGAATATTTAGGAGCGAGGAAATTTCACGACTGGATTTGTTGCACAGGTGGCATCCTATCACAGTTCCACGCTGGAATTCACTGAGCTCCTGAGAGCGACCCATTCTTTCACAAATGTTTGTAAAAACAGTCTGCATGCCTAGGTGCTTGAATTTATACACCTGTGGCCATGGAAGTGATTGGAACACCTGATTCCAATAATTTGGATGGGTGAGCAAATACTTTTGGCAATATAGTGTACAAGTTGAAGGCTTAGATGAAGACAATAATTTTGCTAATTCAGAAAGTTCAACTGGATCAAAGCAGTCTAAACCCGGTTCAGATTCCATGACTACCTCAGGTACAATCGCGGATAGAGGAGTGCTTATGATCTTATTTTTAATAAGATCAATCTTATTTATAAAGAATCCCATAAAATCATTGCTGCTAAGAGCAGGTGGAATGGACGGTTGAACAGAGCTATGGCTCTGGGTGAGTTTGGCAACTGTATTAAAAAGAAATCTAGGATTATTCTTATTCTCCTCTATTAATGAGGAGAAGTATGCTGCTCTTGCTTTACAAAGGGTCCCCTTATACAGCAGTAACCCATTTTTCCAGACTAGGAAGGACTCCTGCAGGCCTGTGGAGCGATATTTTCTCTCCAGTTTCCTAGCATTTTGCTTCAAAGTACGCAGCTCTGCATTAAACCAAGGAGCAAGCTTTCTATTTTCAACGGTTTTCATTTTCAAGGGAGCTGCGTTGTCTAAGGCAGTACGCAGAGAACTAGCAACCCCATCAACAAAATCATCAACCTGTGAAGGGGAATAAGCTATGCTTTTGCACTCTGCAGTATCTGATAAAGATCTACTAAAATTGAACCTTCTTTTGGGGGAGGAGAACTCTGTTAAAGTAATCCTGAAGGTTATTAGAAAGTGGTCAGAGAGGACAGGGTTGTGAGGAAATACTGTTATTTCTTCACATTCTTTGCCGTATGTCAGCACAAGATCCAAAGTATGAAGATGAGAATGTGTGGGACTATTCACATTTTGAACAAAGCCAATAGTGTCTAAGATAGCATTAAAGGCTGCTCTTAAGCTATCGCCTTCAATGTCAGCATGGATGTTAAAATCTCCCACTATGATGACCCTGTCAGTATTTAATACCAAATCAGAAAGGAACTCTGAAAACTCATCTAAAAATTCAGAGTAAGGACCTGGCGGACGATACAAAGTTACAAAAAGAAGAGGTTTTCTTGCCTTGAAATTTGGATGAGGGAAATTAAGGGTTAAATGTTCAAAAGAGTTGTACGTATTAACTGTTTTGGGAGTAATCAGTAAGTCAGACTGGAAGATTGTTGCTACTCCTCCTCCTCGCCCAGAACTTCTGGGTATGTCAAAATTTAAATAGCTTGAAGGAGTTGCCTCGTTTATGCTCACATAATCCTCTTGCTGCAGCCAGGTTTCTGTAAGGCAAAACAAGTCAATGTGATTATCACAAATCAAGTCATTAACTAGCAGACTTTTAGAGGAAAGCGATCTTATGTTAAACAGACCGCATTTAATTGTTTTAACTTTTTCCCCAATTGGAGCTATTTTGATTTTAATTAGATTATCATGATTTACTCCTTTGGGAATCTTTGCTAATTTATTAGATTTTGGTCGTGGGCAAGACACTGTCTGGATGGAGTAAAGAGTGGGTAACAGTAGAGAAGCTGCAGAGATGTGTGTTAAACTACAACTTTTTTTCTTTGAATATTTCAACATTTTCATTAAATTCCTAACTAATATAGATATATTCATTAAATATAGGTCCGGATTGGCACCATGGCATTGTAAGGAAATAATGTAGGTTCACTCTGTATATTTTCATATCAGACCCCTATGTATTTAAATCTACTTTGACCCCTGAGCATCATTAATCAAGGGGTAAATTGACGAAATGAAGCCAAAATTTCAAAAGTATAGAGAAGAATGTTTTTTTTTTGCTTCTTTAGAGTAATCAATATTTTATTGATCTGTGTGTAATGCATAATTCATAGTAGATCAGGAAGTGTTAGCTTTTGAATGGACACCTTGTCTAAAACCATTCCTTTATTGTACATTTTGTTAGCTTATCTGTCTGCTATATTTACCATGATGTGTTGAACTAGATCTGTTATTTTCACAACTTTGTGAAACACTTTTTTTTTATAAAGAAGGGCATTAATTCATACAAAAGTTTATTTGAATTCTATAAATCAAAGTTTTCTGGCCAACACTAATGATGAACTGCACAGCAGCATTCTATATCAAGCGATGGTAGTATCTAGGCAAATGCTGTCAGTCTGGTAAAGAATCTGGTTGTTATTCATAATTTTAAAGGTTAGCTGCTTTATGAAGTTTAACATAAAACTGACTAAAACCTTTTTTAAGATTTAGTCGACTAAAACAACGGTGTGGCCTACTCCCTTCAGAGGACAGCACAAACAGGCTCTAACCAGAGTAGAAAAGAAGTGGGAGGCCGCGTTGCACAACTGAGCAAGAAGATAAGTACATTAGAGTCTCTAGTTTGAGAAACAGATGCCTCACAGGTCCCCAACTGGCATCTTCATTAAATAGTACCCGCAGTAGCCTGTTTGTGCTGTCCTCTGAAGGGAGCACTAAAAACCGTTGTTGGAAATCTTCAATTTCTTAGCAATTTCTCAGCAAAAAAAACAAGAATAGACTATCGAGTTTCAGATGAAAGTTCTCTTTTTTTGGCCATTTTGAGCGTTTAATTGACCCCACAAATGTGATGGTCCAGAAACTCAATCTGCTCAAAGGATGGTCAGATTTGTAGCTTCTGTAACGAGCTAAACTGTTTTCAGATGTATGAACATGATTGCACAAGGGTTTTCTAATCATCAATTAGCCTTCTGAGCCAATGGGCAAACACATTGTACCATTAGAACTATGGAGTGATAGTTGCTGGAAATGGGCCTCTATACACCTATGTAGATATTGCACCAAAAACCAGAAATTTGCAGCTAGAATAGGCATTTACCACATTAGCAATGTATAGAGTGTATTTCTTTAAAGTTAACACTAGTTTAAAGTTATCTTCATTGAAAAGTACAGTGCTTTTCCTTAAAAAATAAGGACATTTCAATGTGACCCCAAAATTTTGAACGGTAGTATATATATATATAAACCCAACAATATCGACACGGCATTTAGGTCTGAAAATACATTCTTGTTACTCTTTTTCTTTGCCATTGTGGTTTGTCCTTTAAGAATACCAATCTTCTACTGAGAACAAATAAGTAACCAAATGGTAAATTATAAAAAGCATTTTACAGAAAGAAAGATTATCTACATAAAGATTAAGGTGAGGAGAAAAGAGGAAACTAACTTGGGGTTTTCAGTACGTCGTTTCCTATCGCTTGATGGATTGGAGATCATACAACTACTATCAACAAAACCACACGCCGCAGTCACCCACAGCTTTCTTTTTTAAAATACTTTGCGAACATTTCCCAAGCGTCACTTCAGAGAGAGAGAGAGACCAATTACCAAACATGAAATTACCCATTAGTCACTTAGAGTTTAACAGATACGAATAAGTCATAGAAGGTCTCATTTTTCTACAGAAAACAACTCTGAAGGTAGGCTCCCCTGCTTATTGTCACTTGCTAACAGTTATGTTGATAAATCTTCATCAAAATCATGAAAGAGACTGTGTAGAGAAGTTACTTCTCACCACAGTCATGATAAGTTGAGGGTTTTGAGTAAAAAAAAAGGGTTTTATTTTTATTTAAGTTCAGCAAGATGGACCTGTTAGGAAAGAATCACACTAGTTCAATAATGATAATGCCAATCTAAAAACCATTTATTGTGTCTTTTTCTTCAGCTTGTTAAGTAAAACCAGTTTAAGTAAAACCAGTAAACATATCCAGAATGTCATATTGAATTGAGATAAGGATAAGCCATGAGGTGTTTTTATCTGTAAGATTTCAAACTCTGTGAACGTTCAGAACATTAGGATGCCCGTCTGAGTAACAGTTGACATGACATTTAATGTATTTTTCACAGGAAAAGAGAGATGAGATAAGGGTTTTTTTTTTCATTTAAATGAGTTGCGTGGTAAATGCAGAAAGAGTGTATAAAGTCTTACAAGAAAGAGAAATGACGATAGTGTGGAGGTGAAACGACAGGGAAAGCAATAGAGAGAAAAACAAAACCACTTAGTATCAGAAGCCAGTTTCACTTTTCAGTGTGTTTATAACTTACAGTATTTGTTGATTAATACTTTTTAAAAGGAATTCCAAAGTATACATTCAACCTACTGGTACAGACATGTGATGCAAAATTCCTTTGCAATAAAACGTTGAGGTCAACACCTGGGACTGGGATAAATCTAGCAACAAGCCCACACTTTCATTCCAAATATCAGTCACACACTGTCTGCTGCTGCTGTCTGGGTTTATTTATTCTGCTTACTCCCACATGTCAAATCTTGCTGTTGAACTTAGTTCTCCTTCCATCTACCCACTTTTATCCTGTTAAAGTATATCTATGAGGAAGCATTAATGTACAAACACAAACTGAGGTTAAACAAATACTTGGCTGAGGAATATGGAGGCTGTAATTAGAGATGGTTTAATTTTTAGAGAAAGTATATTTCTTGCAACTTTTTTGGAAGTATACATGTCCCTGCTAAAGGTTTCTGTGATGCAGGAAAACAAAAGACCATTGCAAACCACTTTAAAGCTCTTTTCACCATAGTGTGAGATCCCGTACCACTCAATGAACAGCAGACAAATCTGGTGCCAATCTTAACAATGAAAAGCTTGCAAAATTCTAGATGGAGAAATCCTATATACATTTTATAACCACTCTGTTGCAAAGATTATTCCAGGTTCTGAGGACATCTCTTATCCACAACCCACTTTTGGCGACCCCTTGGCTACTTTTATAGAAATCTTTGGGTACCTATTCATAAGTAAATTCATTGTTTTGGCCCTCTTTAAGTAGGGTTTTGTCATGATAGAAAAGAACGACTCAGGATCAGAGCAACCACGGAGACAGACAGTTAGTTTTAACTGGTTTATTGTAAAGTGCTGGTAGACAGGTGATGACTGGTTTGGTATCTTCTGGTCTGCTTGGAGGGCGAAGGAGGTGGTCAGAAACAGCCTGTGGCAGTAAGAATGTGGAGAGCTCAAAACTCACAGAGTGGGAGGCTTGCCCGGAGCCAGGGGGGGGGTGAAGTCTGTGGTCCGGTGCAATCCAGCGGTTCCCTCAGTCCCTCTTGTGCAGATGGCTTTTGAGGGTGGACAGGCAGGCGATCAGAGGAGTCCAGCTCCCTGGCTTGTGATTTCTCTGGCTTGGATTTCTGGTTCTAAGGAGGAAAAGACAGAGACAAAATATCAGGTCTGGTTCGGATGAAACTCGGAAAGTTTGTTGGGTCAAGTACCACGCTGGAAGCGAGAAAGAACTGACGCCCTCCTCCTGGTCTCTGCTCCTTAAGAAGGGCTGAAATCAGCAGTGATGAGGAGCACCTGCCAGTCCACCCTGCAGAGAAGAGAGAGAGAGAGACAACCCATCCCTGAACCCAGGCCTGGAGCATGACAGCACCCCCCCTCTAACGGACGCCCCCTGGCGGCCGTCCAGTGGAGGAGGCCTCGAAGGCTGAGATGAGGCCGGGATCCAAAATGAACGAACGAGGAACCCAGGACCGCTCCTCAGGGCCGTACCCCGCCCAATCCACCAGAAACTGGAAGCCGCGGCCACGACGCCTGGAAGCCACTATGCGTCGAACCGTGAAGGCAGGGTGACCATCCACAATCCGGGCGGGTGGAGGGGGTCTGGAAGGAGGGCATAACGGGCTAGAGGTGACAGGTCTAATTTGAGACACATGAAAAGTAGGGTGTACACGAAGGTGAGGCGGAAGCCTGAGCCGGACTGCTGTAGGACTGATGATGCGGGCGATCTTAAAGGGACCGAGGAACTTAGGGGCCAGTTTCTTTGACACAGCCTTTAGGGGAAAATTCCTAGAAGACAACCACACCTCTTGTCCAGGGAAATAGATAGGCGCCGGGATGCGTTTGCGGTCAGCAAACTTCTTGTTTCGAATGGAGGTACATTCAAGGGCGGCTTTGGTCTGATCCCAGACTTTGCGGCACTGCTGAAGGTATGACCTGACGGATGGAAAGGTTGGATCAGGGAAGGAAGAGGGAAGGAGTGTGGGCTGATAGCCTAGGGATGCCTCAAAGGGGGACAATCCAGTGGCTGCTGAAATGTGCGAGTTATGTGAGTACTCCACCCATGCAAGGAGCTGACTCCAGGAGGAGGGGTTGTGGGAGCAGACACAATGGAGGGTGTTCTCCAACTCTTGATTCAGCCTTTCGCACTGACCATTAGACTGGGGATGGAATCCAGATGTAAGTGAGGCCTTAGCCCCTAGGCACTGACAGAAACAACGCCAAACTTGGGAAACAAACTGTGGGCCACGGTCAGACACAATTTCCGTCGGCAAGCCATGGAGTCTAAACACATGGTTGAACAAAAGTCTGGCAGTCTGGTGAGCAGATGGAAGTTTGTTCAGTGGTATCAGATGGCATGCCTTGGAGAACCTGTCGATGACGGTGAGGATGACCGTCTTGTGATTGGATGGGGGTAGACCAGTGACGAAATCCAGGGCTATGTGTGACCAAGGACGACTAGGCGTGGGTAGAGGTTGGAGGAGGCCAGAAGGTGGTCTGCTGGAACATTTGTTGCGGGCACAGACAGGACAGGCAGAAACAAACTCAAAAACATCCCTGTTTAGGGACGGCCACCAGAAATATCGTCTGATGAAGGCGATGGTGCGACTGGAGCCAGGGTGACCAGAGAACCTAGATGAATGCCCCCAGCGGATTACCTGGGAACGGACAGCAGAAGGGACATAGAGTCGGCGGGGAGGGCCGCCTCCAGGATCAGGTTCATTCTCCAGCGCCCGTTGAATCTGTTTCTCCAATCCCCAGGCGATTGCCCCAATGACGCAGGATTTGGGGATGATGGTCTCTGGATCAGTGGAATCAGGGGCGGCAGGAAACAGTCGGGACAGTGCGTCTGGTTTAACGTTTTTGGAGCCAGGGCGGTAGGTGATGATAAAATGGAAACGTGAAAAAAAAAAAGTGCCCAACGGCTCTGACGAGAGTTCAGGCGTTTAGCAGACTGGATGTAGGAAAGGTTCTTATGATCTGTCCAGATAATAATTGGCAACTCTGTCCCCTCCAACCAGTGGCGCCACTCCTCCAGAGCCAGTTTAATGGCCAGCAGCTCACGATCTCCCACATCGTAGTTTTTCTCGGCTGGAGTGAAACGCCTAGAAAAGAAAGCACAGGGATGGAGCTTGCCATCAGAGACAGACATCTGGGACAGGATGGCCCCGACCCCGGTATCCGAGGCATCGACCTCCATGGTGAACTGGGCCAAAGGATCAGGGTAAACCAGGATGGGGGCTTTTGTGAACCTCTCCTTGAGGAAACGAAAAGCCTGATCGGCTCCAGGAGACCAAGTGAAGGTTGTCTTGGTGGAAGTGAGGGCTGAGAGGGGCGAGGCAATGACACTATAGTCCTTGATAAACACTCTGTAGAAATTGGCAAACCCAAGGAAGCGTTGGAGGTCCTTTCGGGTCTTGGGTGTGGGCCAGTCGACCACAGCTTTGACTTTGGCTGGATCCGTCTTCACCTGTCCACCCTCAAAGATGAAGCCGAGGAAACTTATGGACTCACGGTGGAACTCACATTTTTCTGCCTTGACAAATAAACGGTTCTCTAGGAGCCGCTGGAGGACCTGGCGGACGTGCTGCCGATGTTGTTTGGGGTCTCTAGAGAAAATGAGGATGTCGTCTATGTAGACAAACACAAAAAGATTAATGAAGTCTCTGAGTACATCATTTATGAGGGCTTGGAAAACAGCTGGGGCATTAGTTAGGCCGAAAGGCATGACCAGATACTCGAAGTGGCCTATCGGTGTCTTGAAAGCCGTCTTCCACTCATCTCCCTCCCTGATACGGACCAGATGATAAGCGTTGCGGAGGTCCAGTTTGGTGAAGATTGTGGCTCCACGTACTGTATCAAAGGCTGAAGCCAGAAGGGGTAAGGAATATTTGTTTTTGATAGTTATCTGATTGAGGCCTCTGTAATCTATGCAGGGACGTAGTGTTTTATCTCTCTTTTGGACAAAGAAAAAACCTGCCCCAACAGGGGAGGATGATGGACGAATAATGCCCGCTTTCAGTGACTCTGCTATATATCTCTCCATAGCTCCCTGTTCAGAATGAGACAGTTTATAAAGACGAGCTGACGGCAGGGGAGCCCCTGGGAGGAGATCGATGGAACAATCGTAGGGACGATGAGGGGGGAGGCTTAGAGCTAGATCCTTGCTAAACACACGCCGGAGGTAAAGATAATCAGATGGAACTTGGGACAGATCAGGAGGAACCTCTGGGGAAACAGGGTCTACTGAAGAACGGGGAAGGGCTGACTGCAGACACAAAGCCAGACAACTGGTGCTCCATGTTTCAATTCGTGACTCCCTCCAATTAATTAGAGGGTTATGGGCTGCCAACCACGAATAGCCCAAAACAACAGGAGAGTGTTTGGTGGGAAATACAAAAAAAGAGAGGTCTTCATGATGATTACCAGAAGAAATGAATTTAAGGGGAAGTGTCTGATGGGTAATGGTGACTAGGGGGCTGCCGTCCAAAGCAACTACTGAGACTGGAGATGGTAACAAACGAACAGGTATGTGAAGTCTGTTAACCAAGGCTGGATCAATAAGATTCTGCTCTGAGCCTGAATCTATGAGGGCTGAGACCGGATGTTGTGACTCTTGGAAACAAATAACAGATTGTAAAAGAAACCAGGGAGCGGGGGTCTCAGAACACGCGCCCGCCAGTATCCCCTGGACTACTGGCGGGCTGGATCTTTTGGGCGGACGGGACAGTCAAAACGAAAATGCCCAGAGCTGCCACAGTAGAGGCACTGTTTAGCCCTCATACGCCTGTCTCTTTCTTCCGGGGACAGGTGAGCCCTGCCTAGTTGCATGGGTTCGTCCAACGGTTGGCTCTCTGGGAGAGCCGAACGGTAACTAGGAGGCGTGACCGAGGAGGGAGGGGCGAGGCGTCGCGCTGGAAGAGGGTCCTGTCCCCGTCTCTCGTCCACCCGAATGGCTAGACCGATCAGTTCCTCTAGGTCTGATGGTTTGTCTCGGGTGGCTAATTCATCTTTTAATTTTTCGGTGAGTCCATTAAGAAACGCCGCTTTAAGAGCTAGGGCGTTCCAACCTGTCTGAGAAGCCAGGGTCCGGAACTCGACCGCAAAGTCGGCTACCGAGCGGCCTCCCTGTTTCAGAGACCACAGTCTCTTAGCAGCCTCCTCCTCGCTTAACGAGGAGGAGAACGTTCTTTTGAACTGAGCGAGGAAGTCAGCATAACTAAGACTGAGGATGCTCGTTTCATCAATAAATGACTCCGCCCAACTCAAGGCTCTATCTCTGAGGAGACCGACAACATAGGAAATCCTCCCAGCGTCATCTGGAAAAGACTGGGGGGAACGACAGAAGACTAAGGAGCACTGCAATAAGAAACCCCTGGACTTACTGAGCTCACCAAAGAAAGGTTCTGGAGTAGGCGCGGACACCCCGACACCAGAGGTCGAAGGCGGCGCGATATCAGCGGGAGATTGGACAGCTGGGGGAGAAGGAGAGGTAGGTTGATTCATGCTTAATTGTCCTCTTAGGTCCTGAATCTCGTGAGTCAGTAAACTCATGGCTTGACAAAGTTGTGCCTGCTGTTGGCTCATAGATTGTAATAGAGCCTCATGCTGTCCTAACAATAACCCCTGGTGGGAAACTGCGCTCCGAAGTTGCGCCCCTGAGTCAGGCTGGTCAGTTCTTTCTGTCATGATAGAAAAGAACGACTCAGGATCAGAGCAACCACGGAGACAGACAGTTAGTTTTAACTGGTTTATTGTAAAGTGCTGGTAGACAGGTGATGACTGGTTTGGTATCTTCTGGTCTGCTTGGAGGGCGAAGGAGGTGGTCAGAAACAGCCTGTGGCAGTAAGAATGTGGAGAGCTCAAAACTCACAGAGTGGGAGGCTTGCCCGGAGCCAGGGGGGGGGGTGAAGTCTGTGGTCCGGTGCAATCCAGCGGTTCCCTCAGTCCCTCTTGTGCAGATGGCTTTTGAGGGTGGACAGGCAGGCGATCAGAGGAGTCCAGCTCCCTGGCTTGTGATTTCTCTGGCTTGGATTTCTGGTTCTAAGGAGGAAAAGACAGAGACAAAATATCAGGTCTGGTTCGGATGAAACTCGGAAAGTTTGTTGGGTCAAGTACCACGCTGGAAGCGAGAAAGAACTGACGCCCTCCTCCTGGTCTCTGCTCCTTAAGAAGGGCTGAAATCAGCAGTGATGAGGAGCACCTGCCAGTCCACCCTGCAGAGAAGAGAGAGAGAGAGACAACCCATCCCTGAACCCAGGCCTGGAGCATGACAGGTTTGACTCCCCCTTTATTTCCAACTCTAACCAAAACCTGAAGGTGTCGGATTTCACCTAATTTTTTTTGTATGTCTAATTCTGTCTTAAGAAATGTAACCCCAGAACATGATCAAGCACTAAATTTAACCACAGATAAGAGATTGTTGATGCTGAGACGATCAAGATTTAAGAAAACTTTTGTCATAGACTCAACAATTGTAAGAAAAGGATTTTGCCTTTTAGCCATACTCATTAAAGCAGAATATTATTGCCACATGTAGAAGCAAACCTGTATTTAGAAATTCCTCTGGCTTTTTTATTTACACTATCAGTCTCTCCTCTCTGCTTAATTTTCACCTTTTCATTTTATCAAGAAATGTCCAGTAATTACTCAAATCATTGATAACTGCATTAACTGTGCTGTCATATAAATATAGTTCCATGAACTTATTCTATTGATGTCTCCTTACTTATACCTCATCCTGAAACATCATTTGGACCATTGCTTTCACTAAATTATGCAAACCAGCACGTATTAATATACAGTAAATAGCGGAAAGCAAAGTTTTATTCAAGGTTTTATTCCCTAAAAAACTGATGGCAGAAAATTGAAAACTAAAGCTAAGTATATTTTAGATTAATTCAATTCAAATATACTTTATTGATCCAAAACTGAAAATTAAATGGGCAGTTTTACAATGAGATGTTATGGGTGTTGAATTCTGGATGCAGGAAGGATCTTCTGTAGTGGTCTGTTCTGCGGCAGATCTGAAGAAATCTCTTACTGAAGACATTCTGTTGTTGTTCATCAATCTTCTGAGGATGATGCTCACTATCGTCCATAATCTTATTCACTTTATTAAAAATTATTCTTTTTAAAATCATTTCCAGAGGTTCCAGCGGAGTTTCTAGAACAGAGCTGGCCTTCTTTATCAGCTTGTTGAGCTTTTTTTAAGTAACTAGCTCTAATACTGTTACCCCCGCAGATGATGGCAGAAGAGATCACACTCTCCACAACAGACAATGATATCAAGCATCTTGCTGCAACCACAGAAGGACCTAAACTTTCTTAGGAAGTGCAGTCTGCTCTGTCCTTTCTCGTAGACAGCTTCACAGCTGCATTCCCAGTCAAGTTTGCAATCTAGGAGAACGCCAAGGAATTTATACTCCTTCACCTCTTCTTATGATGTTAATATGATTAAACTTATTCCTTTTTTCTTAAACCTACAATAATCTGCCTTGTTTTGTTCATATTTAGGATCAGATTATTGTTTCCAGACCATGCAACAAAATGGTTCAATACTATGCATCTTTGATGCAACCAATTACTGCAGTCATCCCAGTATTTGTGCAGATGACAGGTCGCTGTTTGGTACTGGAAGTCAGAGATGTACAGAGTACATGGTGAGAGTACAGGGTCCTGTGAAGTATATTTAACTTGCCCTTCAGTCTAACAACCAGGGGTCTGTTTGTCAAGTAGTCTTTTATCCAGGTGATTGTTAATGCCTCCACCTGAGTCTTCTGGAGTTTCTCATACAGTGAGTCAGGCTGAATTGTGCCAAATGCACTAAAGAAATCAAAGAACCTGATCCTCACAGTGCTGTCTGCCTAGTCTAAATGACAGCGGGTTTATTAAAGCAGGTGTATGATGGTTTCTTCTCCAACTCCAACTTGGTGATAAGAAAACTACAGCGGCTCCTTATAGATGCTTGTTTGCTTGCTCAGATGGACCAACAGGAATCTCTCTAGGACCTTCCTGAAGTAGGTTGTCAGGGCAACAGGTCTATAGTCATTGAGGACTTTCTTTGGTACTGGAACAAGTCGCACTGGAACTGCTTCCTGGGTCAGGATGAGGTTGAAGTGGTGCTATACAATCCCATACAGCTGCTCCGCACAGGCCTTCAGGACTCTGAGGCTGAAACCATCAGGAACTGGTGACTTATTACGATGCAGTCTCCCTTTATTATACTTCGAGAGACAGACAGGTGAAAGGTGGATGGAGCAGCACCATCTGCTGATTTGGCTGACAACAAACTCATAAAAGCAGGAAAGGCAATGGCAGGGGAAGGCAGGATGTCCATATGACTGTGGGCACAAGGGAAAGATATTGATCATGTTCCTGAACTGAGGCCCCGTCCACACGATGTCAAAACGAACATGAAACGCTAATATTTTCCAGAACGTTTGTCGTAAAGACGGAGACGTAAAATAAATGTGATCGTCCACACGAATGCATGAAAACGCTGCAAAATGTATGCCAGGCCTGTAAGTGGCGCTGTGGTGCCGAAGCAAAAATAGGCGACGAAATGTTGGGCATGCGCACTAGTATTTATACATGGTTGCCCTGCGGGTCCATTTTCGTGGTTCAGTCAAATTCAGGTGCTGAACTATGTCGTCGATATTGCTCTGTTCTTCCTGGAGATATTCCAGAAGAAGAAGATTCTGTTGTAAGCCCGACAGCAGGGTGAGTAGCATTAGCAGCAACCATTCAACACAGTACGGCGCCATTGTTGTTGTGATACTGTGTCGCGCATGCGTGTTTAGAGGCGACGGTATGACGCATGCGTGTAAAAAAAAATGCGGTTGGAGCTTAAAGATGGAAATGCGAAAACGGCGTTTCAAAATCTTCCCACTCTGAAGGCTGAATAAAAAAAAGATCGTTTACAGACCCCCGAAACGCCGGCTTCGTGTGGATGAGAGGCTGGTTTGGTGAAAAATTTGTGCGTTTAGGCCAGGGTTCGGCTTCGTGTGGACGGGGCCTGAATCTGTTGAAGAATGTATTTAGTTCATTGGCTCTGTCCAGACTTACCTCTATCTGATCATCCTTCTGCTTGAGGCATTTGATCTTTATCTTGTATTATTCTGCTAGATCCTCTTCCTGTATATCTATTTGCTTTCTCTTATTTTGACCTTAATTTTCTTTTGTATACTTCTTATTAATTTACTGTCTCCCTTTATCAAGGGCTTTTATTTTGTCAAACAGTTCCTTCAGATCTGGTTTATTATTTGGGGCATTTGACTGTTCAGGTAGAGATGATGTTTTCTGTATAAATGTTTATGTAGTCAGTCACATACTCAACTCACATTGCATGTATGTCCTCTCCATGTTGTGGACACAATTGATCCCAGTCTGTAACCTCAAAACAACCTTGCAGAGCTTCTTCAGCTTCCTGTGACCATCTTCTTACCATTCTTTTTAATGCAGGTTGTCTCTTGTAAATTTGTGTAGTGTGAAAAACAAAATTGTGATCCAAGAGGATGTCTTATTTTAGGGATGTATGTTTTCTGTGATACAGCAGTAGACAAACTGTTTGAATATCGGCAGTGTAGCAGCGAGTGAAGTGTAATTAAAATCACCTGTTATTGCCACAAATGTATTTGGCTATTGCTTCTGTAGCTTAGCAACAATGGAACTTTTTACATTACATGCAGTTTTCCGGAACCGCAGAAGGTGGAATGCAACAGAAAACTGTAAACTGCAAATAATATGGCCGAAAACCTACTGCCAACAGTTCAATAACAGGGGAGCAGTGACAAATCTTCACAGTAATATGTCCTGGATGACACCATCTGTTGTTCACAAGCACTGCCAAACCACCTCCCTTGAGTTTTCCAGTGCTCTTCAAATCGTTGTCTGCTTGTATGGTCAGGACACCTGACAGAGAAATCCTGGAATCTGTGATCTGATCCTGCAGCCATGTTTCAGTAAAACACATACAGTAATGCTGCATTGTAATATTCTGGCTGGGTCCTTGCTGGGGCTTGGAGTTCTTTTAAATTGTTTTCCTAAAGATCTTACATTCATATTATTATTGATAGAAGAGATGGCTAAAAAGCCCTGTTCCTCTCTCCTCCTTGCTCTTGCTCGGCATCCTGGTGCCTCATTTTCAACTCAGCTGGTACTTGCAGAAGTAGTGAACATATTATTTCAGCTTTAGAGGCGTTAATGAACTGTTCCTGGGTGTAACAAACCAACTTGCTACAGTTATTATAGTTACACTTAATAACAAGCCTTCAAAGTGGAACAGATAGATGTAAAATACCTCCAATTCAACAACAGAGGCAAAAACGCTTTGGAAAAAGAAACTCTGATCCACAAACAGAGGAACTGAAGGTTTTTTCAAAAAAGAATAACAGAGTCAAGCTCAGGGAGGTACTCCAAAGTGCAGCCACCTTAAGCAGTGCAGTTTTAGAGAGCTAAGATAAACATACATGTAATTCAAATTTTATTATTTTTAGACATTGCAAAATTTTAACACTGTTTGTTTATCAGCTGAATTGTAAAGAATATGTTTTATACACAGAATGAAGGAAAGCCTAGAATCTTATCAAAGCTGTCTTCACTTTTAAATAATGTTGTAATGCTTTACTTTTTCTTTCAAAGCCATTATTCACTGGATGGACTGTTTCTCAAACATTTCATGCGAGTTCTTTTAGCCTAAGTGTGTGTTTAAATCCAGGCCCATTTTCCACATAGGCCAACATTCCAACCCAGGACCTCTACCTGAAAGCCAACAGTGCTACCAGCTGTGCAGCCCCATGCCTTACTGATATGGTTTAAATGCTGTTACATACTGGCTAGAATATTTACAATACTGGATGATTGCTTATTTTAAGTTAGCTACCGCAAAAAATAAATCTTACACTTGATTTCAGTATTATTTCATGTTACCCATAAGAGTAAATAAGAAATATAGAGCAGGTCATGACCAACAGGGTTTTTTTTCTTCACTTCTTTTCAGAAACTAAAGTAGTTTCAGGAAAGAAAAAGAGGTTAGGAAGTGGTTTTTTGTCTAACTGGTTTCTGTGGTTGTTTTCTGGCTCATGTCTTTATAAAATAGAGTGAGAAAAGAAAGTCTGTGTTTTTAGTTTTGCTGTTGGACCAGGTAAGGGGAAGTCCAAATGTCAGAGGAAGACATAAACAGAACATTAATTATTCAAAACAAAAAGATAGGAAACACTGTTGAAGAAAGCTAAAACACTTTTATTGATTTGGTAATGCTATTTGAAGATTATTTTTATCTTTACATTTTTCTACTCTTTAGTAGATTTGTTGTACGATCTACAAAACTAACTCACTGGGATTTCACGATATTAGTCATGCATGCACAATGCTGTATTGAGTGTTACACAGTCATTTCTTGAAATCTTAAAATGCATTGAAGAGGATAAACCTATTTAGCATGGAACTTGCATGAGGCCATCTTTAACATGAGATATAAGCTCCATTGACCTGAACCCCAAATGAAAGATCATGCATACAGTGAAAGAGGTTTCAGAGATCTTTATTTGTGTTTTATTTTTGGCAGAATAGCAAAGAAGCATTAAGTAATAAATAATATTAATTTAAGTGTTATTGAGCCCCACCGTACCTGTAGTTCAACAGCCTCAAGGGAATATCTGACTCACGGATGGGTGTTTTTCATTTATCGATACCATAGAAGCTCATTAAGTGTTACTGAAATATCCACCTCCTTTTTGCTCATAATAGTTCAGTGGTTTCTGGTAAGGCACCTGGATAAAAATACATAGTTCCTGTTTTTTATAACATCATCATTTGGTAGCCTATAGAATAATACTTCTTATCAGATTAAATCTGTTTACGGGGGTGGAAGTGTTGTTAACAGGATGTGCACCTGTCGAACTAATGGAACATTTTTGTTTTTTTTAGAAAAAACCCTCTGACCTTAATTAAATCTTGGAAACATTTGACAAGAGATGGTGAGAACATACAAATGAAAGGAAACATGTGGTGCAGAAATACTCTGAATAATCAAGAAGGTGAAGCTAACTAATTGATCCATTTACCGATTTGCAAACATTTTATGATATATGATTTTAAATAATATTGGTGTTATTTTTGTGTGTGTTTGGGAGTTGTTAATGTTCTGCTAAACTGGATTACATACATGACTTTGTTTGGTTAGAATTAAATTTAAACCAGTGTTTGAAAATTTAGAAACTCTTGCTTTTACAAAATTTACAACAACTACAACACTGTCTTGTGGTTGACCTTTTTTTTGAAATATTGTTTTTGTGTAAAGTAAATGCTGCAGGGGACTGTGGGTGTTTTTTTTGGTCAGTTATAATTCACCTCAGACCACAAATGCTAGATGAAACCCAAGCATGCACTTATTTTCATCATGTTTGTTATACAGTTCAGATGCTCCCGTGATTCCGATGCTAAAGCTGAGAAGGATCAGATTTAGTTAGGTATCAATAAAGTCATTTGTGGCTTTAACTATGTGGCATAAAGTAACATTTGTACGTAAGTACGTGAACATTTTTCAGATTTCATCAAAAAGGTGCAGCTATCCATTGATTGGTTTGCAGAACCTTTTGCTAAATTATTCAGTTTATTCAGTGGTATATTTTTGCACAATTTTTCTCATATGTATCTTGATGTTAATCATATGCTAACTTAGATTAGCAACATGAACTTGATTGGCAAGCATTTAAACTAAACCGGCGCTCATATCCTTTGCATTCCTCATCATAAATTATTGATTTTTTTTTTGTAGCTGCTATTTTGATGTTTTTGATGTTGCTGTGCCAACTAAAGGCTGCAGGGTACTGTAGGTGTTTTGCTCAGTTTACAATGGACTGAAATAACCTCAGATCACAAATCCTACATTAAAACCCACACATGTTTTCATTCTGATGCTAAAGCTGAAAATAATCAGGCTTAATATGATGTTTGCCAATGCAACACAGATCAGTGAAATCTTTGATGGTTTAACTGCATAACTGAAGGTAAACATACGTCAAGTATTTAGAATTGGATAATCGTACATAAGGAAGCATACAAATATATAGCAGAACTGAAATTGCCTAGATCTCGTTATAAATCAGGCATTAAGAATATCACACAAATCTTGATACATTATGTTAAACTATCCGGATGAAGGGAAATAAAACAAAATACTACTCTAATGGGTGAACTAGATTTCCAACTATTAGTGAGAGGATATCAATGTGATGCAAAAATCATGAAAAAAAGTGGGTGGATCCAAACAGAGTAAATATATAAAGGATTTTATGAAGACAGCTCTCAGTCTTTACCTTCCAGTAGCTCAGACAATTGTCTCTGTCTTATCAGTGTTAGCAGTAATTGTAGATTATATCTATACAGAAAAAAAAAAAAAAACTTGTCTGGTACTCCTTTGCAGTACAATGGAGGAAGTTAAGAGATCTTAACCTGCTTTAGAAATCAGCAAAAAACTGAAGATTTCCTGTCTTCACTCAGTTTTTTTTTACCCTTCTCAAGAAAACTAATTCTTTGTGTAAAATTATGGAAGAAAAGCTGGTAGGTAGCCAATTTTGTTTTACGTTTCTAAATAACATGCTGTGATGAAGTTTTCATGCATTGATTATTAATACAAGCTGCTTAACAGACCTAGAAGTTACTTGTGCTTCATATTAGTACATGTGCACCTGTATGGCTTTATCTGAAAGTCCTTCCCAGTCGATGAGTCCTTTTGACTGCTTCCTTATTAACGGGAAGCCACAGCAAGTCATTACCACTTGTAGACAGACTTGGCAAGTTAGCTTATTTTTTCATTATTCACTGATTTTAGAAGAAATCTTTTCAGCAGTAGTCCTATCACAATTTTGCTGCACTGCCTTGTGAATTGCAACCTCGTATCGTATTTTGATCTTTTTCAATTTGGTGAAATGCAAGATCTTCGGACCCCCTTATTTTAAACCCTAGAATAAAATCCCGTGCAACTATTTACATTCAGATGTGACCTTAAGCGTAAACAGGGTTTATCTGCATGTAATTTAAACTTAAATCCAGCTGTTAGGTGACGTTTAGTAGGGCTAAGGTTGGTTTCACCTAACAGTGTTTAAACTGCTTTAGTCATTTTCTACCATGTGGTCTCTCTGTATATGCAGGTGGAACCACAACAACATTTCTAAGACATGACCTGAAACATTTCTTGATCCTTTCTTTGATTTTCAATACAGGTTTTTTTTGGAGTAGGCAGGTGACTAGTTGAAGAGAACTGAGTAAAACTCATGTGTTCCTTTTTTCTGTTTGTCAACTACAGGATGAGAAGTGCTGCTATGTAATGAGTGATATTCTGAATTAAACACAATCAAACCTGCTGGTCACAGATGTGTGAAATCCCCCAATCTCAGTGGTTCTTATCCCCTAAATAAAAGAAGTCACAAAGATGGAGAGAATGAAACAAGGATCTTTTCTCTTTCATCTTCTTCTTCTTCATTTTCTACAAATCTACAGCGCTACAGGTGATAGCTGCCCCGGCCTTCCGATTAAAAGTAAGTTGTTTAAGTTTATGTTTTAAGAAAGCCGTAATTTATGTCTTATTTTCCTGCGTTAAAATGTCAGTGTTCATTTTCAGACCTCACTTGTTACAATGACTTTATTCATACCATTACCTGCGTGTGGAACAGCTCATCGGTCTATGATCAAACACATGATGATGTGTGCACACTGGATACAGAAATGGAAGGTTATAAGTAAGAACAAAGTTTTTCTTGTTTTATTTTATTACTTCTATGTTAAAAGCTTTTAACTCATTTTAAATAATAGATGATTAAAATAAAGTCTTATGTCTTTTAAGAAGTTCCTACAAAGCTTCCTGTGACTTAAAGCCGTTTGATGTCTCAATACCAGCCTTAAGAAGATGCTCGCTGGTCTTCCGATCTTTATATGTTGTGAGTACATGACACCACTATCTTATTTAAATAAATAATTTGAAATGTTGGAAATTTTTTGGGATGGGGATCATCAGATGCTGCATCTGGATTGGTTTATATTTTTATCATCAAGTTTTTAAAAATAAAGATTAAGTGTTCTCTTTTACTCATGCAGCAAAATTAATTCTCTAAAGCATTTTACTTTTCCTCTTTTTCATCCTTAGTCTGTCATTTTGCCGGCATGTGCAGAATCAACATACATAAGAGAGTTAAAATCAATTTTATAAAAGTGAAAAGTATTTTCTTAGCAAGAAAAACAAAACACATTATGCTTGATGATTTCTTTTACATAAACTGTTTAGCCATCTTGTAGGACTAGCCACCGAAAAGATGTTTCCTCAGACTTTCTCTGAAAGTTAACATTATTTTATCTTCTTCATTTTCAGTTTTATACCTACAGTAAGTTATCTATTAATGTGGGCTGCAACTCTTCGAAACATTATGAAGACATTTCCTACAAGCCAAGTTGTCACAGTGAGTATAAACAATGATGCTCAAACCTTTCTCACATCTTGTCACTATAATACTGTGAATTCTTAATTTAAATCATGATGAAGGTTGTTTTTACAAATAGAAATTTGAATACTGCGGTAAACTTATGTTCTCCCCCCTTCTTAATCCGGAAATAATACATAAAAGCTGTTGTAGCAAACTGATTTTTAAAAAAGTGCAATTTTTCTCTCCTTAGTTTATTCAGAACTATTTCTATATAATGGTCCATTTTAGTCCTCATGTCTACAATCTGAACAAACTCAGCCCAGGCCATATGGGAAGGTTTTTAATAGTTCCTAGGCGTTACACCTCATTCACACAAGGCTTTTTTCTCTGGCAAAAAGAAATCATTCTAGTTGACTTTGTAAATTCCACTGCCTCTGTGGCACTGTGGCATCAGAGCCCTCATCAGATTTTGATAGTATCTAGTCAGTCCAGTTTTAATAAATGTTGGAGCAAACCTATCAATTTTTATATATATCACCGTCCCATTTTAGAAAAGTGTAACTATTTTGGAGTAAAGAACAGATATCCTGAGTTAAGTTTTTCGGTTTTCCAATATTCAGGATTTTCCGTGATAAAAAGGTAACTCAGCTCTGGTTTGAAGGTATAGTGGAGGATTTTCACGAATTTTTGAAAAGCCCCTCCCTTTCCACTTAAAAAAAAGCACATTCACAACCCGCATATTAAACCCGTACGTGAGCATGCGCGATCCCATTTCTCCTTGTGCACGTTCAGTTTAAAAGTTGCTGTTTGCATCACTCATACAATCTTACTTTACAAAAGAAGATTTGCAATTTTTTATTCACTCACCACCCATTGGAAAGTGGGGACCTTACATAAGCATATCACCAGAGTGATATGCTTACGTAAGGTCAGTTAGGAGGACCACTTATTTTGATGATCTACCCGGAAAAAGAAAATTCTCCACTATACCTTTAAGTCCACTAACATTATAAACTGTGAATGATCTAATGGTGTGCTGTACAGTAAAACTTTTACTCTACATCTCTTACATCTCTGAACTCTCACCTATAGCATAAACATTATGTGCAGCACAAAACGCTTTTACTAATTTCCTTTGATCTTAAAAGGTATTTAATCCCATGAGGGATGATGGACATTTGCTCTCCAAAATCTCCAGGCTCCTTCATTGAAGGACAAAACATTTGAATTGTAATGAGCTATAGACTCAGGGTAAGTTCAACAGATCCTGCTACCGACCAGAATTGGTTCATGGAGCAACTAGGAGTAGTGACTTGACATAGGATAACGTTTATCTGGCTTCTTGAATCCGAAAATCCAGGATACGCATTTATCCCTGGATTTACCCCAGAAGTTATTGAGTTCTCACTAATGAAAATTCTGACTCCAAACGAGACAGACAAAAAGTAAAAGGAGTAGGAAAAGTACAGTAGTTTTAGAAAAATTCAAAGTAAGACTGGAAACTGTTTTCTCAGTGAATAAACAGATCATAAAAAGTATCCACATAAGGATAACCTGAAATCTCGATTACAATACAAATTGTTGTTGACATAAAGACTGATTGATGACTGACCTACTGACTGATTGATGAGGCTGGACACACAGTCACTGTAAGGTTTGCCTTAGTATACAATGAAACAGCACCCTCAGGTGGATACTTCCATTTAGATTCTTTAGCTAGGTCTACCTTGATTTCAGTTTCGTTGGTGATGGGAGGAAAATAATCCATTGTTCCTATGTATAAATAATCTGTCTCTAGCATGCACCAGCTGAAGCCAGGTATTCATCTTAGTCGGATTAAAGATGCAGCTACAAACACAAAGTAGGAATATTTAGGCCAAATTTCAAAAGGACACGTCTGTAGGTTTAAGATTATTCCAAAAAAGTACTATATACCACCCTACCTCCCCACACACATTTTACTCCAGTTGTCAATAGCCTGTTGTATAAGAAATGGCCAACGCAATCAGACCTCCAAGAGTCCCAAAACCGTTTGAACATATTGGTAATTTCTAATTCATTCAATTCTATTTCATCTCTATTTCCAGACATTTGAAAGAAAGGCAATCATCTTCTTTTTCCATATATCCTAAAAAAGGAAGAAAAAATAAGAGTCCCATTTAAGAAAATGAAATGTTAACAACTAAATATGAAACAATAAAAAAAATTCTAATATTGGTATCATTCAGTTTTAGACATTGTAAGATGAGACTGATTAATCATACATAGGAATTATACAAAGTTTAGGTTTAAACAATAATTGCTTAATTTTAGCCAAGAGTTACAGTAATGGGGACAAAGAGCTGTAGTGAGTTTGGGATACATGCTGCAGCGGCCTAGTCTTTCATGTGAAATCTCAATGAAATATGTTGTTTGTATTGTTGTACAGTAAAGTGACAAATTTAAAAAAGTTGAATGAATTCCAAATACTTTTGCCAAGCACTGTATACCATCTGGTGTCTATCTAGTAATGATAACATTTTTGATTTTACAGTAAAGCTAAATCCACCAGGAAAACCTAATGTGAACCAGACAACTGTGACCTGGGTAGCCCAAACTCAGGACCATTATTACATTAAGCGTTTCAACTCTCAGCTACAATGGAAACAAATTAATATGTTGTGGAATGTAAGTAAATACTCAATTTTAATATAAATGTACACTTTCTGAGTGAGTGGCTTACAAACTGTAGCAACCTGCTAATTATCTACTAAATTCTTTCTATTTTTCAGGATTCCTCTGTTAAGACTAAAGACATTAAATGTGAATTGCCATGTGAGGCAAAACTGGATCCCAGTTTCCTTATAAAAGATGAGACTTATGAAGCACGTGTTCGTGTGGAGGTTTCAGATCCAGTTTTTAATGGAACCTGGAGTAATTGGAGCCCCACGGTGTCCTGGGTGTCACAAGTGGGAATGGAGAATCCAACACCGGGTAAAATACTGGTAGACATTAAAGTTGACTAGTTTAATCAAATCTTTATTGAATCACAACTGTTCAAGTAAAACCCAAGTAAGCATCAATCAAGAACTGGAACATAAGCAAGACATTAACCTCTCCTTGGTAGTTTTGACAATGTAAGAATTACCCCGATCAGGCAAGGAATGTTCCAGATACATTTTTTATATCTGTCCTTGAAAGTGGGAAGAAAATCCTAGACACAAAAGCAGAAACAAACTTTAGGGAGAACCTCTACAGATTCAGACACATCTGTAGAGTGGTGACAGTGGTGTCAGATGTAGGAGTCTGAACCTGAAATCAAACAGTTGACACTTCAAGCCCTGGCTCTGGCTTTCAGTGTTGTTGTGTCCTTGCATACACTTCCCCTGCATTGCCTAATGATGGTGGTCAGAGCGACTTTTGGCACCATTGCATGGCAGCCTTGTTTCTGTCAGTGAGCCCCAGGGCAGCTATGGCTACAATTTAGCTTGCCACCGTTAGTGTGTGCGGGAATCGGTGAATGACTGAATGTAGCGAAAAGCACTGTGGTCAAGTTTCCACTAAATAAGTACAGGCCCTTTAAATTTGTTAACTACATCAACTAATGCAACCTTCTCTGTTCTGTTTTTTTTCAGAGTGGGATATGGCTCAAGGTGCTTTTACCCTGGTAGCATTGGGTCTATTGCTCACTGGCATAGTCATCTTTATCCACAAAAAAAAGCTGTGAGTTTAAACACAGTGCAATTTGTCTTTTGATTGTTTAACTTTAACCTAGGCATCCCCAAAGTCGGTCCTCGAGGCCCGCTGTCCTGCAGGTTTTAAAGGTTTCCCTGCTTCTGCACAGCTGATTTTCATTGATTGCTAATTAACAAGCTGTTGCTGAACTGCAATCATCAGAATCAGCTGTGCTAAAGCAGGCAAACCTCTAATACCTGCAGGACAGAGGCCCTCGAGGACCGACTTTGGGGATGTCTTCAGCTGTGATGTTGTCTCAAGACATCTTTGTGTCTAATTTATGGTTAAACTTTCAATTATTTCAGAATCTATGTGGTGAAGAGTTTCAAAGGGGAACCCTTGCCAGATCCTAGGAAATCTGACATTTTTCAGGTAATTGTTTACGATTTTCTGCTTTGTATTTTGTTTATCTTTATTGTAAAACCTTTAATAGATTTAGGTATGAAACCCATCATTTTATATTTGAAAATGTTGATTAGTATGCCAAAAACATGAGTCGTAGCAAAAACAACTCCATATTTTTGGTAAAAGGCAGTTCGGCTTAAACTCTGTGGTTTCGTCGTGCAGTATCATCTGTAGCTAAGTACAACGATTGAAATAATTGTACAATGTATGCCCGGCTTTAGCAGCTGGGCCACCTGTAGCCAGTGCTAAAACTGAGCGATGAATTACGCCATGCTCATATGATACAAAAACCCATGTTGTAAAGAAGTATGCTTAAACACTTCAGAATTTAGGTGTCTAGAAATACTCAAACATTTGCAGCTGACTGTAATGATGGTTCTTACCTAACCAGGTTGAGTTGCTGCAAACACACAGACATTCAACAGTTCTCAGATTTTATTTAGTAAAACGCATTTTGGGGAAGCATTCCTCTTACTTAAGTTATTGTTCGTTTCAAGGTAACTCTATCTTGCTAACCCATCTTGTTTTTTCGCCGCAGAATTGGTTTAATCTGAACTCTAAAAGTCAAGGAGTTTCCTTTACGTCAAGCTCTGAGAACCCTGCAGCCCAAGTGAGTTTGTGTGGTTTTCCTTTGTGTTTTCATTTAAACTATCACTCTATCATAGTCACTATTAAAAAGGCTTCTCAGAAAAATTTAATTCATTCTATGCCACAATTTTTGAAATAAGATATTTCTCTAATATTTGGGATAAAAGACAAAATGCAGTAAGATAAAGAAATGAACACAGTCTAAAGCCCTGAACACATTGAATCCAATTTTGCATGCAATTGGATAAATCCGATTATGTTGATCGAGGCTGTGGCGTTAAGTTCATATTGAAAGTAAATGTGGATGAACACACTCGACACGGTTTTCTGCAAGGGGGCTTACAAAATCTCCGACTGAGAGGGGCCCAATCCCAAACCACACCCTATGTACCGACCTTGAACCATCATGTGGGGGGATATAAATGAGAATCCCTCCAGACGAAAAGGAAAGCAGTCGTTTCTATGGAAACACAGTGATGCCCCATTTGCATGGTTGTAGCTGTGTAGCGCAGTTTGACATTGCATTGAACATTTGTCCTTTCTAAAAAAATACACTATATCAGGGGTCTTAAACCGGTTCCAGAAGCTGTGTGGCTGCAGGTTCTCTTTCCAACAAAGCAATCGCACACCAGACTCCAGCCATTTGTTCTGTGCGCTCCTATTCTCTTCCCCTATGCACTAATCCTCTGTTTGCGGGTTCCGGCGCTATGTTGGCCACGTTAAGGGCCATCCCGAACCACGTAGTGGGTAGGGCGAATGGACTGTTCAGCCCTTAAAAAGCAAGTCAGTGCAGGATCGCTGGAATTTGAAAGCAGGTGTAACTAATGGCGGAGGAAACACTGTCATTCAGATGTATGTTCTGCTGGTTTGATGCATCTTTGTCACACTGACAGAAAATCACAAGTTAGGGGGAAAAAAAGACATATATTCCAAAAGTTAAGGTCCTCTTTGTAATTGTTTTATTTGACTATATAGTGCAGCTGTCTCAAACTGATTCCAGAAAGGGCTGAGTGGCTGCAGGTTTTCTTCTAAACAAAGCAATCGCACAACAGACTCCATTCATCTCATCAAGTCATCATGTTCCGATTGGACCCAGTTGATGAGATGACGGGTTTTTGCCCGTTCTAGGTCTTGTGTTCTTGTGAATTGGAACAGTGCTGCGGCTGAAGCTGATGACATGTCATGAGTGCATGAGAAAGCAGAAGTACACATATTGAGAAACGGCTTCAGTACTCATAAGTATAATAAACCATCCCACAATTTATATTGCTGCATTTTTCTCTTTTTTTCAAACGAATTTCCAGTTAAATTTTTATAGGCTTATAAAGATTCTCTATCTGTTCTGGTTGCTGCACAGACTCATGAAGTGTGGCTTTGCTTTGTAGACGTGCTGAATGTTTTTTTTCTTAATAACTTTGCATAATCTGTCCCAGTCAAATGTGGGAAATGGTTTGAATTTGTGGGGTACTGAGACAAAACTGCAAAGATTGGGATTTGCTCACCCTATGTAGTCGGATCCCCTCTATACGCAGTCATTGTGTAAAGGAAGGAAATCAGGTTGGAGATTATGAAATTGTACGCAACCTGCATGACCCAGCCCTGAACTATCTGTTGAACTTTACTAATTCATTAGTAAAAAAACAACATAATTTTCATTAGGATTTGACAGCAGAAAAGGTCTAACAGAAAATGGAAAACATGTGTAATGTAATACAACAGTGATAAAAACATTACCGAGCACTGACAAAAAGCTTGGAGGACTGGGAAAAAATGAATAGGCAAATAGGAAAGCTAGTCTAAAACTGTAGAACAAAGTGTCAGAGTTTTCTTCCCATAACAGAGGTGTGTTATCTAACTAAATGATTTAAAAAAATTAGATTATTTTTAAGTTAAAATAATTTTATTGAAATAACTCAAACTTATAAGATATTTACTCTACTTCTGTTTACTCTGATATCAAATAAATAAGTAAGACTGATTTTAAAAAAGGAGGCTCTTATGGCAAAAATGATAAGTCCGGCCCATATTAATTAGAAGTTCCAATCCCCTATTATTCTGACTACATGTTCTTGAATATTAGCATAAGCTTGAATATTTTTGCCATATTGAATATTTTTGCTATGACTGGATTGTGAAGTGAGTCTTCTGAGGAAATCTTTCATAAATGCCTGCATCATCAGCAGTAAATATTTGGACTGTCCTTGAGAAGGCTGTCAGACTGCGAAAGTATCATAAACCAGCCAGCTGTGTGGTTATGTTGACCATACCATGCTTGTAACAGCAGTGTGATAGGCCTTAAACATAACAAAAAAAAAGGAATTCGACCATTTTGTACAATCAGTATCAATCCTAAACAAACGATGTTTTTGACGAGATTGATACTAGGATCTGGTCCCGTCAGTGCTCCTGTCATGTCAGGGACCTCTCCTTGGAGGCTACGAGCCTCTGAATCCTTAAAGGGCTCTCTTTCATCAGCGCCATCACTTCCTCACTGCATTGCTGCTTAGTCCTTGTTTATGTGTCTCCCTCCTTCCCTAGATTGCCTCCTCACAGCCTGTACCACTCATCATATCACTGTTGATCTTCTGCACCATTTCTGCAGCCTCTAACCATTTCTGTCCCATTCCAGTCTCTGCTTTTCTCCCTGCCATTTGTCCATTTTCCTTGTATTTCCCATTGCTCTCGCACATTACTAATAGAAAACCCCTAGTCAGTTGACATCTGGTTCTCTCCCAATACGGCGGTGTAGTTGCCTGGCCTTAAAACAAAATATGAATAAAAGAAAAAAAAAAACTGAATCAACACACATAACAGCAACTTTAACTAAATGCACAGAAAGTCCTTTAAAGACAGAAAGTAGTGATACAAAAACAGCTGTTTTGGGGTTTTTGTCTTTCAACTCCGCTGACCACATTTTCTCTCTCTTCCACAGACTTGGTTATGTTCTCACTTTACTGGTGAATACATTCAATCTTTCTTGAGCTCGGTGGAAATCGTTTCTCATGAAGTAACCTCCACTGTGGATGCCATGATGTTCTGCAAGGCAGATGTAAAGATGATGCCAGAAAGCAACACATTTGATTCCAGCGGCTCCAGCTTTTCCAACCCCAGTTACTCCAAGCTTTACCCTTGTGTGCCAAATGAAAATCCAAAGTCCTGTGCAGGTGATGGCCCTTACAAGCCTGTTCAGGGTCAATGTGACGACAAAAAAACTGAACAGGATAATGAATTTTTGGCAAAAAAGGGTCTGGAAATGGTTAAGTTGCTTTTTATGGGAGCTCATGATAGGGAGGCAGTGGTGGTCTCAGACTATGAGAAGGTTGGAAAGCAACAGGCTGAGCGCCTCAGGCTCCACAGTGTAGATTCAGGCATGTGCAGCTGTGAAGAAGTCAGTCAGGAAAGCATGGAGGCAGACAGCATCAATATGACTGAAGGACCTGATGAGGGAACAACCCACATGGAGGAAAAAGAGGAGGAAGGCAGGGTAGGAAATAAGACAAAATTAGATTTTAAAACATTGTTTGGAGGCAGTGGGAGCATTTTGGCCAAAAACTCTATTTGTTCCGATTACAAACAAATCCCCAAGCTCTGGTCAGAAGTTAGCATGATAGCTGAGGAAAATGAGAGACAGAAAGACAGCACAGAGAAAGACGATAAGCCTTCTGAAATAACTTGCTTCCTGTTACCTACTCCTCTTTTCAGTGCCCTCCCACAGCAGGCACTAAACATTGATGGGTCAACTTTAAGTTCATTTTTACCACCTCTTCACGGTAATGACATACTTAAGCAGATGGCTCTTTCAGGAAGTGCATTGAAGCAGTCCTGTGCTGATGGCTACATGCCAGTGGGCAGAAAAAGAGCTGATGATTGACCTCAGTACAGTCAGACATTAAATATCATTTTTCCCAGTATTTAACCAGTACCTATTGTCTAAATGGATGGTGTTAGCTTGAACCAATGTCATTTCATTAAACTGAACGTTTTGTACTGGTTAATTTATAAGTATATATTAAATATGAGAAACAAACAAATATATGAATGTACATAAAAAAAATGCAATTTTGGTTAGCTGATTAAAACAGCTGAAGCTCATTGTGAATGAAAACTCCTTCTGCTTCTTCCATCCACTTTTCAAACTGGATTGAGTTTGTTTATTTTTTATTATTTTTATTTTTTTGTGCATAATGTGAGCAGGTTTGAAAGGAATACACTGGAATGAAATTAAATAGAACAGCTATTCTATCCCTTGTTGAGCCTTTTTGGTTCAAGTTGTCATCACAGCAGCAAGACAATGTAAACTATTTAAAGACACTGTATATAGTTTTTTTGTTGTTTTTTTCCCACAAAGCCTATTTCTATAGCTTTCATACAAACGGTATTGTAACCTTTTAAGATTATTATCTTCTTTAAAGTTAATATAAATGCAATGCATTTCTGTCTTATAGGACATGATGAGAGAACAGACTTTAAAATCCTTTATTTAGTCTATAAATCACTGAATGGATCAGCACCTTAATACATAACGGATAAGTTTTCAGTGTATAACCCTCCAAGACCAATCAGGTCTTCTAGTTCCAGTCTACTCTGTACACCCAGAACTAGAAACACACATGGAGAAGCAGCCTTTAGTTTCTATTTTGACGTATCTGGAGTAAACTCCCAGAAGACTGTAAAATGCTGAAATCCTGAGTTCTTTTAAATGAAAGTTAAAAACCCAATTGTTTAGAACTGCCTTTGTCTGTTGTAGTTGGACTGTTAACTTAGGTATTGTTACTTAAAGGTTGCGATACAGCTTTTTTATTTCCTTATGTACCTGCTTTTAGCATGTTTCTTTACTTGCTTTTATTCTGCTTTTTGAGGTCCAATTATTTCATTTGCTTTACAAATGTTTTTTGCTTTTACCCTGCTTTTATTTTTCTTCTATTTTATTATCTAATTCATGTAAAGTACTTTGAATTGTTCATTTAGTACTTAATTGTGATATACAAATAAACGTCCCCTGCCTAATTGTCTGTCAACTTTACTAAAATGTACTGCATCAAAAGAAGAGGAAAAAGTCTTGAATATGCTAGTGAACTACTAACCTTTAAATTCTGAGATGAGTGAAGGCAATAATGGAAAAGAAGCAAAACATTTCCATATGAAGGCAGGGACAGTACTCAGCCATTAAGGTGCCTATAGCATTGAACTTTTTGAAAATATTACTAAGTCAACTGCATAAATGCCTTTAATTTGGTATATCACACAATCTTTGGTCTTAGGCCTGTCAATCAATAATATTTTGTCACAATTAACTGCATTCATTGTCCACAGTTAATTCAATGTTAATCACACATTAAATATTTTTTTCAAATCTTTTCAGTTTACCTCAGACTATATTTTTGGGTTAATGAACCCTATGCACAGCTGCTACTCCAAGCATATTATACATTGTTTTATTGTATTACATTTTTTACTGTGGAGTACTTTATAATTTTTATCTGTGAAAAGTGCTATACAAATACATTTTATTTACTTACTTCAACTGAATGTCAACAATGATTGGTGAGGTTGCTTGAGGAACCAAAGCAGAGATGAGTTCTGACTATTTAAATTGAAGAACACAGGTAACAGAGGCAGCAATCCAGAAATCCAACATAAAATGTTCAACAAACCAAAAACAATGGAGACATCAGGGAAAAACGAGCATGATGAGCTAGGGAGAGATGAGGTGAGAAGACAACTACAGCGACGACAAGGAACCATCACTGAGTGACTGCAGAGGTGGAGTATTTAAAGGAAATAGACCAAAGGATGGACTAATGAGCTGAATTAGGAGCAGGTGTGGGTGGAACTGGCAAGAAGGAATCCAAGGGGAAAGAAAACAAGCACAAGGGGGCAACAGAGAGTAACTAAAGAATGCTTGAATATGATGGAAAATAAATCTAAGAACAAAACAGAACAACTGATAACAGAAAATTGAAAACTCAGAGTCACAACAAATGGGAAGAATCACAACACTGAATCACTTACCCCGAAATCCCAAATACTCCGTCAGCGCTCAGCTCCGCTCCACTGCGCTCCAGACCGCCTGCGCAAAGCAAAGCCTACAGCCTCCGCTGTGGCTCCCGTCCGCTCCGCTCTGAGTTCCTTGGAGATCGTAAAGGGCATGCGCGAGATGAACCAAGGTTTCCGCGGATCATTAAAAATAATTACAATTCATTTTTTTTTTTTTTTATCAAGGCCTTAATTGCCACTAAAATTATTTAAATATGTTTATCGTGGCATTTAGAATTCTTTAATAAAAATTTTTATAAAAACAATTTCATCAGATATAGTCTATCGCTATTAATTTTTGTTGAACAGATCATAAAGCCGTATGTTCGGAAACGAAGCTCGAGGCGGAGAAAAAGCTAGAGAATATATATATATATATATATATATATATATATATATATATATATATATATATATATACGTGTGTGTGTGTTTACATACATACAAGAGTCATGGATCTGTGCTTACAGCTCCTTCATATTTCATGTACACTAATAACTTGTGTACATGGTTCTTGTGGACGGCATTAAAATAATTTCTAATAGCATTAAAATAGCATTAAATTAGAGTCACTCATTCCTGTATGAACCCTGTGAACGCTTAATTTAATATGGCATATTAAAAAAATCCCGATCAGCTTTCAGCATATGTTAAGTTTCTGCCCAAATATATATATATATAGGCTATATATTTAGATTTTTGTAATGTGGATAACTAGGATAATTCAAAACTGCTTTTTTTTAATGAACTTTGTTTGTTCTCTACTCCCAAACTCAGCATCTCTTCATCCATTCCTGTAATAAGAAGTATCTTTTGAATGGATTTGATTAAACTTTAAGTACCTCGGTATAAAATAAATATTTTGTTGGAGATGAGAAATCTGCTTCCTCGTTCGTGAATTACCAATAGTTTTCATCGTATCATTAAAATAAACTGTGTTATTTTTTTTTAAATATATATAAGAATTATGCTATAATTTCTACTTACTGATATGTTGCTACTATATTTTAATTTGACGAACCGGAATTTCTCGATGTTCTTTTTCCTGTTTGGTGCGATTGCAATAGCGGATCTTGACCTGGCCAGACCGGAGTGGAGCAAAAAATAGCTCGGCTCCGTATTTTGTCGGTGAAGGACGGAGAACACGTACGTGGACGGAGACGTGCCGAGGAGTAGCAGTGGATGTGGAAAAGCTCTCATTGATTTACATGAAAGCCAAGCGCTCCGCACGACGTACGTCAGTGGGGCGGAGCACTGACGGAGTATGTGGAATCTGGGGGTAACCCATCCAATCAGAGGCTCATTCTTCTTTGAAGCAACCCTATCAGCATTGGACCACACCACCACAAAGTCCAATCAGCAATAAGAGTCCAGTTTCAACACTCAAAAGCACAACACAGCTGCTACTCAACCAATCATCTACTCAGTTGGCTTCTTAGGTCTGACTTGGATGACCTTGATTCAACCCCTTCTCAATCTTTGCCATAAACTCAATCTGACCCTTTGCACTGCCTCGTCCATTCAGATGATTCCTCTGGTGTTTACTGCATTCAGGAAGCATCCCCAGCTGGCCCAGCAGAGGACCGACATGTTGAGCCTAGTTCTGCAAGAGATTTCTTCCCAAGGGGACTTTTTTCTCTACACCGTCGCAACATTCTTGCTCTTTTTGGAGGTTCATATGAACCTACACCTTATTCAGCTGGCATCTTTCTTCATTCGTTCCCCATTCCACAACCAGATTCAGGCCTGGAGGAATTCAGCTTGTTCTAATTCATCACCTTATGCATATTATCAAAGAACATTTCAGTACTAATGTTTCCTGCAGAGATCCCAAAGATTTAAATATTGTATCAATAAAACTCTTCTAATTGCCTTCATTCTTTGTGTGAGTTTTTCAGGTTGAATTTCTCTGAGCATTTGCACAAAATAAACGTATTTTGTGCATTTACACTATATGTTCTGATATTTATGTAGCAGGAAGAAGCCTGCTCCAATATTCAGAACACCTGGCTCCCCTAATTACCTCAGGATTGCTGGAGAGTATAAAGGAAAACTCACTCACCTGGTTGCTTATGCTGGCATTTGGTCACACGCCATTGGGAAGGTCACTTGGAAAGCATGCAGGTCTTAAGCTCTAACATCAGTAAGTAATGTTTCTCCTTCTGCATAAGACCTACAAATTTAGTGTTTGATTTGACTTGTTTAAATCTAGAAAATACTGGAGGTTTGCTCCTTTGTACCTCGGTGTGGCTGTAATTCACCCTCCCCAGTGCAGTTATCACATAAAACGGCTATGTGTTTTATTGCACCCACACAGCTCCAGAACACAAAAATAACAATTATTTATATATAGAATGTATTGGAAAGCTGATCCTCCTGCTGTGGGCTGGAAAGGATCCTCTGATTTGAGGTGAAGTCATCCAGCTCTGGTAGGTGACCACAGTTTCCTCTGGCTTCCATCTTCTGTAAATCACCTACTAACCTTTTGATTTAATTCCAGCTCTGACACTGCTGCAGCTCGCTAGAGACCATGCTGTTTTGTTTCCCTGTTTTCTTTTCATTTTTTTTGTTTGGTTTATCTGGTTAATTGGTTGGTATTTCCTTTTGAACATTCTATTGTTTTGTGTGGCCCCCAGTTTTGTTGCAGGTAGCAACCAGGGGTTCTTTTAGACTATTCTATTAAAGCTACAGTGTGTAATAATTACAGGGATATACAGTCAGAAGTGTAATATATTATACATAACTATGTTATTTATCATCATCTACGAGCTCAGCCTCTTAACCTTAATATTTGCGTTGCCTTAGAATTCATTATTTATAATTACATAGGAGCGGGTCTCGCAGCCATGGAGGCAGACATCTTTGCGCTACGGCAGCACAGAACCAACAAACTAGCGATTGCGAGATCGCCAAAACGTCACAACGATGTAGAAAAAATAACGGGTATATTTATTATCTTAAGTCTACATGAAATCTATACCCTACACAGACTAATGAAATACTATCTGTAAAATTATCTATGTAAATGATGCGGACGTCGTGGAAGACATTTTGTCCCGTAACACTCGCCGTACTGTTGGGGGGGAGATGTTCATGTTGCTGCAGTCTGACCGCTAGATGTCGCTAAAAGTTACACACTGTAACTTTAAAGCATTGATTTTAAATGGTTATGGTGGAGATGACCTCATTTTAGTCTTTGGCCAAGTTTAAACTGTAATTTTTGTTGTTTTTGTATTTGCTTGTTTAACCCCACCCTTTTGTCTCCAGGCTGAGTGCTGACCGTAGTGGGAGGGGCCTCCTGGGAGACTGGAACTGTGTGTCGTGCGAGGGGCTTTTGGATTTTCTTTTTTTTATTATTCACGATTGAATGCCTGCTCCCCAAGTGTTTGGGGTGATTTATTTCGGATTCATACATTTATTTTATTTTATGAACCAGTTCCCATTTGGATTGCCCCCCCCCCCCCCCCTTGCTGGTAGGCCTCAGTACTGTACACTCCGTTCCTATTGTGTTTCCTTATTTTTGCCTTTTTTTTTTTTGCAGAAGAAAACAAATTAATAAAATGTAACAAATTTTCTTGGAAAAGTCTTGTTCTCTTTGGTCACGAACCTCAAGCCTACTGGTAGTCTATTTCCTTGGGTGCAATTTTCCAAGGTGGCGTTGTTGACAACTTCTAGTTCCACTGCTCCTCACAGCAGGGTATCAGACTCCTACCTTAGTGTTGGCACATTTATATTATATATTTATATATATTCTTGTAATTACAACAAAACAGAAGACCCATAATTCAACTAGAACAATGAGAGACATTTAAACAGTTTATTGGAATGTGACACTGACGCAGATCGGGAGGAATTCGCCAGAGTCGGCAACTGGAACTTCTTGTCTGTGTTTATGAACAAACTTTGAGAGTTACCATGTTGTCACTGGTGGACCTCAGAGGATTCCTGAATCTGTTCGGTCTGATTTAGAGGAATCCTTCTTTGACAGTTAAACGTTGCACAGGGTCAGAACAATGAGAGCAGAGACAGGCAGAATGATCAAGGGGACTAACCAGAGATTGGACTCTGAGAGAAGGTCTGGAGTCAGAGCCAGGTGCACTTATGCTGCATAAAGCTGACACCTCACCTTTGTGGGGAAAAAAAAACTCAGCAAATGGACTTATTGCTTCTTTATCGCAGGTTTGCGCATTTAAAATGGTCATATGTTAAAATAAAGAAAAATAATCATAACAAAAGATCACATGTGCTGCTGTTTCAGAGATACTTAAGATTTTCTTTTAGGTCACCCAGAGGTCAACTATCCCCCCATTAAGCTTCAAATAGAATCCAAATGATCTAGCCTACTTTTAAAGTGCTACTTCATTAGTGCATTTTGTTTGAGATTTTTTTTTTTTTTTTTATTAATTACGGCCGATGACAGCCATCCCAGCAGACGTTAGTGCTGCACTGTTCCTGATATAAAGTTATTGCATAACATCACGTGCCAATCCTGTGCTGGTAATGAATATAATAGTGGGTATGTACACCCTATTTAGTGGCTGGAATGATTGTTTACTATTTATTACATCGCCAGCCTCACAGACCCTCTGCTGTTATCCCTAGCAACCCCATATATTTTCTTGTCAAGGTCATGCTGTCTGTCCACATTTCAAAATAAAAGCACTTTTGAATCACCTTGGGGTGACCATCAGCTCTGATTCGGCCGGATTTGTTGGTAATTCCTTGTAAATCTACCCCCACAGAAAGCACCGATGCTGGGCAGTGTGCAGTGACAGGCCGGGGTCTGTGCTGAAGGTAAGGGAGGACGATTAACAGTCCTTCTAGGACCAAATTAAATAAAGCCACGTAAATACATGTTGAAAGCATTCCTAATTTCTACCTTTTTTAACATAATTTTCTCTGTATTCCATTTTAAGTGATAAAAGCTTCACCAACAGCAGTCCCTGATTGGCTGCCGTATCATGGTTTTATTGAAAAGTTCAGATTTTTCAACTTCAGCGATCAAGGCTCGACTCTCTGCATCGGGTGCTGCTGTTTGACAACACCTCAGCTCTGCCTAGTAGCACAAGCTGAGAGTAGAGAAGTGAATGGCCTCGCTGGGTCGGATTCACCGCTGGTCGCTTCACTGCCCTTCCATACCATACCAACTTTATTTATGAAGCACTTTATGCGCCGGACAGGACCAAGTGCTGTACACAATCATCCTTGCACAGTTTGTATAGGAATTCTGTGTGAATCCACTGTGTACACCCCGTCCAGTCTCAACACACCTGTAAGGATGTGGTAGCACTGTTATGGAAGTACAAAATATAAGTTAAATAAAAAAGATATTAATAATAACAATTCAGTCATTCAAAAACAGTAAATAAAAACTCTCGGTTTAGGCAAGAAGTGCAACAAATGATGTAAATGTTTTATATGAATTGGACATCAACCAGCATGACAGAACAATCTGCAAAATCTCAGATCAATATGCAGCTGTCACCCCATGATCACAATCTCCATCACTTTCATGTATAAACATTACAAAGTTAATGGTGTAACTGATTTAATGAATTCAGAAAAAACCCATTGCTGTCAATTTGGCAAACTACTGCATTTTGCCCCTCTTTCTCACCATCCTCTTGTATTTACAGTCTCCTGAAATTTATCACATCATGAAAAATATATATATATATATATGTACATTAATGTCAACATTAATATGCTGTTTACAAATTAAATTGTTGCCCAGACAGCAAGTCACCATTTTTATCACCTTATTGTAGTTTGCGATTGGTTTTATTGTCTCTGTAAAGTGCCTTGAGATAATATATGTTTTGAATTGTTGCTTAATAAGTAAAATTAATTGAATTGGTTAGTTCAAGGGCTGCATGGTTGCAAAGTTTGTAGTAGCAAGAAGGTTCCGAGGTTCAGTTGTTGGCCTAGGGTCTTTCTGCGTGGAGTTTGCATGTTCTCCCCATGCAGGTGTGGGTTCTCCCAGGTACTCCGGCTTCCTCCCACACTTAAAAAACATGACTGCTAGGTTAAGTGGTATCTATAAATTATGTGTGAGTGTGCATAGATGGATGTCTCTGTGTTGCCCTGCAACACACCGGCGACCTGTCCCCGCCTTACAACCATAGACTGGCTAGGCACTGGCCCCACCGCAACTGACAGACAGAAAAAACAGGGGAAGATTGATGGTTATTTTAAATTTCTAGTGTCTATAAATATAATGGTCACTGGGGCTTGACTGGTGTGGTTTGATGGCTCTCAGTGGATGTATAATGTCCCATATTTTCCAATAAAAATTTTGACAGGTATGGACAGACTCAAATCCAAACATTCCCATTTAGTTTAATAATAAACCCAAGGAGCTGCCTCAAAGTGAAATTAATGCAAGTCTTACTGTGTTGCTGAGGTTTTTTTTACATTTTCTGTCACAGACGTCTACTTGAATAGTAACTTGATCTCACATAAAGCTCACTGACTGTTCTTTCTCTTGACGAAATGACAACAAATTAAACCAGCATCTCCTGGATACCGACGGATACCAGCTTCAATTGTAGTGACATATGGTTGTATTATCAGTGAATAAGAAAGTATTGTATAATTGCAGAGTTGCATAATATGTAGCACAATCAAATGGACAATTGCTTCTAAGTAACAACAAACATAGATATTTAGTGAAACACTAGGTTTAAATAACTGATTGCACAAGCCTCCTATGTGAAACCTGGAACACCCGTAAAATTTGTTTATACCTGAGGGAAGATTTGAAATTGGAAATAAAATGTTGAATGCAACATTTTCCCATAATTCACTCGTACTAATGATTTAAGACCAAAATTGTTTGTGTTAGCAATAAAACAAACTCATGAAAGATTCAATGGCAAAAATGACCCTTTCTAAATATTTTGTTGCACAACCTTTAGATGTAATCACTACAACTAAACAATATCTCTAACTGCCAATGAGACTTCTGCACCTCTCAGTAGATATTTTTGTCCACCCCTTAATGGTCAAAGTGTGCCCTTTCCAGACAGCATATCTCACCTCCTTTCAAAGATGCTTAATATGATTTAGGTCAGATCTCAGTAAGGGTCACTTTAGAAAAGTGCAAGGTTTTCCTCTAAGCCAATCTTGAGTGTTTTAGTTGGGTATCTTGGGACATTATCCTGTTGTAAGACCCATGACCTGTGACTTAAACCAAGCTTTTTGACACTTGGCAGGACATCTTGATTTAATGTATCCCTTTGGTCACATTAGTTTTAGGCATTCCGTGTTCTATAATATTTGTGCAGGCCTATTTTATTCCTTTTTTTTATTGAGTATTACACTGAAATAGTTGTGGGTCTGGCAAAACCTATGCATCAGCTAATGCGAAAAGCTCATAGAGCAAAATCTCCATATTGGTGCATGTATCATTTCCAGAAAGTCACATAACCGATACAGAGCCTATTTGAAAATGACACCGATGCTCTCAACTGTGTTTATCAGTGAATCTGTCAACACTATGCATATGCGAAAACAATCTCTGATCTGCTTGTTCATCTTGCTGTTCATTATTAAAGTAATCAAGAAATATGGATCGAACCTTCAAGGCCAAATAAAGGCCCTTTAGCTGCATTGGATTATTTGCATATCATCATTTTATACTTGTTTTCATTTTTTGTTGCTTCATCCTCTTCCTCTCTGTTATCACTCGGCTTATCAGAATTTAAATGAATTTCAGATTCATAGTTTATGGTTTACGGTTCTTACTGAACTTATTGCTTCGAATAACTAATAAAAAAAATTCTTGTCCACAGGAATCCTTATTTGCATGTTCACTTAATTTTTTATGTTATGCGATAGGTTGAAATTATTTATTAATTGCCTCTGAAACTATCAGAGATATTTCCAATTTAAATAAAGATATTAAATAAAACAATATCATATATAATTCATTAAATAATAGGTAATTCGTTTTCTGTCAAATAGACTGCCTGTAGGGATATTAAAAGTCCAGCAGATGTCAGTATTCAATGACACATTATCAAGACAGTTTGGTGATGTGTTCAGAAGCTTAATGACCAGCAAAGCCTCATCAACCCATTTCTACACTGTTCACATGTAATCTGTTTGGGCTGGTAGTGAGAGGCATTTGACAAGTTCTCTAACAGCCTATGTCCAAGTGTTTCACAGCCCACAATATGTCAATGCTTGCTACTGCTCTATTTCACAATGAGCACTCATTTTGGAGCTAGATAGATTTTAGAGATTAGGAAATTAAGTCCAAAGGACATTTTATATTTTGACACAAGACAAACTATAAAAACTTCCTAATAAGCAAGCCAATTACGTTCCAAATAAAGAACAATTATTAAGGTAAGTTGACCTGTACTTATGTAAGGGCTTATATATAAGGGCTCCACTTTACAGTACTTTTAGACATTTACACATTCACACACTGATGGTGTAAAGCTACATTTTAGCCATAGCAGCCTTGGGCCACACTGACAAAAGCAAGGCATCCAGTTCACAGGTGCCACCAGGTCATCTGACCACCATTATATACCAATGAATTACTATAATTACCTAAAAGTTTTATTTGATTATTACATCATGAAATCTCGAATGAGTAAAAATTAAATGGTATCTTTAATTGTTTAATGATGTTATAGATATATCAAGGGTGGCACTGCAAGAAGGTCCCGGGTTCGATTCCTAGCCCTTTCTGAATGGAGTTACTGTAGCATGTTCTCGCTGTGCATGCGTGGGTTCTTTACGGGTACTCTGACTCCCTTTCACAGTTCAAAAACATTAATAGGTTTCTGTAAATTGTGAGTGTGTTCGTGAATGGTTGTTTGTCCTGTTTGTCTCTGTGTTGCCCTGTGATAGACAGGTGACCTGTCCAGGGTGTACCCTGCCTCTCACCCATAGACAGCTGGAGATAGGCACCAGCACCCCTTGCGACCCCAGTAGGGATGAGCACGTTGGAAAATGGATGGATGGATAGATAAATCAAAGGTACAATATATGAAATAGTACATTTACTGTTACATTTATCTTATTTTACATTACATATTTTCATTTATTTCATCAGTTTCTTAAATACTAAGCATGTCCAGGAGGGTTGTGTCCTGCCTCATATGTTAATCAATAGCTCACCATTTTCAGCTTTCCTCCCCCCTGGCAGTGATGACTTCTTGAGTTTAAAAATGTTACCAAACACGGTCTGTTAATTAGTTAATTAGCTGTTAATTAAACTGGGGATAGCTGGTGTTGCTTACACTGGCCATGATGCAGTTCACATCTTACACAGATCACAGGTTCATTAAGTAATAGAGATATTACATATGGATCATTACTATCTTTTTATGTAATTTCTTTTAAATTAACACTTTGAGCCAGATTTTTATTTTTGGTCACTCAGGGACAAAGACATTAACCTTTGATCAATTTACTGTGCTCGGACAAAAGTAAAACTAAAGCGTTTGCTCATATTGACCATTGTTACACTCTTTTGAAAATTGTACACTCAAAAACACAATCCACCTTGTGAAAGATGGGAATCCCAGCATGATGTTTGTTGTTTTTTTTTTGCTGGAGGGACATTCCACAATTAATGTCAGTGAGTTATTTTTTTATTCCTGTTCGTTATCCAGTTTGTTTGTTTTTTTTACCAGTGTAAGTAAGCATCTGTATGAGAAGAACATATAGTTGCATATGTAGGTTCCATGTGTTCCACATATGGATGCTGACTGTCAGTGCAGTGCATAAAACCACTGCTATTTCATTTCTTTTGACCATCAGAGTGTTTAGGACCTGGATATGTCCCATGTGCTTGCATGTCTTGTGACAACAAAGTCACCTCAGTCAATGTGACCCGGGTGATGTCTGCAACTTTATATAGGAACTTGTCAGCCAGCATTCTCCTCTTTCTACATCTCCCACATCAAACATAAGGTCAGATCACCTGGGTTGCTGCAGCCTCTTAACCATTTGGTAGAATTCAAACAAACTCACTAAACAAAGCAAGAGGTGCTGCATATCACCCACCTTATTTAAAGTAATCCTCGTCTATTTTGCATACCCAAATAGAATAGCAAATAACTGAGGAAATGTAAGCCCGAATTACATGTGTGATACATCAGTTGAAAGCAAACACCTTCTACTTTCTGAAAATAGTGTGAGTAAAACACAGCCTAAGCTGCATCAGCTCAAACATGACTCAAAGTTGTTTTTTTATTTTAAAAAAATAATAGGTCTTTTTTCAACAGCAGTAATAAAGACATGCTTGAGAATAGCCATGTTCCATTGACTATGTTCCATTACATTTGTTTTTCATCATATCAACCACAAATTCAGAAAAATTCAGACCTCTATAACTACAACAGTTCTAGAGCTGTAGGGCTGTCACCAATGTCTCCAAACCTCTCTAAATGTGCCAGATTGTGCCAAATTGTGCCAAATGCTTTTACTCAACTATTTGACCCATAGAAAAACACTGAAGCATTTTGATGGCCACAAAACATTTATGAAGCAAGTATTTATCCAATTTTCTTTGCAGAACCAGTATATAACAAAATTTAACATTAATAAACCTACATTAACATAAGAATCTATAAAGAAAAAAAAAAGTAAAACTGCTGTTTTTCAAACTAAAATAAGCTCCAGTGCCTTTTCTGAGCAGTATTTTTTATTTTTATTTTTTTGGCCTTTGGCATTGTAATAAAACTAAATAAGTGTCCAAACTTCTAAATTATTGGAGCGTTGTTAGTAAATGGGAACTGTGTGAGCTGATCCAGTCTCAGCAGTGTGTTTCACTCTTATGCATGCCAATAACAAGGCTCTGCTTTATTCAACCCAGCCATGTCTATCCTTGTTTGAAACCTTATTTTATTGGCAAAAAAGCCAAACAGCCCACGTGGTCATAACAGGACTCTATGAGGCATAATATGGCTCAACTTGGCGCGTCATTGGATGACAGACAAGGAGCGCATGTGAGACCTCATTGGCTGACCGTGACTCAAATCGAGTCATACAAAGATGCGGACACTTTTGTCTAGTGGGTAAGAAGACGATGTAAAGAAATATACCAAATATCGCAGGCAAAAGTTTGAGGAAGTCTTATTACTAAGATGCTAAACATTAGCTATGACCAGCTAATTTTTCTGATGTCAAAAAATGAACATTATGTGGCAATTTTCTCAAAATGGAATATTTTTATTATGAATATGCCGGATTACTTTTAATCTATGGACCCTTATGGACAAATGGAGTACAAACAATTGAAAATTGGATTTATAATACAGCGTCTAGACGCCTTCAAAGGTCTGTTGTTGGGGCTCCTTTGTCATGTTACATTTTGACATTCTGCTATATCTGTGTTAATTGTGCTTTGGGGCTTGCTGTGTCCATAAAAGGAACTTAGAGGTTGAACTGTGGAGAATCTAAGCTTTCCAACGATGTCTAATGTGTATATTGGTGAAAATTCTACTGTTGTAATTTTCATGCATTTTGAGTTATTAGTTGTAAACAGTAATAAAACGGTCGCAGGCGACGGATGGGATTTGAGAGGATAACTGAACTCTATTGATTTCACATTGGAGAAATGTACCTCTGCATTTAACCCATCCCCTTGGGGAGCAGTGGGCTGCCATCGTGGGGCGCCCGGGGAGCAGTGTGGGGTGTTGTTCAGAGAGCCAAAGAGGCAGTCTGTGGAAGTGCGGCATAGCTAGGATTGAGTAGGGAAAGAACATAATGCTCGGCGACACTATCATATATAGAGATATGGATGTCACCCAGGTCACCAGGTGACTTGGTAGAAGAGCCCACCCTCTGCACATGGACAAATTTTATATTGAGCCGCCAAGCACTGCCCTCTGGCAAAGTTGGTAGAACCCAGGTTACATTCCAACTCTTCCTTTATCAGCTTTTTAAGAACAAAATAAAATCAAACAGCACCTTATCCATAAAAAAAATACCTTGCAGTCTGACCAAACAAAACTTTAATGCACAACACCTAATTCCTTCTCCATTTAAGATTTCAAGTTCATTCAAAGCCATTCCGTGTGGCTTTGTTATTTGCTTTTTCACTTTAATATATATTGAATTTTAATAGAGAAACATATTTTTCTTTTAATATATTTTAAATTGAAAAAAATGTGTACATTTTCCGGATCTCCTGACTTCAGTAGAAATTAGCTGTTTCCGAATTTAAATGTTTTTTGGGTTGTTTTTCAAATTTGAAACTTTTCAACATTTTTTGGGGTTCTGTAACTAATTAAAGTACAATTATTAATTAAGTAATTATCAATTATTCAATAAACATCATGACAGGAAGAAGAGGACCTTAGCTGCTGAACAATTTCTCCTAAACTTTTGCAGTTTATTTGGCAGAATGTTTATTTTAACAGACAGATTTTATTTTCCACCTGGTGACAACATTTGTATCGCAGTTGATGTACAAACTGCTTTTATTTTCTCAGTAAAGAACTTTGGAAAAATATTTTCAAGGCTCTTTAGATTGGAGTTCAACTGACACAGGGATAGGAGGGTTTGCTAACCTGTTAACTGTGGCAAAAAAGGTGCGAACATTGTTAATGTTTGTTGATAATCCCAGAGAAGAAAGATTCTCTTTCATCTTTTAGTTGTAAATTATATGTATGACGTCTCTCTTTATAGCTTTCATTATGAACTTAGAGTCCATTCTGGAACTCCCTCTTTTCTTTTCTTACTGCCGGAGCATTTCTCCATGGAGATTTCTTCTTCCCACTTTAACTGGAGCAATGTAATCAAAGATGTGTGCAACTTTAGAAAGAATGATCAAAAAGCTCATCTACTGATTTACAGGGTAAAGTGGAAGATGGGCCTGAGTAAAGTTCTTGATTGTACTGCCCACAATAACTTTCTTTCCTATAACATTTCTTTGGGTAATTATGTTAGTGGGAACGATGGTTTCAAAATAAACAGAACAATGGTCAGATAGGGCAACATCTTTTATGAAAACATCAGAAATATTTAGAGTGGTATTTTGAGAGCTTTGCTGTTTGGTTCAGCTCTCTCTTCACCGGTAAAACTGTTGTAGCATCCGCATTATGCCTGTTCTGGGTTAAAGTATGCATATTATAAAACTTACTCTAAGCAGTACAGAAAATTAAACAAAATTTATTCTGATGGCATTGTTAAAATTTAGCCATAAAGTATGCAATGCAATGCAATGCAATGTCTTCTCAACAGATTAATAATAAATAAGCCTTTCCACATTTTAGTTGTTGTTGTTCACTTTAAATACACATGCTTTAATGCATTTTATTAAGATTTTATAAGATACACTAACACAGAAAAAGAAATTAATAGTGCAGTTCAGGGGCAACAGACAAAGCACCACTCAACACTATAGTCCAATATCCTGCGGACAGCTTCAGTAACTTTTTGTAACTCTTGTTGGCTAAATGTATGTCTTTAGGAGCATCCAAGGTCTGGTTTTGAACAGCCAACCCAAAAACTGCATAGCTTCAAACGGTAAATGAAACAACATTTTCCACAAAGACAGATTCTTCTTACTTCAGCAAAAAGATTGAGAAGAAAGGAAACGGAAAATAACTCTGGGTTTTCACCCATGTGTTTTCACATTGTCTGATGGATTGCAGATCACTCATTTACTATTACAAAACCACATACCACAATCACCCACAGCTTTTATCTTTTCAAGGCTTTGCGAATATTTCCCAGTCGTCACAGTAGAGAGGGAACGTATGAAACAGGAAACTTACCTATTAGTCACTTTGAGACTGACAAATACTAATCCATCATAAAAGCTCTGGACACCTTGCTGAACACTTCTATACAGGTAGGCTCCTTTGCTGACTGATGCTTGTTAACAGTTATCAGCGTATATCAGCCTTTCTTTTTTCTTCACTGTAAGGCATGGATGAGACTTTGGCAAGAAGGACGCTTAGTTGAGGGTTTTGAGAAAGTAACTGTGGCTTTTTTTGATCAGTGAGATTAATATGGCTGTAGAGTATTACTCTTAGTATTATACTTGAGTTTTATAATAATGTATATCTGAAAATGTTTTTCTAGGGCTTTTATTGTGTCTTTTTCCTCAAATTGTTAAATAAAGCCAAATGAAATATATCCAAAAGAAATATCAAACAGGACAAAATAAGCCACAGGGTGCTTTTCAGAAATATTAAGTTACCCTTTTGACCAACAGATAATGACAGTTGATTAATTTATCGTAGGAAAAGGCAAAAGGGAGGCAAAGAGATTTAAAAAAAATGCTTTAATGAAATGTGTGGTAAATGCAGGAAGAGTGTAGTAAGTTGACCAAAAAAGAGAAATGACGATAACACTAGGAGGTGTAAACCGACAGGAAAAGCTATAGAGAGAAAAAAAAAAAAAACACTGATTATCAGAAAGCCACATTCACTCTTCTTTATGAGTGATATGTTGAATGTGTTTTAAAGCAAACACTCAACCGACTGGTACAGATAGGCAATTAGAATTTCAGTTGCAATAAAGCCTGGAGGTCAACACCTGAGGACCGGGATATCTTTAGCAACAAACCCACACTTTTATTCTAAAGGTCAGTCAAATGCTATCTTCTGCTGCTCTCTGGGGTTTTGTAATCTGCTTACTCCCACATCCTGCTGTTGAACTAACGTTTCCTTAGATCTACCGACTTTTATCGAGTTGAAATACATCTATTAAGAATCAATCACATATAAACGATAACTGAGGTAAAACAAAATCTTAGCAGTGGAACCTGGGGGCATTTTTTTTTTTTTTTTTTTTATGTAAAGTAAATCCCTCATCATAAACCATTTTAAAGCTCTTGGTGTGACAGATCCTGTACAATTCAACTCAAAAAACAAACAAATCTGATCTCAGAATTGCAGTACATGGAAAGATTAAAATTACATAGATGGACAAATGTATATGCTCATCCTATCTATATATTGTCCACTCTTTTGTCAAGGTTCTTTAAATCTGAAATTTTAATTCAGGGACATATTCAGAGGACATGTCCATCCCCCACCCCCTTAATGTAATCTCTTAGATGTTGTGTGAACTACTATTTAAATACCTGGTTATCCTATTCTACAATTTCCTCCATATAAATTCATTCTTTCATTGTTCTTGTGGCTATAGATCTGGGGTTCTTTTAGTGTTTAGACATAACACTAGGATTTCGAAAATCATCCAGCTTTCTTAGGTACACTACCCCCCTCCCTGACCAGTTTCCACCTTTTATTTTAGTAAGTTCTGAAGAAATCTCCAGCTTCTGTCATTGATTTGGCCTATTTTTGCATAAATATTTGACTTCTCTTCTACAATTTTAGTACCAAAAAAACTTAATTGTTTGTTTTAATTAAAAATCTAATAATGATGATGATTATTGAATTTTATTATTGATTTTATTATTGATCTGGGACCCAGGGTGGCAGGTGGGGGTTGAACTTAGAACCTCCGGCACCCAAACAAAATGCTCTGGCCATTAGTTTACCACTCCCCCCAAGTGGTGGCCTAAAGGTTTCCTCTAACTTCCATTTAGTTAGTAAAAAACAATTGTTGACGATACTTTCCTCATATCATACAGTACTTGTGTTACCACAAACTTTTATCAACACTATGTTTATTTAACTTAGGTCTTTGATTTTTGTTTCTATATCTTATCCCCTTTATAGAAGAGTTTTTCAGATATTTTAGTGTAGGGCGGGGATTTAGGAGGGGTGGGGTGGTTGGTGTGTGTATTTTTTGTTGCCATATGGGGACAATTTCCCAGAAATATGCTCCATATTGGAAACATATGGGGACCAACGACTGGTCCCCATGAAAGAAAGTTATCTTCTTGGAGTTGGGTTAAGTTTAGGACTAAGGAGTGAATTGAGTTTAGGTTGGAGTTAGGTTTGTTTGGAAGGGTATAGTAAGGTAAACCTTTGCACATGCCTTTTTATCATATGTTTATCAGGTGTTTTTTCTGTATTCAAAGCCAATAATCTCCCCCCTTCTTTGGAAAATAATCATATTTATAAACCAGGTAGTAATCAGGTACAATAATTGTTATTATCATATTCCCAGGTGATCCCTGGGTTCAGTGAGTCCAAAATAACTTCCTGTAGCAGCCATTTCTGATTTCTAGCTGAAGCTGTACAAATCCACCTCCCCTCAATCTATTCATAATTAGGGCAGGAGGAAGGGTTAGGTTTGCTGTTTGCTGCATGTTATGATATCATGATTCATAGGAGGCTCTTGTATTTTTAGGTTTTCTATGAGGCATGTCTCCCAACCTCATTTTAAACCCTCCTCCATCCAAGCTGAAATCCAGCATACATTCCAACAATTTCCTGATTGTGTCACAGTCAAAATGATTGGACTCAGTTTCTATGTGGAAAGACAGTTTCTCAAAATATTTATTAGAAATGGAACTGCATTGAACAGCGTCTGTGTCCACCTCTGCAGGGGTAAAACACAGATTAGTGACCACATCAATCTGGCAGAGGATGATAATGACCATGTGAGTCACTAACCTTCAGTCCAAGCCCAGAGGATGAGGTTGGTTCCAGCCGGTCGCTGCCAACAAGACACGGCGGGCGCTGCCCAGAGAGTCCCAGACCCTGATGTCTCAGAGGTCGGAGGACAGCACGAGATCAGATCCAAGCAAATGAAGGAAGAAAGGATAATCCAGAGGGCGAACCCAAAGCCAGTGTCGAATACATGCTTGGGAGTTAGTGCCAGGTGATCAGTGATCCAAAGAGGTGCCGAAGGGAAATCCAGAACAATGTGAGGAAACGGTTCCAGGTTCATTTCATAGGCAGGCAGAAATCCAGCATGAGTCCAAAGACAGTTCATGCAAACAGATCAGAACGGGAAAAGGCAGGCTCACAGGTCCAGAGTCAGGATCAGGCAAACAGAAACACTCCGGAAACGCTAGAGAACTCTTACCACAGGCTCAAATAATCTGGCACCAATGGCTGGTTTGAAGGCTGGTTAATAGAGGCTCAAACAGGTGGATCATATGAGTGGTAATGAAAAATGAGTGGAGAAAAGCAGGTGACTGAAATGAGTAATGAGACCAGTCATCAGCTCCAAGATCATGACAGATAGACAAATATTTTCACATAGACAGAAGATTATCTTCAGCATTTACAGCGAATAAAAAAACAAATTATTCATGAAACATAAACCAATGTGATGAGTTCATTTATCTGCTAGTAAGAATTCCCCTAAATCATATTCTTTTTCCTGTAGTGACAGTGACATGTGATGGTTATGATCTCTATTACTAAACAGATCGAGGAATATGGTAATCGAATAATTTTTTATATTTTAAACCCAGTTATAGTTTCTTCTTGAAGAAACCCGTCCCATTTCACCCCCCATCCCTTTCTAGAACAAAATCCTTCTATGAAATAGGACACATCTTCTCTCTGCTATCTGACATTCCTTCTCAGTCATTTCATTTCAAACTCACCAATTTCCCACTTAATGTACAATAAGAGTGTGGATCTCATGAAATGCAATTTCTATTTCTGACTGTTTTCTGAATCAAGAATTCGGATTCAGTCACTACTAGAAAAGCACTCATAGAGCACAGACCTCCGCCAAGTAGCTCACTTACCCCGACATATTGTGACTTCCACCTTTATTAATGGAATCTTTAAAAAAAATTCCTGGATCCAGATGGTGATCGGGATCAACACAGAAATGTAAATATTTGATACCAGTCACAGTATGCAACTTTTCAGCAAAATCTGTCCATATATTTTGTTTTGTTATTTTGAAAACAGACAAACAAACACACAACCCAACAGTGATGAAAATATAACCTCCTCAGTGGGAGTAATTAACTGCGACCAATTCTCAATTAACTCAATAACTGATGCTTTAAAAACAGGATGAGAAAAGAGAGTGTGTGTTTTTGTGTGTTTTCTCTCACAAACCAGATGGGGGAGGAGGTGGGGGGGGAGTCCAAATGTCAGATGAAACCACAAATAGAACAGAAACATGAATTATTTTCAATAGCAAGATAAGGTAAACTGTTGAAATAGTGTCCCTTGATAAGGGAGATAAAGCAGTTCTTACATGTTTCTGCTTGTTTGCTGATTTGTTTTAAGGTCTACTGAAGTAATTCCTTTAAATTTCCAGATATTACTCATGCATGCACAAAGCTACTTCAAGTCTCATACTGATGGCTTTAAAACTTAATATGTGCAAGAGCATAAACCTGATTTAGACATGTACGTTTGGGCATGGTTGAATATCAAATGAAAGCTCTGATGCTGAAGATCAAGCATCCGGTAAAAAGCTTCTCAGTTATCTTGACTTGTGATATTTTTTGCAGAATAGCAAAGAGTTATGAAATGATATTGAGATAAGTCAAACCCAAGTGAGGCATACCTGTAGTTCAACAGCCTGAATTGAAAATCTGACTCAGAGCTAGGTGTGATTAATTTAATGGTTCCAAGAATGCTTGTGACTTTATACTGAGATATACACCTCCTTTCAGGATATATTGGTTTACTTGTTTCTGGTAAACACACCTATGTCAAAATATTCACCTCATTTATCTGCATCTTTAATTGGTAGCTTATAGGTTACAACTTCTAATCAGATTAAATATGTTTAATTGGGTAGAGTTTTTTTTTTTAGCAGGATGTGCGCCTGTCAAATTAATGTAACATTTTCTTTTTTTAAGAAAAACATTCTGACCTTTATTAAACCTCATAAAGAGGTGACCAGAGATGGTGAGAACAGGTTTTTCCCCTGTGTGCGGAAATGAAAGGAAACATGCGCAGTGCTGTGCAGAAATACTTAGAGCAATGCAGAAGGTGCAGCTACTTAATAGATCTATTTATCTATTTGCACAAACCATGTGCTGAATAATTAAATTTACATAGGAGTATTTCTGCACAGTTTTTCTCATTTTTCTTTTTGGTCTCATTAATGTTCTGCATTCTTAGATTACCTACATAAAAAAGTAGAAAGTGTTTAAACTAAACCACTGTTTAAATCTTTTACTTTTTGGCTCCGGCATAAATGATTGAAGATTTTTTTTGCGGTTGTTGCTCATGTTTTTGATGTTTAAGTGGGGGCTGGGGATGTTTTGCTCAGTTTACCTTGGACTGAAATAACCTCAGACCACAAATCCTTTGCTAAAAACCCAAACATGCATTTATTTTCATCCTGTTTGTGACACACTTCAGGTGCTCTAATTGTGATGTTAAAGTGAAAATAATCAGGTTCAGCGGATGTTTGCCTATGCAGCGTATATCAGTGAAATTAGTTCAACTGCCTAACTTCAGGTAAATGTGGCTCGTGTGTTCAATTGGATAAGGGAAGCATAAAGATACATAGCAGAACCGAAATGGCCTACATTGTTGTTATAAATCAGGCATTAAGATTATCGCACAAAACCTAATGCAACATATGTTGAACTGTGTTTTGATTACATTGAGGACTTCTTGTTTTTACTGTTCTGCCAACTTTTCTAACTATTAAGTTAAACTGTTTAACAACCCTAGCAGTTACCTGTGCTTCATATTAGTACATGTGCACCTGTATGGCTTTATCTGCCAGTCCTTCCAAGGCGATGAGTCCTTTTGACTGCATCCTTATTCAAGGGTCGCCACAGCAAGTCATTACCACTTGTAGACAGACTTGGCAAGTGTTTTTATTTTTCATTATTCACTGATTTTAGAAAAACCCTGTCTAGCAGTAGCTCTATACATTTTTGATGCACTGCCTTGTAATTTGCAACCTTGTTGTATCGTATTTTATTCTATTGTAATATGGTGAAAATGATGATTTAAACCCTAAAATAGAATCCAGTGCAACCAATTGCAATCAGATGTGACCTTTAGCTCAAACAGGTTTTATCTGCATGTATTTTAAACTTAGTATAAATCCAGCTGTTAGGTGACGTTTAGTAGGGCTAAGGCTGGTTTTAAACTGCTTTAGTACATTTTTACCACATGGTCTCTCTGTATATGAATGTGGAACCACAACAACATTTCTAAGACATGACCACATGTTTGATTCTTTCATTGTTTTGGCAATATAGGTGTTATGGTGTAGATATGACTAGTTGAAGTACAACTGAGTAAAACTCATGTGTTATCCTTTTTCCATTTGTCAACTACAGGATGGAAAGAAGAACTGCTATGCTGTGAGTTATGCCCTAAATTAAGCACAATACCTCAAACCTGCTGGTCACAGATGTGTGAAATCCCCCAATCTCAGTGGTTCTTATCCCCTAAATAAAAGAAGCCATAAAGATGGAGAGAATGAAACAAGGATCCTTTCTGTTTCATCTTCTTCTTCTTCATTTTCTACAAATCTACAGCGCTACAGGTGATAGCTGCCCCGGCCTTCCGATTAAGAGTAAGTGGTTTAAATTGATGTTTTATGAAAGCCGTAATTATGTCTTATTTTCCTGCGTTAAAATGTCAGTGTTCATTTTCAGACCTCACTTGTTACAATGACTTCAATCATACCATTACCTGCGTGTGGAACAGCTCAACGGTCTATGATCAAACACATGATGATGTGTGCACACTGGATGCAGAAATGAGAAGTGTCAGATAGTAAGAACAGCAAAAAAGTTTTTCTTGTTTTATTTTATTATTACTTCTATGTTAAATGCTTTTAAATGCTTTTCAAATAATAGATGATTAAAAGAAAGTCTTATGTCTTTTAACAAGTTCCTACAATGCTTCCTGTGACTTAAAGCCTTTTGATGTCTCAAAACCAGCCTTTAGAAGATGCTTGCTGGTCTTTGAGAGGAGATATATCGTAAGTAAACAACAGAACTATCTTATATGGACAAATGGTTTCAAATGTTGGAAGTGGTTGGGGTGGAGAGTCTTAAATGTTGCTTCTGAATTGCTGTATATTTATCATTTAGATTTGAATTAACAGATTAAATATGCTCTGTGATTCATCCTGATCTGTAAACAAAAACTAATGCATTTTATTTCTCTTTGTTCATGTTTAGTCTGACTTTTATTTGGCAGTTGTGACAATGTGCAAAATTAACATAGATAAGAGTGTTAAAATCAGTATCTGCGAAAGCAAAATAATAAAAGAAATAAACTGCATAAAGTACTATAACAAACAGAACTGTTATGATTTATCTGGTTACTTTAATGCAGTGATTTCAAATTTTTCCTTGAACCTTATTGCACTTTATTTTTTTATCAACATCTTTAGGGTTTAGTTGGAAATAAAAGAAAGATTTATGGTTTATGATGTTATGATATTATACCTGTAGATTATGAATATACAATTAAGTACAACCGGGAGTTTTAGGTAATTGATAGATCATTCAAAATCGAGGGTAAAACTAACCGAATGTTCGTAGTTGAATAATAATAACTGTAATCCACTTACTAATTTTGGCCTCTCACACTTTACTGACTTAGGCTAGGCTATCAGTGGAGTTATTAATTACCAACCAAAGAAATGTTGTCTCTATTATTCAAATGTCACCAAAAGGAGGGTGAGTCTGGCTTGAGTGATAAACCACTCGCTGTAAAATAAAAACAAACTATTGCAGGTTGAAATAATGTTGTTTTTATTTCTAACAATCAAGGATTATAGGAAATCTAACATCAACAGTAGCAGCCATTCAAAATGGCCCTTCCCAGCCGAATGGCAGCCCAGATCGCTGCAACTCCCACTGGAGCGAATCACTGCTTCTACTGGGCGTGCATATTTTTTTACTCCGACTCCACCCTTTCACTGAATTACTGTTATTTATTATTATTTATTATTTTGATTTTATTATTCATTGATGTTGTTATTTATTATTATTACAGGGAGATGGCACTTCTCTTTAAATCTTAATGTCCATAAATCATGACAGAAAGACTATTTTAGTACAAAGATTGAAGTTTAAAAAGGACTACTAGAAAATAAAAATGAGATAGATTAAATTAATAATTTGGAAAGAGGGGAATAAGGGATCTAAGAGTCAGTTTAAATGGCTTCTAAGTGGTGTCCAATGTAGGCCAAATGTCAATACATTCAATAATGTCCATACAAAAATAGCAGCAGATATAATAAGCAAAAATAGGTGCAGTGAAAAACAGCGTGAATTAACTCAGATAACAATGGTAGCAAGTCGGCAAACCTACATTCAGTTAACCCAGTTAGAGGGGGGCTTTGCTACGATCACAGTCATAAAACAAGATGGAGGAGGGAGCTTTGGCTAGCTTGCTTCCAGAAGGATCCCACATGGAATTTTCGTCTCTCCTGTCAGGCGTGGTGCCCAGTGGAAAAGAGATCGAGCCATTTAAACGTGTCGGGGGGTGGTGCTTCTTGCATCACAGCTTTTTCTCCAGCTGATTCGGGCATGACGTTTGGGTTTTTCTCTGCGCAGCTGTGTGGTCTGAGACTGTTGTATCTTCCAGAAGGAGTGCGCAACACCGCAGTCATGGGACCTGCATTGTTAATTTGGCCAGCTGTAATCTTCCTTAAAGTAGCATGATCCCGTTCACAAAGGAAGTTGGTGCATCACAGTCAGTCAGTGGTCAGCCTGTGATCATTTCAGCAATGTTGTGTCACAACAATGATATATATATATATATATATATATATATATATATATATATATATATATATATATATATATATATATATATCATTGTTCAGCAATGTTGTGGCACAACAATGATATATATATATATATATATATATATATATATATATATATATATATATATATATATATATATATATATATATATATATATATATCATTGTTGTGACACAACATTGCTGAAATGATCACAGGCTGACCACTGACTGACTGTGATGCACCAACTATATATAAACTATATATAAAAAAAAAAAATATATATATATAAGAAAGATATATAAAGATATATATATATAACTATATATAATATATATATATATATATATTAAAATAATGCTATCACATAGAAATGGCCACCCAACGCAGATGTTGTTTCTTAGGAATCTGTGTATACATGTACTTTCTGGAAGTCAACATATTTTAATTCTTCATTTTTCAGTTTAAGAGTAACCATCGGTTATCTCTCAATGTGAGCTGCCTGTCTTCTGGACAAAAAGAAAGTATTTTCTACAAGCCAAAGTGTCATGGTGAGTATAAAAAAGGATCAACTTGTTAAAATATTCCAGCTCCTCAAACATGTTTTTAACATCTTTCCACTATGCGACTACAAATCCCCAACTATGAAAATACATTTTTTCACTCATCCATCAGGGTCAGGGTGGGGGTGGTGCCAGTCTTCTAAGGGCACCCTCTGAATGGCAGGGTACACCCTGGACGCTCCCCAAAGAGACATGCAGTTATGCACACACACCAAAGGGAAATGTATAGACATCAATTAGCCTAACAGTCATGGTTTTGGACAGGAAGTCACTGTGCAGCCCCTGGAAAAATACAAATTAGATCAGGCTTGAAATTTCTAGTTTAGGCAACTGGACTGGAATCTTCCTAGAAGACGTTTTATCTCTCATCCAACAGACTTCTTCAGTTCTAACTAGTGGTAGGGAGCCTTCCTGGACTGTACGATTCAGAGCATGGAAGACAGATAACTCAACATAGAAGTCTACAGGAAACCCACACACACCAGTACCTCAGTTTTGACTGACATCACCCACTGGAACACAAACTAGGCATCATCAGAACCCTCCAAACATGAGCAGACACCATCCCCAACACCAATAGTGGGAAGATGAGAGAACCAGGACATATCAGGCTTCTTTAAAATCAACACGAAGAGGCCTGTTGAGAGAGAAGAAACCAGAAGAAGGAATACTGTCATTCCCCATGTTGGAAGAGTTTCTGAAAAACCTGGAGGATTTTCAACCATCACCGGATCCCTTTTCACTTCAAACCCAGCCACACCCTGACATTAAAACTGGTTCACCCAAGAGATAAGACATCCAAAATCAAGGTCGACAACTCCTCAGGACAGGCTGTTCACTTATACCTGAGGGCTAAATGACACTCGTTTGAGGCAACAACGTCCATATTCTGGCCTAGGAAGACTGATGGTTTGAGAGAGGGGTTAGCCCTGTAATGCCAAATGTATCATATTTGATACATATGGTTTCTGAAATGTTTTGCGTCTGACACCTTTTGCATAATTTAATTTAAAAAAAAGTAAAAACTTTGCTCAAAATCCTATTGTACACAATCAGATATACCTGATAACAGAGGGCAGAAGACTAAAGGGTTAGAGAATCCATCTTCGTTAACCTAGAAAAACCCTCTCTCAACAGAGGTGGTGGTGACATAATCTATACATACACATAACCCAGAAGATTCAACTCTCAACCACCCTCATCTGACTCACATTTCAATGAGGCATGTGACAGAAACCACACTGATGAGGGAGTTAACGACCCATCAGAACGACCATTATCAACCTCACTGTGACAGAGGTCCGCATCCGTTTAAATCAAAGGCCTTTTTACCGCACATATATACAAACTGAAACATGACCAAGATGTAACATTTATTTGAGTCTTGGAAAACAAGAATGATATCCAACTTATGACTAGCTTATTGAATGACACATATCATGTGTTAACAACTTCTAGTCCAGGATTTCAATATGTAAACACTGTTGCAGACCACATCGGATTAAATGCTGTGGGGAAACATCAGCTGTTATACTGTATCTGAGCCTTGATAATATTGTTGTTCTAGTCCATTTGTCTCTTGAAGATTAAGGAATGTTGGAGACATATTCTAACATGGAATTGAGCTTGTTTTTTCTATGATTGTTCACAAATGTTTTTAGGCCATGTTTTCTGCCTTAGTTAAAATTATGGCCATGGAGAGAAAAGTCATATTATCATCTAACAATGATTTATGTCATGATGGGTCTCTGTGATTAAACCCACATGCAGAACACCACAGGAGACTGGATAAAAGTTCAACAGTTTATTTGGATATACACACAGAGTTATTAGTTTGCACTGATTCTGGTACAGGTCCGGGACTGGATTCACAGAGTTCTCTGTAGAGAGGGACAGTTTGGTTAGCCAGGCAGTTTTGACGTCTTGGCAGAGTTTGATACTGAGTTGTACCTGATGAGGTTCAGACTGAACGATGGAGAGAGGGAACCAGTTGGGTCCAGAGACAGAGGGTTAAGCAGAGAGCTTAGCAGCGGCAGAGCTTGGCTTCAGGCTAGTGAGGTTCAGACCTTGAATTGTTCTCCTAGTTCTCTCCAGAGAACTGACAGGGAGATGCAGGCTGAGGTTCTTCAGGTTTGGCTTCTCAGAGCAGGCAGGCATGTTTCCAAACATGAGCTCCTCCAGAGCTCCAGACTTCAATCAGGTTTTCCTAAGAGGCTGGTTAGAATCAGGGTTACTCTCCAGAGTAATCAAAGATTCAATGTTCAGGCTTGGCTCAGGTTCTGCTAACCAAAACTGGTCAACGCTCCAGCGCTGAAGGGAAGTCAAGCCGCTGCTTATATAGCTGGTCTACTGATGAGATGAATCAGCCTCAGGTGTGCAGGTGGCTTCAGCTCAGGAGACCCAGGGCGCTCTCTACTGGAGAAACGTGGCAGATCTCCAGATCCCAACAATTTATTGGTAATCCAAAAGAGAAAAACTTATATGATTATTTTAAAATCCAAACTCAGGGTCAACCTGCTCTTAGAAGAAGCATTTTTATAGTCCCTCGGTTACATGCCCCATTCACATACTCTCCTTTACAAATAGAAGCTGTTTTAACCAACATGGTAATTCCTGCTGCCTCTGGTGCTGTGGCATTAAAGAGATCCCTCCTCTGTCAAAAACATCAATCAAATCTATTTTTGGCTGACCGGCAAAACACACCATTTCCTATAAATAAGGCAGACAGAAAGTCATAAGACTAGGAAAACTACAGCTTACACAGTACATTTCAAAATAAGAGTTGAGGCTCTCTGATGTACCTGCGATGGTTCAATAAAGGCTAAACACTTTTTCCAGACTCTTTATATCATGTTGGTGGTAAACAACTGGATGTTTGATTTTACAGTTAAGGTGAATCCGCCAGGAAAGCCTAATGTGAACCAGACAACTGTGACCTGGGTAACCCAAGCTATAACACTCCGTTACCAGCTACAGTGGAAACAAAATAAAATGTCATGGAGTGTAAGTAAATATTCTATTATAATGTAAGGTTACATTGTATCTGTGTACATTTTCAACCCTCCAGATCATGGCAACCGAAGAACAGGCCTAAAACTAATGCAAGTTTCTCTAAAGATGTTTCAACACCTAGGAGTCTTTGCCATTTTGTCAGCTTGCACTAGAATAATCTGTAGTTTGAGCACGGATGTTTTTTTAAACAACATGGAGGTTCATCATCCTAAGCCACTCCATACCACATTCATAATTCCACGGACTTTAATTCCAGTCTAGCATTTGAGAATGACACCAAGTGAAACCATTGTTTCTTCCAATGTAACTCTCTATTCACCTACATTACCAGATCAAGACTTCTTTAACACCTAACCAGATATTTTAGCTGTTAGGGTTGAAGCGTCTACAGAAAAACTGAGCCAAAGTATGATAGCCCCTAATTAAAGCCGGTTTTGTGGAAAGGGTAAATTGTCTTACTGAGTGGCTTACAAACTGTAGCAACCCGCTAATCATCTACAAATTATTTTTATATTTCAGGATCCCTCTGTTCAGACTAAACTCACTCAATGTGAACCGCCCTGGGAGGTAAAACTGGATCCCAGTTTTCTTATAAAAGATGAGACTTATGAAGCACGTCTTCGTGCAGAGGCTTGTGACTCACATCTATATGGAACCTGGAGTGACTGGAGCCCCACAGTTTCATGGGTATCACAAGTGGGAACAAAGAAACCAACACCAGGTAAAGTACTGATAAACCTTAACAAAGTTGAATGTTTTAAGTTGAATACATATTTGAATCTCAAATGTTCAAGTCTAAGGGTTTTGTTTGGAAACCCAAGTTCATCAGTCAAGAACTTGAACAGAAGCAGGACACTAAACTCTCTTTGGTAGTTTGGATAAAATAAAAATTAATAACATAGAATTAGTATTAGGCAATAAATGTTCTATATATATTTTTCTAAAATTGTGCCTGAAAAACTCCGCAAATCTCTACAGAAGTAGACACGTGTTAACCATGACCATCAACTAATGAATTCTTCTTTTTCTTTGTTTTTTCAGAGTGGAGTGTGGGTGAAGGTGCTTTAACCTTAGTAGTGCTGGGTCTTCTGCTCACTGGCATAGTCCTCTTTATCCGCAAAAAAAAGCTGTGAGTTTTATCATATTTCAATATGTCATTTTATTTTATATCTTTGCAGTATTATCTTGTATATATTTGCAGTTGTATTTAAGAAAACTTTGGGTTTTATTGTCTCAGGATCTATGTGGTGAAGAGCTTCAAAGGTGTACCCTTACCAGATCCTAGAAAATCTGAAATTTTCCTGGTAATTATACAGATTTCTCTTTTTCCCTTTAGGTTAACTTAATTTGTACTTTTTTGTTAAACATAAATAGCTAAACTGTTGATAGGCCAATTAGAAATTAGGTTGAAGAAAAGGGTAGCTGTCAGACTCAGAACAAAAAGACCCAGAATTTGAGGCGGAAAGACTTAGATTTAACAAAACGTTTATTAAAGATGCAACTGCAGTGAACAGTGTCTAAGGCAGGAACCTCTGCAGGAGGAGAACACAGGTTAGTGACCATGTCTATCTGGAGGAGGAAGATAATGAACATGTGAGTCACTAACCTGGTCTTATAGTTCAGTCCAAGCCCAGAGGATGGAGATGTTTACTGTCGGTAGGCTGCCAAAGAATCACGGTGGCGGCGCCCAGAGAGTCCAAGGCGCTTATGTCTCAGAGGTTGGAGGACAGGCAGTAGATCCGAACCGAGCAGACCAAGAAAGGCAAGGTAATCCAGAGGACAAAGCCAAAGTCAGTGTCGAAGATGTGCTTGGTAGTCAGAGCCAGGAGATCAGAGATCCTAAGAGTTGCCGAAGGGAAATCCAGAACAGAGTTGACTAACAATAACAGATCCAAGTTCGGTAAACAGGCAGAGATCTGGTAGGAGTCCGAAGACAGGTCAGGCGAACAGATCAGAACAGGGACAGCCAGGCTAGAAGCCCAGAGACAGAACGGGTCAGAATCAGGCAATCAGAAACACAGGTACACTAGAGATCTCTCACAAAAGGCTTGAATAATCTGCCACTGATGACTGGTTTGAAGGCTGGTTATATGGAGACTATCTTGTATTTTTTCCATAGGACTGGGTTCATCTGAACTCTAGCAGTAAAGAAGTTTGTCATACATCAAAGCCTGAGAAATCTGCAGTCCAGGTGAGTTGAAAAATAGCCCCTTGGTTTATGGAATTAAAGGCATTACTCAATGATATGCATTAGTAAAATAAAGAAATGAACATGGTCTACTCTGTAAGCTGTTTCATTCTTAATTTATTATTCTACAAAGGTGATAGATAGTCTTTTACAGCTCAAAGGCCAGAAAGAAAAAAAAAAACATGTAATTGTAATTATACAGTAGTAATAAGAACATGTCCAGCCGCTGACAAACAGTGGCTGGGCAAAGTCGTACATCCTACACCACTGTTGTCAGTGGAAGTGGAAGAAAAAGGTTCAGCATGGTCGAAAAAGGTGCACAGCCTTGGGAGGATCATAAATCAAACCACATTCAAGAGTTTATTGAAGATTTACAGGTTTGACTGCAGTTGGGGCTCAGACTACAAGAGCCAACAAATTAACCTATCCAGCAAGAGAGTCTCATTAAGAGACATTATTGACATTATTGTTTTAATGCAAAATCTCTATCCAATAAAAGCTCTATTATTCTAACTACATATAGCATAAGCTTGGATACTTGCATAAGCTTAAAAATGTAACAGAACCATCTTTGTTTTGACTGCATCCTTCATAGAAAATCTGTGAAATACGTGCCCTATTTGCTTTGCTCCGACCTTACGGAAGCTGCCAGACTGATGCAAAAAGACAATCCATGACTACCATGACTTAAACAGCCTATAAAGGAATATTGTCTTCAAAGCAACTTTTAGATGTCATTCTGTCATTGGATTTTATTATGAAAAGTGTAATATGTTGTAAATATGTATGAACTTCCTGTGGTTTGGCTGCTACCTTGGCCAGGTCTCTCTTGAAAAACAGATTCTGAATCGCAATGGGACTTCCTGGTTAAATAAAGGTTAAATAAATAATAAATAAATAAATAAATTCTGATTTGTTGAGGTGTTCCTGTATATTACTCTTACACGTAAAACATGTTCTTGGGTAGTAGTCTTTCAATTCTCTGACCTTATCGTCTTTCTCTTCCACAGACTTGGTTAATTTCCCACTTTACTGGTGAATACGTTCAATCATATTTGAGCTCAGTGGAAATAGTTTCTCATGAAATAACCTCCACTGTGGATGCCATGATGTTCTGCAAGCCAGATGTAAAAATTATGCCAGAAAGCGGTACATCAGATTCCAGCGGCTCCAGCTTTTCCAACCCCAGTTACTCAGAGCTTTACCCTTGTATGCCAAATGAATATCCAAAGTCCTTTGCAAGTAATGGCCCTTACATGCCTGTTCAAAACACTGAACAGGAGAGTGAATGTTTGGCAAAAAAAGATCTGGAAATGGTTAAGTTACTTTTTATGGGAGCTCATAAAAAGGAGGCAGTGGTGGTCTCAGACTATGAGACGGTTGGAAAGGAAGAGGCTGAGCGCCTCAGGCTCCACAGTGTAGATTCAGGCATGTGCAGTTGTGAAGAAGTCAGTAAGGAAAACATGGAGGCAGACAGCATAAATATAACTGAAGGACCTGATGAGGGGACAACCAACAAGGAGGAAAAAGAGGAGGAAGGCAGGGTAGGAAATAAGACAAAATTAGATTTTAAGACGTTGTTTGGAGGCAGTGGGAGCATTTTGGCCAAAAACTCTATTTGTTCCGATTACAAACAAATCCCCAAGCTCTGGTCAGAAGTTAGCATGATAGCTGAGGAAAATGAGAGACACAAAGACAGCACAGAGAAGGACAATAAGCCTACTGAAACAACTTGCTTCCTGTTACCTACTCCTCTTTTCAGTGCCCTCCCACAGCCGCCATTAAACATTGATGGGTCAACTTTAAGTTCATTTTTACCACCTCTTCACGGTAATGACATACTTAGGCAGATGGCTCTTTCAGGAAGTGCATTGAAGCAGTCCTGTGCTGATGGCTACATGCCAGTGAGGCAGAAAAAGAGCTTATGATGGACCTTAGTACAGTCAGACATAAAATATAATTTTTCTCAGGAATTAACCAGTACCCATTGTTCAAATGGAAAGTGGTAGTTTTAATGGACATATTTTCTCCATTTAAACTCAAATATTAGTAATTGCTTATATATCAGTATTTATCAAATACGAGGCACAAAACTAGAAAATGTTGATTGTATGTGACAAATGCCTTTCATTTTTTTGCTGATACAAATGGCAGATCCTTCTCAGTTTTGAAGCTGCAGTCCTATATTAAGCACTGCGTGTTGACCTTAATTACTTGTGTTTTGTGGGAACCTTTCACAGTCTTTCTGCAATTTACGGACAATGGTTGACTTGCTGCTCTTAATTATAGCCATTATTAATTACAGTTTTTCTAACCTTGTGCATGTTGAGTTTATAAGCTTGGTTTACAATCAAAACATTCAGAAAACCTAATCTATTTAAAGTATTTAAATTTTTCTGGATCTGTGTATTTTATACATTTAATAAAAAACAGTTTTGAAACCTTCCCAGATGACTATTTTCTTGTATTTTGGTCAAGATAAATGCATTTATTTTGTTATACATGAGATAATGTAAATAAAGTTTAACCCTATGTCCTGCCAGAAGATTAATGAATCATCATCATGTAACTATTTTAGCTGTATTTTATAGCATTGCTGCTACATGACCAGTGGTGTCAGAACTACACACATTTATTACTTAAGTAGAAGTATAGATACTGCAGTTTGAAAACACTCTGGTCAAAGTTGAAGTATCAACTTGACCTCTTTACTCAAGTAAAAGTCAAAAGGTATGTGCTCCAAAAACGACTTAAAGTATAAAGTATAAAGTAACCTTTAAAAAACAGCCAGATGCCACTATATGAACTGAAAGCTAAATTTTTCTACAATTTTGAAAAAATTCTTAGAGATAGGGCCAAGGATGAGGGAGGTCTTGTTGGTCTCCGTCTCTGTCTCCTGATACGCTCATGCATGTGTCTTGCAAAATAATATCCTGCAGATAATGAATAAATGATTAACTAGAACTGGAGTTATAGTTAATTATTTAACCTATTCAAAATTGGAGGTGAAATCAATTTAGTGTTCTTAGTTGAATAATTGTAGCTTTAATTTGCTAACTTACCAGGGGTTTGTAGTTTCACCTCTGGAGGGTTCCTGGACCGGCTGTTAAAATCCATGTATCCACACCAATCAAGTGACCCAGGCTAGGTTATCAGCAGAGCTATTTACTATCAGTAAATAACCTTTTTATCTCTGTTTATTCGCACTATTACCAAAGGGGGTGGATCTGGCCTGAGTGATTAATTATCCGTTATATGAAACACAGAACCACTACAAGTTAAAAAAAGACGTCTTTATTCTAATAATTCAGGATTACAGAAAATCTAACACCTATGCAAACACTACACGCTATTAGAAAATAAACACGAGGTAGATAAAATGACTAGTTTAAAGAAAACAAAAAAAAAGAATAAAACCCTAAGAGTCCGTTTAACTGGCTTCTGAGATTGCCCAGGATAGGCCAGATGTTAATACATTCACTAATGTCTGTTGGAATAGCAGCAGGTATGATGATAACAGTGCAATTAAAATAACATACAATTGATACATTCAGCTTAGAAATGGTAAATGGTTAAAATGCATTAAACAACAGCAGCAGAAGTTAACTGTGACCTGGGTAACCAACAGCAGAAGCAAAACGGCAACAACAGGGCGGGATATGTGTATGTGGGGAAGGCATGTAAATGTATGAAAGGGGAGGGGGGGCGATGCCGGTAACACTGGCCCTGCAGTGTTGCTCTGAACTCTGCTCAGCCGGAACTGGAAGGTGAGGGGAAGACACAGCGATTAGTTTAGGCTCAGTGGGATGTAGACTTACGTTTCCAGAGAAGTGTAGAATCTTTGACTCCAATCTATGTGCTGTATTCCAGTGTTAGTCTAATTCGGTGGAGAGCGGAACAGGGTTTACCCAGAACACGGTCGGTTGTAGGTGAATGGAGAAACTGACTACCACTCAGATTTCTTGCGGTACTTGAACGGGTCGTAGTGGAGATGATTCCCTTGCTCAGTGTGTAAACTCAACGTCCTCTCTGGGAAACTGGATCCAAACCTCCAGTTTGAATCCCCAGCTCAGTTTGAGGCTAAGTTGATCCCTCAAGGGAGTGAAGGTCCGAAAGATCCAGTTTGCAGGATGACCTTCTGCCGGGAGGCAAAGACAAAAAACAAAGTTTAAACTCAGGTTGACAAGAACTCAGTCTTACTCAGCAAAAACTCAGCTTGGCTAGAGTACCCAAAACTGGCAAACACTCTGGCGTCGTTGCTAACAGAGGCCTATACTTCAGGTTTACTTGTGGTTCCTAGAATTTCTAAAAGAAGAATTGAAGGCATATCCTCTGGTTATCACTCTACTCTCCTGTTGAACCAACTACCAGTTTTAGTCCACGAGGCAGACAATCTGTCTACTTTAAAGACTAGGCTTAAAACTTTCCTTTTTGACTAAGCTTATAGCTAGAGTGGTTCAGGTTACAATATCCTGACTAAACATTCTATAGTTATGTTGCTCTAGGTTTAGGCCGCTACAGAACATAGGGACAACTTTGATAATTCTACTTCATTTTATCTCTATTCTTCAATTTTGAGGTATTTCTTAGTTCAGCCTGTAACTGTAGGTATTTTTCTGCATGCAGTAGTACCTTCATCTGGTCTGGTCCTGAATGACTGTGACACTATCTTGAGGGAGAACAACAGCTAGGCTGCTGGTTTTTAAGTGCTTAGCCTTGTTTCTTTCCAAGACTGAGCTGTTTGCTTAGCTTTTACTAACTGCATGTGCTCTCTTTTATCCATTTTGGCATGAAAGCTGGTTTAAAGCTCATCTGCTTAACTCTTTCTTTTCTAGACAGAGCCACCTATGGACATAGATTATTGTTGTCTTTTCTAATAAAGAAAGTATTTTTTGAATTAGTGCCTCTACATTCTTTTTGCATCTCTGTTTATGTCTCCTCGAACCCTAATTCAGCCTCTACAGAGGGCCACTCACGTTGAGTCTAATTCTGCTGGAGCTATCAATGACAAGTTGCAAGTGAATGTCCACTGTCACCATGCTTATCTAGGAGGAGCAGAAAGTCTTGATGAAATCAGCTGGTCCCCCTAAGATGGAAAAATTTAACTAATCTGAATTCTCTTTGTAACATTCCTTGATATGACATGTGTAGTGAATTGGCACTTTATAAATAAATTGGATGGAAATTGAATTGAAATACAGACTACAGACATTTTTAGGCTTTGATCTAAAATTTGCTATGGATGAAGCTTTAAACTCATCTAAGTTATTTCATCGACGCAATGACTATAATTTTCACAACTGCTCTATCTTGGAGAGTTTCTTTGTTTTTTTATTTACTTCCTAAATGAGTCATAATTTCAAAGTTCCGCAAGAATTCAGCTGACAGGCAAGGCTGAATCAAGCCCACTTAATCTCAGAATTAGAAAATGTTTTATTGACGAAATTTCTTTTTACACATTCAAGAAATTTGTTGGGGATAAGGTGCAATTCACTGGCAAGCAATCTGCATAAGTGCAGGCTGGCTTGTATTTGGCAGTGGGTGTAATGGCGACCTAATGGCGGAGGAAACATGTTCCTCCAAATGCAAGTTAAACTGGTGTGCTGCATCTTTATCACACTGATTGAAAATCAAGTTAAGGGTTCATGTCTAGGCGGTGGTTGGGAATTCAGCCCTGCAGAATGAGCTGAATATCACATCAACCACCAGGACAGTACACCGGAGGACTTCTTCCTGCATCTGATGTAAAAGTTTAGCCTGCCAAAGACAGGGATGGTACATTTCTACCCCATCATAGTCTATCCTCTCTTTTTGCATTACCATCTGGTATGGTGCTGCCACCATGAGAGATTAGGTCAGACTACATCATATTATTTCCTAAGCAAAGGGTGGTTGATTAGCTGCGATCTGGAAGGATGTAACAATGATGCCTTCATGATAAAAACAGGTTTTGAAAATGACAGGGGTCTGGAAAAAGCTAAATGTGTGATCTGGATACTCTATTAACTGTATTTTTTTTAGTTTTTCTTTTCTTTTCTTTTCTTTTTAACTGAGCATTTTTCAATGTAGGAGTGCTCACCCATCAATCTGCTAAACTTGCTTATCCTTTCGGGGAGCCTGCAATCTTAACCTTTGGACTAGGGGAGGGGTTGAGTTTTGATAGGCCAACAATTTATTACTGGGTAACATATGGACGCGAAGAGAAAAAACAGCCATGTACACACACACACAATTACTCATTTGGAGAATTTAGGGAGAGTAGCTAACAGTCATGCTTGTGGACTGTGGTAGGAACCCACATATATGCATGGGGGAGAACATGCAAACTACAAGCAAGTTGCTGCAAGGAAACATTGCTAAACACGGAACCACCATGGGACCCAAATTCACCAAAGCTTGTCTGGTTTGTTGCTAATGCCATGTTTTAAAAACAAGAGCAAAACTCATGCATTGACTGGTTAGGAACAGAAAAAATAAAAATAGCTCTGATGCAGTTTTGCCTATTGCACCACATCCTGTTAAATTAATTAATGCCCGCAAAAAATATCAGAAAAGATGCAAGGCTCATGTTGGTTAAACTGACTTGTGTTTATATACAAGACCTAATGGAACCAAAAGTGACTGATCATATTATTTTACATGTTTTCCATAGACCTACCTTACTTTCTTTATTACAATGTTCCAACAATTCTTTGTGAAATTAAGTAATTCAGCTACTAAATTATGAACCCATTGCTGATGTCAAATCAACAGAAGTCTATCTAAAATTATAGGCACTTCCTGAATACCTTCAAAGGAAATAACCAAAAAAGGTCTTAGAAACCATCACCACAAGATAATGACCTCACACAGTAAGGGAACATAGATGACTCATTCATCTGATAAACTGTGTTGTCTATCAACCATTCTCCGTCATTTAAGATAAGAAACTGAGGTGTTTTAAAATAGGATACTGAGAAAAAACTAACTATTTCTCTTTCAGTGGATGCCAGCTGCCACCAATTCAGCATGTGAATCAGACATTGTTACCCCCCGAAATAGGTAAGACTTATAAATCTACACCTTTACTTTAATTGTTGAATATTCAGGTCTCTAACCAAAGTTATTTGAGGAGTATAAAATGGTAGGAGGGAGGCAGGAAATGATGGAGCTCACATTTCTTATTACTATTAGAAAATCAGTACAAAAATATTTTGACAGTTTAAATTCATGCCTGAAAATATGCCTGAAAGTATTTATAGAAGGTTTTCTTTTTCTTCATTTGCCAGCCAAAAATTCTTCAGGGCTGTTGGAACATACCTTGGGGCAATTATGCTACTATGATAATTAATAACTCAGAACTGAAAACGTTATGTGTACAAATAAGCTAATATTTTTAAATGCTTCAAATGTAATTCTCAAACATTACAAACACATCCTCAATACATAGATCAAGAACAGGGGAAATAATTTGATCACATTAATGTTTTAACATTAAAACCAAATCTAATAAACCTATAGACTAAGTAAAAACTAATAAACGAAGTAATGCAAACATACAAAGTTATAAAATCTAAGTACAGTAAGGAAAGAGCTCACTTAAATGATCTAATACTTTACTAGAGGTGTCAAGTAACGAAGTCCAAATACTTCATTACTGTACTTTAGTAAATTTTTTATGTATCTATACTTTACTCCATTACTTATTTTCCTTCTTACTTCTGACTTCTACTCATTACATTTTCACACAAGTATCTGTACTTTCTATTTCTTACATAAAAAAAACGTTACTCGTTACTCTTGGCTTCGGTTTAATGTTTATAAATATTTCATGTCAGTTGCGCCATCCCAATGCAGATAATTGGCGCCATCCACATCTAGTGAAAACTAGTGTAATTAGATGTGTCATATAATGCAAACACTCATAGGTTAGCTAAAGGAAATCATCAGAAGCAAGCAGGCGTTCTTCAAACTGCAAACGTGAAATGTCTATGCCATGCTACAATGTCGGATTCAGAAAAGATGTTGACATGTTTGAAAGGTCGGACACAGGAGAGAGCGTATCGGGAGACGGAGTCCAACAAGAGACCAACTTGGTCCTATCTGAAAGGATTTTTCAAAATAGTATTAAAATTGAGCTCTCAATACATATAGTGGCATCTGGCTGTTTTCTTTTAAAGGTTACTTTATATTTTAAGTAGTTTTTGGAGCATGTACTTTTTCACTTTTACCTGAGTAAAGAATTCAAATTAATACTTCAACTTTTACCAGAGTGTTTTTTAACTGCAGTATCTATTAGGGTTGTCACGATACTAAACTTTTCAACTCGATACCGATAATAAGGAAAATATTTGATACTCGATACCATTTTCGATACCACAAGGATAAAAACTCCAATTTCAACAGAAATATTTTGATTAATAATTAAAATACAATAAATAAATAAATACAATAAACAATAAGAACAACATTTTGAGGTTGTTTGCTGTGCACAATATTAAGCAAGCTTGATAAAAAACTTACAAAATTAAAATTAAGTGTTCCTTCCTTGGCTATGCTTTGCACACAAAACAATGAAACTAGCCAAACCGGTTAAGAAACAATAATAATTCTCAGCAGCTTCACCTCTTACAAAAAAATTGAAACTGAAAAGTGCACAGAATTATTCAATTACACAGTGTTCAGAAAGTGCATTTTCCTCTATTCTGCACTTTAGATGAATGACTGTTTAGGTGCCACTGGTGGTAGCACTGTATCGATACTTTTTAAAATGAGTATTGTATCCGGATACGTTTCAGTATCGATACTTTTTTGAGTATCGATACATTTGACAACGCTAGTATCTATACTTTGACTTAAGTAACAAATGTGTGTACTTTTGACACCACTGTACTTTATGGAAAAAGTCTGATCTGGAAAAGACAGTTGTTGGTTGTCTCCTGTATGGGGAAACTAGCTGTATTCATTAATCAGGTTGGATTTGTATATCCTCAATTTTGTCCAGAGTACAGCTGACATTGCAAACTTGGTTATGCACTGAAATTGCAACAGCTGACAATGTTTGAAATAGATTTACAAAAGGATTTTGGAAAAGCATAACGCTGTTGTTTCCTACATTACCAGCCATGAGAGGCAGAGCAACAACATTTCTGTTTTTCTAAGCCTCTCTAAGAAAGAGTAATCAACAAACTACATTGACTATGTTTGAAGTGCTGTAAAATCAAAATAATTTTTGAAAAAACTATATTACAGACTTGTTTTAAAAAGCATTAGAGCCTCCTCCTTCGAGGAGTTTATCCTTTAGTCATAACGCATGCAACAAAGTCCTAGAGTTCCATTTGGGTTTTGTTTGACTACACCATATTTCCGAACTTTTCATAATTTTGTACAGCAGATGTTAAATGGACGTCATCATACTTTTTTCTCCAGTGGTGCTTAAAATAATGAGTTTGGCAGAGATAATAGAGGTTGACTTCAATACTAGTAGTTTACGTGGAAGAAACTTTTCATGTTACTTCTAGGTACTTGCAAGTAGACAACTCTCCCGATTCTAATTTTGACACATCAGAAGATTTGTATCTTGTCAGGGGTTTTACGTACAATTTGTGTAAATTTAATGCAAATTGCTGAAATAAAAAAAAAATATTTAGTAAAAAAAAATTTAAGAGTTTAATAATGACTACTAGCGTTCTGAACAGAGGTTTCTCATGGTCCTACAAATTTACTAAAATGCACATACACTGCATAAATTACATGAAATGATTTGCATTTGTAACATTAATCTAACACAGACTATTTTAAATTACGGCAAAGATGAATTAAGTAAAACTCCATCTGATTGCAATAACTTTTATAAGAATAAATGAAAAATTTAAGTTTCAGCAAATAGAAAAAGGCAGAAGAAGGTGGTATTTAAGAAGAAATGTCTTCAAAAGAGAAAATGCTGGATCAATGACGATATATCTGTATCTTAAATATTTAGATGATGAAGACTTGAGCCCTCCCAGAAGGTTGAAGTTTTCTACAAGAAAGGTTGCTGCAAATGGAAAATAAAATGACACCTTATTTTCCGTTCATTCTGCTTCATCTGCTTCCAATTTTCGCCTTTGGACATGATGGTTGTCCCAGCCTCCCGCAGAAGGGTTAGTGTCCACTGTCACTGGAAAAAATTTTAATCAGTTAAGATAGGGGTTCTTTTTGCCTGATCTCATCTTCTCTTACCAGGTCTCACTTGCTACAATGATTACAGTCATAACATAACCTGCATTTGGAAAAGCTCACCTGTCACAGATCAAATGAATCAAATTTGCTCAATATATGCAAAAATTATACCACATTATAAATCTTATTATGGGTAAGAAACACTGCAGAAATGTTTGCCAAATTGTATATAGAACAATAAAACAATAAATGCAAGATTCTATCTTTTCTCCTCAGTTCAAATGCTTCCTGTAAACTACTTCCTTATGACCGCAACAGACCAGACTTGTTAAAGTGCTCATTGATTTTCGATGGAACCTACCTGGTAAGAATGAATGTACAATTGATATTATGACATATTTAATACCTTCACAAATTTAAATACATTTTTAGACTTAATAAGAACAGCTTAAAGGTATGGAAGAGGATCTTTCATTTGCGGGTGGATCATCTAAATAAGTGGTCCTCCCAATTGTCAGTCACTCGGGTGAATGTTTACGTAAGGCCGCCCTATGTGCTTGTCCCTTTAGTTATCTTTTTCTTCGCATGCGCACTTTCAGACCTATATGTGTGGTGAGCTACGGTTCCAGACAGTCATCGAAGCTCACCTTTCTCACTGCAGTTCTTTAAAATGGCTGAACAGTCAGTTAACTCGGTTTGCTACAAAGTCTAATACAGTATTTAGTCCCAGCTCTATATAGTGATTAAGAGATTTAGGTGTTAGGGTGGATGATCGGGCACATCAAGCTTCTATGAGCAATGAGAACAGCACCTTTTAAACAGCACGTACATTAGGAGAAATGGGCTTGTGCATGCTCTCGCAAGTGCGTTTTATTTTTTTAAGTGGAGAGGGCAGGTTTTTTAAGAAAATATGCAAAATTCCTCCACAATACCTTTAATATTAAAGGTGCAGGTAAGCTGCATAAGGACCTACACAGAATTTGTTTGTTTTTTGTCTTATCTATACCTGCTCACTTATGAGCTATAACATGACTAGGGTTGGGAATTTATAAGATTTTAACGATTCCAATTCCCTTATTGATTCTGTGAAACCTGGGGCATTCTATTTCTGCCTGCCTCGGCAAAAACATAAGGCACTGAATGGGAGCTGCCAGCCTCTAAGCCAGCCAGGATACCCGTCTCGTCACAGTCATCTAAATCTAATGGAGAAGGCATCCGTTTAATGAAAAAGCATTACTGTACAATTTTGGGAAATAAACTCATCTCCCCCTGATTTAAATAAACAAGCGTCACCTTCCTCTCGCTCCCTGAACTGCAGAGCAACTTCGTAAGACAAGGCAAGGCAAGGCAAGGCAAATTTATTTGAATAGCACAATTCAGTACAAAGACAATGCAAAGTGCTTTACATGAAGATAAAACAGAATCAAAGCAAGTAGGAAAAAATTAATAAATAAAATAAAATAAAAAATGCAGAAACAAAAAAGAATATTAAAAACAGTTGGACTAAAGAAAATATGTTTTAGTTGAACTGTTTAACTAGAACAGTCGAAGGCAATCCTAAACAAATGTGTTTTTATTGTTGATTTAAAGGAACTCAGGCTTTCCGCACTTTTACAGTTTTCTGGAAGTTTGTTCCAGATAAGTGGAACATAGGAACTAAATGCTGCTTCTCCATGTTTAGTTCTGGTTCTAGGTATGCAGAGCAGGCTGAAGTCAGAAGACCTGAGTGGTCTGGAGGGTTGATACACTGATAGCAAGTCTGTGATGTATTTAGGTGCTAAGCCATTCAGAGATTGATAGACCAACAGAAGTATTTTAAAGTCTATTCTCTGAGATACAGGGAGCCAGTGTAGGGACTTTAGAACTGGGGTGATGTGCTCTACTTTCTTAGGGCCGGATTTATCAAGATCCAATTTTGCGTGCAGTAATTTGCGCTCGCAAACTGGAATTTTGCGCGAGGGGCTGAACCATGGTTTGCGGGTGATTTAACAAGAGTGATTGCGTAACTGGTGGAAGGTGCAAAACTGTTGGAGACGCCCTATTTAAATGATGGTTTTGCGCGTTTTGTGGTTTGCGGCAAAGTAGTTTGTAGTCTGTACAAACTAGTGCATTAAGAAATTTAAATCTTACAGTGACCCCCAACAAAAAAATAAATAAGTATATATATATATATATTTATAAATTGGCAACCTTTATTCCCTAAGGTGGTATGTGCTGCAGTAAAAAAAAACAAAAAAAAAAAACAGGTGTTTTGTATTGGCCTGTGACTGTGGATGAGATCCCCGCAACATTTGGCACGTTGCTCCACAGGCGCAGGGGGAGAACCCCGACCCCGTCGGACAGCACTTCTGAAAAAACGAGATTGGGAGATCCCAGCTCACGCTGCAACCGTACGCTGGAATGACCCAGATGCAAAAAAGTGCAATGTTGCAAGGAGTTTTGTGATATCTGGTATTGCGTGGGTCCTCCTTGTGGCTGGCTCCAAATCCATTCGGAGTTCCCCCAACAGCTCCAAAATGGCAATGCTGGATAAACGATATGTTTTGATGATCGTTTCCTCGTTCATTCAAAAAATATTCACACGGAGTGAAAAAATGCGTTCTCTGCGTCTCCTTGCTTCATTTCAGTGTCTCCTTCTTGCGACAATAACCGCTGCCATGTGTGCGCAATTACGCATACAGACCATTTGCACCTTCTTTTGAAACGTGTTAAATATAGAGTCAGATACCGTTAGCAAAATTGCTTTCAGGTTTGATAAATCACTTTGCGAGTGCTAAATTAATATATTTACATGTTCTCCTCCCACAGGACGCACTTTTGCGTGTAAACGCCCCATATTGAATATTCATTGCAGAAAAAGTACTAAATGGATAAGAGGCGCTATTTAGCACGTTTTAAAGAGCAAATCCTTTTAGCACGCTGTTGATAGATCAGTTTGTACATTTTTTAGCGTGCGCAATGAAATAGCTCACGTTTTAATACACGCAAACCTTTGATAAATCCGGCCCTTAGTCTTAGTGAGGACACGGGCAGCAGCGTTCTGGATCAGCTGCAGCTGTCTGATCCACTTTTTAGGCAGACCTGTGAAAACACTGTTGCATTAATCAATTCAACTAAAAATAAACGCATGGATTAGTTTTTCCAGATCATGCTGAGACATTAGTCCTTTAATCCTGGAAATGTTCTTCAGGTGATAGAAAGCCGACCTTGCAATTGTCTTTAAATGCTTTTGGAGGTTCAAGTCTGAATCTAGTACTACTGTACACCTAGATTTCGGGCCTGATCAGTGGTTACTAGCTGAAGCGACTGAAGCTGTGTGCTAACTTTAGATCTCTCCTTTATTGGTCCAAAGATTATTACTTCAGTTTTGTTTTTATTCAGTTGAAGAAAATTATGGCACATCCAGGCATTGATTTCTTCTAAGCATTTCCTCAGTGCTTGAATTGGTTCATAGTCACCTGGTGACATGGTGAGGTAAAGCTGTGTGTCGTCAGCTTAGTTATGGTAGCTGATGTTGTTATTTTTTATTAACTGAGCCAGAGGGAGCATGTAGATATTGAATAGAAGGGGACCCAGGATGGAGCCTTGGGGAACCCCACATGTGATTTTTGTCATCTCTGATGTAAAGTTGCCTACTGACACAAAAAGTCCCTGTCCTTTAAGTAGGATTTAAACCAGTTGAGAGCTGTACCAGAGAGGCCGACCCAGTTTTCCAGGCGTTCTAACAGGATGGAGTGATCGACAATATCGAATGCTGTACTGAGGTCCAATAGTACCAGCACTGTGGTTCTTCCGCAGTCTGTATTTATATGGATGTCATTAAACTCGGCCAGTTTTCTTTGTATACTGCTCTACTTCTGAAAGCAAAACCTTTTGGGCTCTTTTTGGCATCAAGACATTTATTCTTATTGCCACACTGCCAGACAGGATGTTAAAAAAAAAAAATTAAAAATAAAAAACATAACTGTTTGTATACCTTGCAGCCTATGGTGATCCTCATTCGTACATGTGGATAAAGTTCTTTGGCACTTATTGCATTTATCTACAGCAAAAATGATCAGAAAGGACAGAGGGTGGAGAGAGAAGTGGGAGGTTTGTAGCAGATGGCCAGAAAATGGAAGTTAAACCCAGAAAAGCAGCTTCTAAGACCTTCTTTATATTTATAAAACTCGTCCACTTACGTTGATCGATAAAAATATGACAGTACTTGCTGTATCTCCTTTTGTGTGTAGTGAGGGGAACTTTGATACAGGTTTAGTTTCACTTGGTGAACAAATAAAATCTGAATATTTTGGAGATTTTAAGATTAACAATTGAGATAATTTTTTCAATAATCTTCTCAAATTGATTTTTTATTTTTATTTTTTAGTTTCAGTCATATAGTAACATATTCTTGAATGTGAGCTGTTCCCCTTCAAATCAAAGTGAAATCCTCAATTACAAGCCCGCGTGTCATGGTAAGTTGGAATAGCCATCCCAAGCTATTTTTTGCATGACCTGGTGATCATCTGACATTGTCTTACAGTAAGGGTGAATCCTCCTCAAAAGCCTGAAGTCAACTTTACCAAAGTGTCCTGGTTCACCCAAGTTGCAGAACATTTTATGATTGAACATTACAGCTCACAGCTGCAGTGGAAACAAAAGGAACAGATTTGGAGTGTAAGGTTTTTATTAATAGCAAAGTTCAAACAAGCTTTTAGTATGTGGTATGAAAGGCTGTTAACTTTCTTCCTTTTTGTATTCTTGTTTGGAAGGACCTCCAGACCAAAAATGTTAAGTGCAAATTTGAATGTGAGGCAACACTGGTGCAAGACTGGCTAGTGCAAGGGGAGACATATGAGGCCCGTGTTCGTGTGATGTCCCAGACTCCTTACGAGGGAACCTGGAGTGACTGGAGCCCCACTGTGACTTGGGTACCACTTGTGGGAAGAACCAGGCTAGGATCAGGTAAAATGTAGGCTAGTTGTAACTTTTTAGAGATATGCTTGTATACTGTTTTATAGGACTGTGTTGTGTAAGTAAAAAAAACATGAAAATCAAGAAAATTAAGACAAATATGTTGCATTTGAATTTGGATTGACAGGACTTGCACTGCTCTGCGTTGTTTAGGAAATGATGTGGGTGTTTTGAACTGGTCTATTTTGGGCATGGCACTGTTTGGTTTGCTGTTGCTTCCTGGCGTATGCTTTACAGTGTTGAAAAGCACCTGGTATGTAACAGAAGAAAGACGTCTTGTACTTGATCAAACATTACAGGCAAATTTCTATACATTCATGTAAGTTTATTGTCTGTTTAGTTCCAGGGTCTACTTTGAGAAGATTATTGGTTCACCTCTACCCAATCCTGCAAAATCAGCACAATTTAATGTAATTTTGTCAATTTCTTCTTTTCTTCTTTTTTTTGTGACACCAGTCTTTCGCAGGGCAACACAGGAACTCACAGAGACATTCAGAATCAAACACTCATGCACACATGTTCACACCTAAGGAGAGTTTATAGATGCCTCAACCTAACAGTCATGTTTCTGGACTGGAATGCCCAGAGAGAACTCATACATGCATGGGGAGAACATGAACGCTGCACTCTGAGCCGAGAATCGAAGCCAGAACCTTCTTGCTGCAAGGCAACAGTACCACAAACTGCGCCACAGTGCAGGTCATAAGAACAAAAAATATTACGTAAAGGAGCATTAGGTAATACATTTAGTGTAAAATTAATCAAAAAATATGCTCAGTTAAACGGCGGTTTGTTTTTCTCCTTTTTATTGTATGGTTAGGAACTACTTTGGTGTTTAGTGTGTTGCCCATGTTAATTTCCTGGTTCATATCATCATATCATGAGAGTTCCCAGGGTCGCCATGAAAGAGGCTAGCACTGTCAGTAAACAGAGAGGTTTGTAGCTGGACCCAAAATGCAGAGGCAGAGATGATTTCTTGTAGATCTATTGCAGCCTAAGTTTAAGTCCAAAATTAAACATGTGAAACACGGGAACCAGAGTAAAGTTAACAGGAGGTGAGTGACTGGAACTGATGAAGACATGACATTATGATGATGATCCAGCAAAGACAAACTGAAGGGTAAATATAAACTGAGCCAGAGCCTAACATGACAAAGATTGTAGTAATGGTCTGAGTGGGAACAGGTGTGCAGAGAAAGAACTAGAAGAAAACCAATGGGAAGGAAGTTGACACTAGGGGGCAATGGAGATTAACTGCTATATGTAACCTATAAACAATTAGCGACGAAAATAAAACTAGAACAAAGACTAAGGACTAAAGTATTTTATTTTGGCAAAAGAGGAGTCGCATGCAATCATGGAATCCAGCAAGAGAAGCAAACCATTCACAGTCTAAACAAAAACTAGAGAGCCTCTGGATCCTTCAAAAGTATTTAAACAGCAATTTACTGTCGATTCTTTAGCTTCTATTGAATTTAACTGCACTAAATATTTAATTTAAACAGTAAGGGTGATAATTATGATTTATTGTTCCTTTAAATGTGATCAGTAAAATTACATTAGTCTTTAATTTCACATGAGAGGTAAACATGCCTCACATGTTTTAAAAGGTTTAAGCAAAATGGTATGAGAAAAAATGTTGGAAGACTAAAAATGAATAAACATTGAATTGAGATATAAAAGAATGGCTTAATGAATAATGCATAAATTAACAAAGAATTATTTATGTTCTGAAAAACCTTTTAAAAAAATAGTGCGTTTTAATCAAATTATTTTTATATATTAGAACTTTCTTATTGTTTAAAGGTTTATTGTATTTTCTTATACTTTACATCAATTAGACGGCAAAAGATTGAGGGGAGAATGTAAAGGGTGGGGCAGTGACTCTGGTATGTGTGTACAGAGCTCAGCCTGGTGGACCTGCTTATGCTGCTCCCCATGCTTCAAAATCAGACAATCTGAGAACTCATTGTGAAGGATCGATTATTGGAGACAATTTGGAAAAAGATATGTATTTAAAATATAAAAAAAGTCAAAAATGATTAGTAAATTATACACAAAGAATAAACAGTAGATGACAAGTTAATCACCTCAATCAAAATTAAATGATGAAATATTAATTTAGGGCAGACTGAATACCATAGTAGTGCCTAAAACTACTGTATCAATTTGTATCAATTTGACTGTATGATCTGGTTGAACTGTAAAGTGCCTTGAGATGACATGTGTTGTGAATTTGGCGCTATATAAATAAACTGAATTGAATTGAATGAAAACTTTTCTTTCATCCTTTTTGGTTAATTTATTCAATAAGCTATTTTTTATGTCAGTATTAAATGTTAATTCTGGGTATTTTGGTCCTTCATAAAACACGGGATTGCATGTTGTACTCCATGAAAACAACACAATAAGGGATGTTCTAATTAGAATGTTGGAGCCCGAAACAAGTATGAGTTATTTAGAACAGGCACTTGTTGAAATGGAGTTTCACTACAACTCTTTTTTATGTTTATAAAAGTTATACCATGTGCATGCATGAAAATTAGTGCATTTTCTCCCCAGAAGAACACACATTTTTAGTTCTACATAGGCAGACAAAACACTGGCTTTGTCTGAAGGTCCACCCTAATCACTATATAGGGCCCTAGTGGTTATGCCATTTTAGATGACTGTCTGAACTTCTAGTGGATGAAAAAGTGGTGAACTCAAAATTTCCCACAATGCACCTTGAAAAGTACTGATTATCCATGGTCACTAGACGAGCAGATATATCCCAGAATGCTTTGCGCGGAGAGCTCTCCCAGTCTTTGTTATTAGCGGTGGCTAATAGGAAAAATGGTGTAGGCACTGTGCAGGGAGGTGGAGTCACATGACTAATTGACAGTGAAAAGTAGTGATCGTCTGTCTGAACAGTAAGTTAACTGAGCTATCTATGTAGTCCCCACTCTATAAACAGTGATTGATGGATCTAGGGGTTAGGTCAGATGATTGGACATAGCCACAGTAACATTAAAACATCCATATTTCTAATGACTGTTTGAATTCTGCATGTTTAAATAAAAAAGTTCAAAATTTTAAAAAGCCACTTTTTGTGCTACATTAATAATCAGCTCACAAAGTCAAACTTATGTCAAAAGTCAAACAAAGACAAACTTATCCAGAGAAAGCATATAAACATGAATCAGACTATTGCAAAATTAAACTTAAAATACATAAATGGAAAATCTGAAGTGGGCAAAACTGATCGTTTATCTTTATTTAGGGTCATAAAATCTTTTCTAATTATTTAACATTTTTATATCTTCTCTCACTAACCCACCCCCCTTTTTTTTTCTCCACAGACTTGGTTGAATCCATACTTCTCCAGTGAATCCTACCATTCCTTCTTGAAATCAGTGGATATTGTACCTGTTGAAATATTTTCTGTTGTAGATGACATCATACTTTACAACCCAGAAGTTAAAAAGATGCCAGACAACAACACATATGAGTCTAGTTGCTCCAGCTTCTCCAACCCTGGCTATTCTCATTTTTGCAGTGCTTCTCCTGGGTTTCCTTTTAGTCCTGGGAGTCTTGGGCGCAGCGCTGTTGATGCTTCCTACATGAATGTCTCTGTTCAAGAAGAAGAGAAAAATAAAAAACAGGACTGTGATGTGACAAAGAAAAAACAGGAAATGGTTAAGCTACTTCTGATGGGCAGAGTTAACAGTGAAGCATTGGGTATTTCTGACTATAAAAATGTTTACAAGCTTCAGGCTGAGCCCCAAAGGCTCCACAGTACAGACTCAGGCATGAGCAGTTATGAAGAGGTCAGCCAGTGGATCATGGAGGCAGACAGTATCCATGTTATTGAAGGAGATGATGAGAGACATCAGTGTATACCAGAGGACAACGAAGATAATGAGGCAAAATCCGATGTTCAGAAGTTGTTTGAAGGCAGTGTGGGCTTTTTGGACAAAAACTCTGTTATTTCACCTTACAAGGTGATCCCAATTATTAAGGCTAAGAATAAAGACCTCCACCGGCTCTACAGTGTAGATTCAGGCATGAGTAGTTTTGAGGAAGTCAGTCAAGATAGCATAGAGGAAAATAGTATTTTAGAGATGGAAGAACACGATGAGGGAGCACTGAGCAGGGAAAGAGAGAAGGAATAGGTTCAGAAGTTGTTTGAAGGACAAAAATCTCCACAGTTTTTGTCACATTAAAACAATGTCCCAGTGATGTACAGTGAAGTCCTGAGTTTCCAAGCCTGGATTTAGGAATTAGCAGGGTAGAGGAGGAGAGTCTGGAGAACAGCATGGAGAAGGTTGATTAGCCCACCAAAAATCCTTGCTTCTTGTTCCCTCTATTTCCATCCACTGTCTTGGTGAACCCTTTAGTATCTTTGTCTCAACACCAATTAAACATCTCAGTCACAGCTGGATTAAATTATGCCACCACTTCATAGCAGTGACATATTTAAGTAGATTATTCTAGCGTTAGATGGCACTGAGCATCCGCCTTTGGATGATCGTTACAGGCCGGTAAAACAGCAAAAATAACCAGAGGTATAGGTGTTTGTGCATAAGTTTCCATCTACATATGGCAAAACAGGGCATGCACGATTAATCACTGGTTTCATTATTGTATAGAGGACGTCCTCTTACGTAGTTTAGACCACACTGGAAGTTATAATAATTTATTTATGCATGTTAATTGACAACTTCCTCCACATCATTCTACCTAGTGCCGCTAAGGGCATTTTGCTAACAAGTATGAGGCCTCTTGCTAAAAACAAACAGGAAATCACAGGTTTAGTTGTACTCCACTATAATGTGGGCTCAGTTTGAGTGACACCACAGAACTACCATACCTCCTGAGAGTCAATCAAAGTCAAGGAAATGCTTTGGGGTAACGTGCAGCTCAGTCAGGGGACCTGCCTATTCTTATGCCAATGATAAACAGGCTGCGCCTACTCACCACAGGAAGGTGTCAGCTCCTCCTGCGTAGGGTTAAGCGGCCACATGAACAAAACCCTTTACAAGACATATAGGGGAACTCTGAAATTTCACAATGTGCTTTTGTTTTTTCAATATTATACTTGCAAATTCACAACCAATCTGCTGCTAATGTTTTCTTTCTAAAAAAACAAAAAAGAAAATCATAGAATATAGCTTATGAAAAAATATACAGAAAAAAAAGATAGACAACAGAACACAAGCTATGTTTACATGCAGAAAATGTTATAATCAAACTAAAATTCCTCCAGACAAAAAATGGCTTGAAACATTCATGGACAAAAGTAATCAGAATAAAAATATATACATTAACATGTCAATTTAAATATTCTGAAAGTGCAAATATGTCACGTTGACACGGAGTGCACAGGCACTTAGGCGTGATTTAGTCAGAATAACTTGATCTTGAGGATTGGATTGAAAGTACATTTCAACCTTGCCAAAGCGTATCAGACTTGCATGTTCACATGACACATTTTCATTCCCATCGCCATTTATACGACTCCTTATTTCTATGTAATCAAAGCTACTGTTCCTTATCACCACTGCAAAAAGTCAAATAAACATTTGATAAATTATCTTTATTGCATAGTTTCCAATGATTGATGGGGCTTAGCTTACTGAATACATATATGATAACCTAAGTCTGTGCTCTGCTTTTAAAAACATTTTTTATAAGTGAGTGAATCAATTCCTGCATAATATCAATCATTTTTATTTAGAAGCTCCTTATTGTTCAGCATTATTTAAATTAAGCTGGATCAGAAAGCTATGACAAACCTGTTGAGGATTTACAAATGATTGGGTTATGCTACTGCAGGGGTTGGGGGGAAAAAACAAGCAGGGAAGCAATAAATAGTTCCTAAATCTGAAGCTAGTTGAGGGTTGAGAAAAATGTGTTATTTAGAGTTCAGATCTTTAAAGCTTAGTTGAGCTTTGAAACTCAAACTAGTATGGATGACTGATGCTTAAAGGAGTGAGAAAGGATCCCATTGGTGAAGGGCAGATGTTATTGATGAGTACATTGATCAGAGAATTAATCATAATAGGTTGTCGAGTTATCCTGTTAACTTTCAGATAAATGCGCATTTCTCAACAGAACTTTATTCAACTTCCTAATAGCTCTTAAAATGCGAGGAAAGCATGCTCTTAGGCAAAGTCAGGTGTTTTGTTAAGTAAATTGTGACAGGTTTACAGGCATAGATCATTTTTTTATCATGTACTTTTACTGTAAGTGCAGGAATTACTGTTTTTGCTTAGTAGCTTTTCTTTATTATGCAGAAGTTTTTAGGTGCAACTTTATAATGTTAAGTTGAAAATGTTTGCAATATTGTTTTTACGCATTTATTATTGCTAAGAGCTGTGATGCTTCAATATAACCTTTGTTATTCATAATTGTTGTTTGGACATCATGAAAGCAAATTCATTTCTGGTACATTTTGTAAAAGATTTTTTATATATATATTTTTTAATATTCGGAAATGTTTGTATTGCTTATGCTATCAAGTCAAAACATGAACAGATAATGTAATACGGTTTAAAAGCAACATCCAAATAAAGTATGTGCTGATAATTATCTAAATTTACTGATTTGTTATTTGTATTGAAAAGGGAATAAACTGTTCAAACAACCTGCCTCCTCTTTGTTCCCTACAGACTTATCTATGCAGAGATGTTGACTGGTTACTGTTGCTTGGCAATACTCCCAGCTTACCTGTGATTCACATGTGGTTTGCTCCCATTATAAACATAGCTGACACTGTGTAATTATAAAATGAAGCCCTTCTGAGCTGTGGATGCATGATTCCTGCTGACATCAATGTCCAAATCCAAACGTGCCCTGGGAACCTTTGGACCTGCAAACAGAACAGAAGTTGAACTCTCCCTGAAAAGACATTTTCAGTTGAAAACTGAAAGTTCTTAAAAGCTTCTTAAGTGAGAATTGTTGGCAACCTGGGGGGAGGGGGGGGGGGGTCTCTCAAGGAAACTGCAATGACTATTCAGGCATCAAGAGTTTTGGAGTGATTAAATGGCACTCGGACACGGCTCAAGGGAGTCTGTTTCAGGTGACCAGGAGGTTACATCTGCTGCTCGGAGCAATGAGGTCAGTAATGCTGAAATGCCTCTTAAAGAAGGGGTTTACACTTCTCTGAATTTCAGAATTGATATTCCTGTAGTTTTTCTGTAAACAGAAACCTTTGTTGTGGTTTTAAGTGTGAACTGAAATCGAATGATGGAAAAAGTTTGTATTCTCATGACTTTGGTTTTGCAATAACTTTCAGGTTCCTGTACTCAAAACCCTTTCCTGTTGTGTGCTCTTCAGCCAAGCTCGACTCTAGGTCTTTTAAAACTGCCTTGTCTAAAAGGGGAACTCCTCCACATCTAGAATAAATGGCAGTTTCACCTTACATGGGACAGCTGCACATGTAAGAAAGAAAGGTAGATGTGAAATGGCAACTAATGAGTCAGAGTTAGCTTAGGTTATAACTTTGAAGATGAGAAAAAATTTATAAAAATAAAAAAAGCTGTACCTAATGTCACTGTCATTTAAAAAGTCCTTCTGATTACATTTTGGAGTTTTTTTGACAAAAAAAAAAATAAATTTCTAGAACTAATAACAAAGGAAACCGCTTGAAAACCTACTAAAAAACAATGTTAAAAATGCTAATGCCAAGATACAGGAAACATGCTGTTCTTTGTGAATTTTTGTGTGAGTGGCTGGAAATCAATTTTTTGCCACATTAACTTTACAGCTAAACTAATTAAGCAAATATAGAAGATTCAGATTTTGAAATATGTTATCCATGTTTTGTTTTGATTACTTTTAAAGGATCAGGACATCATTTTGTATTATACTGGTTTTAAGGGCAAGCCAGAAAGGGGGCACATCGTAAAAAAGTTTAAGGCTGAATGCCTAATAAAATTAACTTCTGCTTCCCAACATCGGTCCTGTCAGGGTTTGGTTGAGGTTTTGAGGACCAAAATTCAGAGCTGAGGACGGAGAGGTGAGTTCTTGAAGATTTAATGAAAGTACTCACAGGTAACTGAGGCAAAATCATCCAACATAAAAAGTACAGAAAAAACAGAAGAATGGAGACATCAGGGAAAACATGCATGAGGAGCCAGGGAAAGACGAGGAACCAGCACTGAACAACTGCACAGGGAGAGTATATATGGGAGACTGAACAAAGACTGGACTAATGAGCTGATTGAGAGCAGGTGAGAAGAGAAGAGTCTAGCAGGGAGCTACACACACAAGAAGGTAAAAGAGGGCAACAAAGAAAAACCTAAGAACTCAAATATATCCAGAAAACACAACAAAATAGGAATTAAACCAATAAAACTAGACAACATGGATCAAAGTGAAATTAAAAAACTCAAAAGAAAACTTAACAGAACCAAGACCGTGGAAGGTACGTTTTAACCTCAATTTGTTTCCGCATCAAATATCACGCTCATATAAAAGTGAAAACCAGCATATTAAAACCCTTAAACAGCATATATATTTGGTCCAAATTTGGCCGAATGGACCTTTTACATACAAAAAGGGTCATAGTATCACAATGCTTTTGACTAGAGATCTGACATTTTACACATTTGTTGTCCACAACATGAAGAACAAGTGTAGTCAGTGGGATAAAGATTGTATTTTTTATTTGAGGGGGAAAAAAAATGTTTTTTTTGGGAAATGTTTGAAGTCGGAAAACCGAGAGAGTCTGTACAATTGTACACTCTGTGTATCCCCAGAAACTAGAAGGTCATACTGTAGCTTTTAAATGACATATCACAAGCATGTGGAAACATGTTTTTACTTCAGATAATTTTCTAGCCTGAGGGCTATAGTTCAGTCCTGGTTTTAGATCACAGAATCCTGGAAAACGTAGAAAAATATTTGAGGTTTGTTTTGCACTTTTCTAAAAATTCATTATTACTCAGTAATGGTGACCTCACCAAAGTCTTCAGAGATGTGCTAAGACTGTCGTTTCCTCTCCTGTTTGATAAGTGCTTGTACTTGAAAAATATATGCTATATAAGTTTTTTTTTTTTTTAGAAAAGCGAGTAACTTTGCTGAATCTATTTTATAATTTGATTAAAATGAAACCCATGTCAATTGAAAGATATCAACATTTTAAAAAATGGGAACAAAATCTTCCTAATTTCACACCTTTTGTTAACAGGGGCATTAGGAAATGTGACTTTGAGCTTATAAAGTTTTTATAGGCCTCTTGAATTCTGATTAGCTGTTTATCTCTGTAAACATTACCTTAGGGAATAAATACACCACTACTTTATAGTGGGGGTGTATATATGGCAAAGATTAACTGGGACACTACCTGAGGTTTATAATATTGCCTAACTAGTTCAGGTAAAAACAGGTCTTGCATGTTCTACCAAAACAAAGGGATATTCCTAATTTTAGCTATCCTAGTCGTATATATCAGTTGGAAAAAATAAATCTTCTGCTGCATCAGTTTCTGTTTTGTTCTTAGCAGGTAGGAGCAGCTACACAACATGTAGCTCTACGGAAAAAGAAGACACAGACATGCAAGTGCTTGATTGCATCCCTTATCGTCCTCATCATCATCCTCATAGTCATAGCAGCCACACTGGCCTGGTACTTCCTGGGTAAGCAATTATTTTAGAGTTTCCCAGCGGGACTTTATTCGTTGTCATCTAGATAGATGCTTTATTATTTCTGGAATCCAACTAATCAATATAGTTCTATTATTTTTCTAAAGTCTTTGGTATCATATTTACCCTTCATTATTTAATTAAAATACTTTTATCCTATTAGGGAGACACGTGTAGAAGGCTGGTTAGGAACTGTCTAAAGTGTTCAGATGTATGGACACAAAACAGCATATTATTTAGTGAAAAATCCTTTAGATGTTGTTGCAGATCCTTTCCAGGTAAATAGTGCCTTAAATCGTCAAGTAATAACATCTCTTTCTTGATGGCTTTTTAAGCCTTTCTTGTCTCTGCCTAATAAGATTCAATCCTTTCTTTGTCATCTTATTCTCATCAACGTAGAAGCTGTTGAGGTTTTTGTTCATTCTATTCAATGTCTATTCAATTAGCTGTTATGAAATTAGCTGTACTGCAGATCTTTGCACTAAGTTAATTTACTTCAACCTATTGACTATTACTTTTTATGGGTGGGTATATTTTTTTGGGACCGGAAAAGTTTTTCCTTGCTGTTTGTACTTTCATATGCCCTTAGAAATGGTTTTAATCTGTATTTGAACTTGCACAGCTGAATCTTTGTAAAAGGTTTAGGGTCAAATATTTCTCATCCTGAAGTGATTTTTTTTTGTATTCATTTTCATGTGGCTGGGTGGCTTTTTTTAATGACCTCCCTTTAATTTTTTTCTTTCATGGCTTTGTACCAGATTATCACGACTGGTTGATTATATGCCTTCCCATTTTTAAGGCAATAATTAAATTATTGTTTTTTTCATACAACAAAAAACTTTTTCACTCATAGATGAAAATTTGTTGAATACATGTTGCAGCCTAACATGAATTATTTTTAGTGTGTATTCTTATTAGCAACTCAGAAGGTCAAATGAAAAGGCATCGGGAAAATAAATATGGAAAACTACTGAGAAAACGTTTGAGGCAATTTTCTCACTGAAAGACAGAGCTTTGATAAGAGTTTAATATTAAGTTAAATCACTTTAGATTATGTAAAATATGCCAAAATCTATTCTTTATATCTGTAGACTGATTTGTAATGTGTGTTTTTGTCTCTTTATATGTGACAGAATACCGGGTCTGGACATTAGAGCCTCGAGTCCAACAGCAGTACACAGCTTACATAACCATCCTCAACAGAACCTTCTCACCAGATCTGTCTTCTCACAACAGCCCTATATTTAAAACTGAAGCAAAATCCATACAGAACACGGTGAGTAGTAAGCTATTTTCTTAGAATACAATTGACACTAAATTATACATTATTTGCAATCCTTTAAGTTCTGGAAAAAGGGGGCTCTTCTAAATTTCAAAATATCAGCCCTAAGTTCTAAATTTGTTAAATGATTACTAAAATGAAACTTTAACTGAAGCAATCCAAATATGTAGATTTTTGAGGCCAAATAAAACATCTGAATGCTGATGAAGGTTCTCAGTCATCCAGGTCATAGTCATTCCGTAAAAATTCAAAAAATATCCACTGGACTTGGTTTTCAAGATTTGAAGACGTTTCGCCACCTCTCCAGGAAGCTTTCTCAATTCAAATGTCTGGATCCGCAGTGAGTTTGAGTCTTATATGGACAAGGCCTTGTATTGCTTGGAAACATGTAAATGGTAACCGATGAATGGGTCGTTTAGATCCATCGTTAGCCTGTAATATCTGAACCTGTCTATGATTCTAGGGGTCGGTCGTTAAAGGGGGGATTGCCATTAAGGGGGGGGATTGTCTCCTGTAATACCTGAAACCTGTCTATGATTGTTAAGGTTCGGTCGTTAAGGAGGTATTGTTCACCGGCTGGAGTGGGTAGGTCCCTCGTTCCTCTGTGATGGGGTGGGGGGTTTGGTGATATTTGGAAGGGATCATGTCTATGATTGAATTGTATGTTTTTGGAAGCCGGAATCTGAGTCCACCACCTCTGTTTAAAGTTGTTTTTTCTCTCTTAACATAGATGGCTTCCTTCACGCCCCTCTCAAACCACCTATTTTCTTTATCCAGAATATGGACATTCTGGTCCTCAAAAGAATGTCCTTTGTCCACAAGGTGTAGGTGTACTGCGGAGTCTTGTCCAGAGGCGGCCGCTCTTCTGTGTTGGGCCATGCGTCTGTGGAGCGGTTGTTTGGTTTTTCCAATATAAAGATCAGAGCATTCCTCGCTGCACTGAACAGCATATACCACTCCGCTCATATTCGGTCTGGGGGTTTTATCTTTAGGATGCACTAGCCTCTGTTTAAGGGTTTGGTTTGGCTTGAAATGTACTGGGATCTTGTGTTTGGAGAAAATCCTCTTGAGCTTTTCAGACACTCCAGCAACATAAGGGATTGTGATGTTTTTGCGTTTAATTTTCCCATCGCTGTCTTCTGCTGCGAGTCTTTTGGATTTCCTTGCTGATTTGATAAAAGCCCAGTTTGGATATCCACAGTTTCGGAGAGCATCTTTGATGTGTTTCTGTTCTTTTTGTTTCCCATCTGTTTTAGTAGGGAGATGTTCTGCCCGGTGTTTTAAGGTTCTGATGACTGAGAGTTTGTGTTCCAGTGGGTGGTGTGAGTCAAAAAGAAGATACTGGTCTGTGTGAGTAGGTTTCCTATACACTTCAATGTTTAGGCTTCCATCTCCTTCCATGCTCACCAAGCATCCAGAAAGGGTAGTTTGTTGTCCTTGGCATCCTCTCTGGTGAATTTGATGTTACGGTCAACAGAGTTGATGTGTTTGGTGAAAGCTTCCACTTCCTCTAGCTGGATTTTGACGAAAGTGTCATCCACGTATCTAAACCAGTGGCTTGGTGGTGTCCCATTGAAAGTGTTTAAAGCTCTCTTTTCCATTTCTTCCATGTAAAGATTGGCTACAATTGGTGATACTGGAGATCCCATTGCGCAGCCATGCTTCTGTCTGTAAAAATTACCTCTGAATTTGAAATAGGTTGTGGAAAGACAAAGGCCCAGTAGTGTGCAGATCTGGTCCGGAGTGAAATTAGTCCTGTTGATTAAATCACTATCTTGTTCAAGACGTGTCCTGACTGTTTCCACTGCCTCTGTTATAGGTATGCATGTGAAAAGTGAAGTAACATCGAACGATACCAGGGTTTCTCCTGGTGCCATCCTTAAATGTTTGGCTTTGTTTGCAAAGTCTTTGGAGTTTTCTATGTGATGTGGTGTGTTCCCCACCAAGGGAGCTAAGATATTAGTAAGCTGTTTAGCAATGTTGTATGTTGCTGAGTTAATGCTGCTGACAATGGGCCTGAGTGGTGCCCCTTCTTTGTGAATTTTTGGAAGTCCATATAAGCATGGGATTTCCTCCCCTGGATATAATCTGAAATAGGCTGTGCTGTTAATTACCTTGTCTTCTTCAAGTTGTTTGAGATAGTCTATTATTTTCTTTTTGTAGCCGCTGGTTGGATCTTGAGATTTAATAAAGTACATTTTGTCACAATCCAGCCCCTTTTACTCTTATAATTATAGCTTAAAGATCATGAAAGCCCAAAATGTCTCACAAAAATATAAAATTAAATAGGATCAATAAAAGATTCCTTTTAAACAGACATATCAGGCATCTGAAAACCATATTTTATTCTATACAATCACTATTCAGGCTGGCATCTTTTTGCATGAATGATCCAAATCAACAGGCATCGCATGGAGGAGATCAGCCTATGGCACTGTGATGTGTGTTAACTGTGGATTCTTTCTCCACTCCTCCACCACACTCTTTACATCATCATTCTTGATGTGAAGGCTGCTAAATTTATTTTACAATGTTTATTACCTTGTTTTTTGTTTGTTTTTTTTGCCTCCAATTAACATTCTATTACAAGCATTTTACAGGTGAACCTGTATTTACTGTTTTAACTGTAAAATAAAAAGAACGAAAGAAAACAAAAGATACTTCTTGCTTTATAGGCTGGTTAAATTCCAGATGTCTAAGAAGAAAGAATTTTATCTATTAGCAAAACGAAGAAATATGTCCAATTAGTTGTACTGTACAGTTCTTCTTTCCCTAGAATCTTTTCCAGGTCAAAGCACATGCATAATAAAATACAACTACTCTACTTTTATTTAATCAAGCAAAAGAGTGATTAAATCAATGCTACACTGTGCTGTTGAGTGTTTGATAGTATCCTTTTGTTTTTAGTTAAAGAAGATCATGAGAGATTCACCTGTTTCTAGATACTTTAACTACACCACTGTCTTTGCATTTGGGTAAGTGGCCTTTTTCTGGAAGCCATATACTGTTGGATAAAAAAGTGACTGAATTTCTCTGCTTTTCTGCAAACGGGTATCTTAAAGCATGCAGCTAAAACAGCCTCCTCTAGTGAAAGTGGGTGATGTCCAAATCAGTCAATGAGGGGTGTTCAGGAGTAATAAAGCAGGGAATTCTGAATTGTGAAAGAAAAGTTTATATGAAGAAAATTTCTCTTTTGATAAACTCATAAAGATAGGTATTCCATAGGTTATCACTGTTGGCAGTCCAGTGTATCATGCAGATAATTTCTAGACAGCTGCATCAGTGTCATATGGCCATAACATAAACACATTATTATTTATATATTTGTAAGGATGTTTATCTGTTGGGTCAATTTCTTTTAATGACATCACTGTGGGAATTAACTTACTGGTACAAGAGAATATGATGACATCATGTCAATCTGACGGAGAGGACCTTTCAAATAAAGAATAAAACTCTTTTTATGTATTGCTGTTCATGTATTTATTATTACTTTGATCATTTTGGTAATTTAATGATGGATTTTGTGTCTGCAGGCAGGGGAGTGTGGTCGCTCACTTTTGGATAGTGCTTTCTGTACCCAGCAGTCATATTGAGAAAGTCACAGTAGAAAAGGTCACCAGAAGTCTGAAGGACGGCTTTAGGTGGTACAGTGGGTCAAAGGGGGACGACACAGCAAACCTAAATGGCTACCTATTCCAACTCTCTACATTGTTTGTTAGTGGTGAGAGAAATAGTGTGTGAGTTTTGTGCACTAGCCAGGAAAATACAGCATGGCAAAGATATTTTTTTTTTTATTATTAGTCTTATATGTTGTTTCATTTGTGATTTTCTTTGCTTTTCTTCTGTTTCCTACAGAAATTGACTCCAAAGCATTAGAAGTTTTGACAGCTTCATTTGGTATTCCAACCTTTTTTTTTTTTTGCCTCCTCATAATTTGTTCTTTAATTTTTAGTTTTTAACTAATAAAATAGTTATTATGATTTGCACTATACTAAATATGGAATGAGTGATAGACATGCATTGTTTTTCAGTTAATATTGAGGATTTCCTTTCCAGGCATGTTTTTGTCCTAAAACTCTGGTGTACAGTCATGTAATTAGTCACATAACATTAGGTGGCGTTTTTTTTCTGGTTTCTAAAGAAATTATTACCCTTTATATGTTAATGGTAAAATGATTGAGAACAAATCAAGAGTATTCATACTTCCTAAAATTGGATATATTTTTTAGTGTTAAAGAAGTTCAGTTTGTTGTTTTGCAAATTTAGGAAACTACATACAGTAGTAGCAATTTCCCTTGACTGGCTGGCTTTTGTGGATACCGGAGGCCATTCAGCTGGCTTTCAGCCTTAATGAGAACTTTTAAACTGCTCCTAATGTGGATGCGTATATGAGACATGTTTGTTTATTTATATACAAACTGGATAAAATTAGTTGTTACTTTAGGAAAGAGACTAGAAAAAGCCATAAAAAAAGACTCCATGCTAACGTTATCCACAAATCCCTCTGAACACAGCCCCCCCCTAGTGAAACAGAGTGGTGGTAGCATCATGGTATGGGTTTATTTTTTTCCTTGGAAAGGAGATGTACCTTGTCAAAACTCAAAATAAGATAGATGTGGCTCCATACATTGAGAAATATGCTAGGGAAGTGAACAGGTCAAAATCCAGAATGTGTCAAAAGATAGAAACGCCACTACGTAATTCAGCTGGTGGTGTGCTTGTAGACATTCAAAAGGAGGATGGACAGACAAGCAAAGCTTCTTAAGACAAACCCCAAAAGTTTTTTTTGTTTGTCTATTACATAAAACCTCTAACAGTTTAAACTAATACCGCTACTTTTACAAGGCACTGTGCTGAGCCATATTTGTTTATGATGAATAAAAGGGAATAGATGAACATGAAATAAACATTTTCAAGTAAGAGTTGTGCAGATAGTCATTAGAACTTAAGTTAATAAGAGTCCCAAAGTAATAAAGTAAACATTATTGTCTACCTTACAGATCCTTCTATTTCTATGAGTTCTAGTATACTATCAAAGACTTGCTTGAGACCTTTATTCAGACCGACTCAAAAGAAAGGAACACAATTTGGGATGTTATGCAGGAAGAAAGAAGTTTATAAAAAGCAGGAACCAGAAACAAGAAACAATGATGATTAAAAAAAAAAGTGTCCACTTTTTAACTTCTAGGAGTCCAGGTATCCTCTGATCTTACCTGGGATGCATTTGTGAAGTAGGCTTCATGAACACACCCCAGATTATATAATCTAAGTGTGGCCAGAATACCTGGATGTCTATCTAACATCTTCAAGTAGATCTACCTGACCTGCAACATACAATACCTGATTATAAAATAAACACTATTTTAGTTAATCTTTTAATTTAAGCCTTTTATTTTTAGGCATTTTATGCTTTCAATCTCAAATAAAAAACAACATAAATATATTGCCTGGAAGTTAGCAAGGAATCAAAAATGTATACAAAATAAAATCATATTATAAACCTGTATTTCTAAAACTAACTCCCTTATAATCACATTTAAACTTGATCAACTGGGAATAAAATGTAGAAAAGAAATTATAGTCAGCCTGACTTAATTGGTTTTATTTTGTTTTCATCAATACGACTGTGCTGCTTTGATGAGCTCTGATGAGTGTGAAAAACTGTTGATACCAGGCTGTTCTTTACTTACATTCTGTTCCTCTGCTTGAGTTTAATGTGTGTCACAGCAGGTGAACTCAAACATATAAGAAAAATTTACATTTTGGTTGATAAATGCTTGGTTAATTTTTCATTTGGATGCTGAAAAAACAAAATACAGCCCAGCCCTAATTTATTTTACTGCCTAAGAAATACAATATTTTATGTATCTATTTTTATGTATACCTTGCAATGCACTCGTGGATCACTAGAGATACGAGTACTCCCGGTTGGGAATCACTGTCCTACACTGCAAAAAATATAAATCTAACTACTGTAAGTCATTTTCTTAAAATAGGTGATTTTTTCTTGAATTGAGGGGGAAAAGGAGATACTTTGCCAATGGAACAAGAAAATTCACTTTTAAAATAAGAAAAAACAATTGCATTGTCTTATTTCAAGTGCATATTATCTAATTATTTCTATTTTAAGAGTAAAATAAAAATATTAATTCCATTTGCAAATGTTCTTATTTACCTGACCAAATTAAGGCTAAATCCACTTGATTTAAGACATTTTTACTAATTTCTAGAATGTTTTTGCAGTGTATAGGACAGCTCTTCTCCTTTGCATACCTTCATCAGTCAGAAGGCTTGTACTGGATATGAGCCGAGGCATCATAGTTTGTAGAAAACAAGAGTAAATCTAAAAAAAAAAATGAAATGTCTTTCATTCCTCCTGCTAATAGTTTTTTTTTAGGTGACTTTCATAATAATTTTAGTGTGTTGTTGTTTTTGCTAATCTCAAAATCTCATAATGGTTTAATGTTGTGATTGATACAATTCAGGTCTCACATTTGTATGTCTTCTGCCATTTGTTTTTTTTTTTAATCTAATCCAATCAACAGCTAGTATAATGTCATACTATCATCAATCATTCTGCAATAACCTAGTCTTTATAAAGTGCATATGAAAAGTTTTTTTTATTATTCAAAATATTGATTTCACTTTTCGACCTCTTTGTTTTCAGATTGTTATCGTTATCAAAAGGTGGCATCCATCAGCCCCATGGTTCTCCGTGGCCCTGAAACACATCGCTCCTCGTGCCTGTGGCACCTCCAGGCTGACCCGGGGTCACAGCTGGAGCTGCACATGGAATGGCTGCTACCTGAGTGCCGTGATCGACTTGTTATTTATGACTCACTCACGCCATCTGATCATCATCTCATTACATCGTATGATTTCCTTCAGCATATGTTGAATGCATAAATCTACATATTTTTCAAAATCCATGACCTCAAATCAACCAAGCAAGAAAAATCATGAAACTGCATAAAAAAGGTTGTTTTCTACCAAAGGGTGTATGGCTGCAGCAGACATGAGGATGTGGTGCGTGTCCTCTCATCAGGCGAGTGGATGACGGTGGTTTGGAAACAAGGCCTTTACAATCATAAGGACCCCTTCTCTTTGTCTGTGCAGGCCTGGCCACAACAGGGTAAGACTTTAAACGGCATCTAACAGATAGAGGGTGGAAACATGTAAAATGCAGCCAGAGTCTGCAGATTTAATGGATGATAGGGTCCTTCAAAGTTTGCTTCAAAAACATGTTTAAGAGTGGCTGTGCATCATCTTTTTCAGGACTTATTATTATCTGAACTATTTTCCTTATCTGAATGTTAACAGAGCATCTAATCATTTAATGACAAACTCTGTACCACTGTAGTTGTTAATATTCCATAACAAGAAGTAGAAAGTAGGCTGAAATCTTTCATGAGGGAATATCTGTTTTTTTCCCTTTAAGCTAAATTTCCTGTGCAGAACATTTTGTTTTCAAATCCTAGAGTAATAAACCTTGACTATATATATAGCAGCTTAAGCACAATTTCTAAGATACATCCATTAGAATAAACATATTGATAATGTGGTTTTATCTAACACTAACGTCTTGCTGTGCCTGGTGTTTCCCAGACTGCAACTCGTCGATTGACTTGAAAGAAGTACATGGGACCCAGGGGACTCTACAGACACCTTTCTTTCCCAGCTTCTACCCTCCTAACACAAACTGCTCCTGGACTTTCATTGTCAGTGTCCCTTTTTGTCCATATTTTATTAAACAGTTAAACAGACAGATTATAAAATGTTGTGTTTGATGACAGATGCCGAGTGCATCAATGGGCTTGGCTCTGGAGTTTGAAGGCTATGAGCTAAGAAGAGCAAGTTACAATCAGGCCTGCACACAGGGTCAATGGATAATCCAGAATCGAAGGTGAGGTCTGGTGTACTGAGTCCTTCTCATTCTACAATGTTTAACTGAAATACAGGTGGAAATCAGATAATCGCCTACACCTTTCATTAAAAAAACTATTATATTATTAACTGAATTAATACAGGAAAAATTATATAAAATTCTGTCCTAAACAGTGAGGGAAAATATGGTTAAACTAGATGATTCTGATTCTGCAATATGTCCAACCCAAAAGAATCCTTTTAAAACATATTTTTCTGTAAAGCCCAGGTGCTGCATGACTGAGGTGAAGTGGTAGGTTTAGGCCTAGGTCCACTTCTCCTTTATTCTTCCTCCATTTAGACACCACATGCAGGTGGCTTCTATATATCTAGAGGAGCTTTATAAGAAATTAATCAGCTGACAAAATTCTTTTTTTTTTTACACTGTGCATCTCTGTTTATTTACAAACATCTTTTAAAGTATCCTAAATGTACCACATTCTCTTTGAAAAACTAATTTTGGAACTACAGCTCAAAAGTTGCTTTAAAGCAAAAATGGAAATACTAATCAGTGTGTCATGGAAGGATCTTCCCACCAGGTGGCACTGTTGTCTAATACAAGTATCCTAGTGTTTGCTGGCCTGTTCTTTTTTTGTTTGTTTTGTTTTGTTTTTGTAAAGCTTTAATATTCTTATTAATTAAAGGAAAACATTGACCCAATAGTCAGAAGACAGGATTTATTTATTCATTTTTTAAAGTCTAATGCATCCACTGAATGTCTGTTTTACTTATTCCTCAGATTGTGTGGTACTAGAGCTCTGCAGCCTTATTGTGAACGCCTCTCTGTGTTGGTAAACTCAACCACCATCATTATGACATCTGAAGTGTCACTGACCGGACCAGGCCTTCAGCTTCACTATAGCACCTTCAACACTTCTGACCGTAAGTTGTGGACTGGGAAAAACACCCAAGAAATGCAGATAATGAAAAGAAAATGATTAAATAAGGATTCTGTGTTTGTGAAGCTTGTCCAGGGCGGTTTCTGTGTTCTATCAGTGGTCTCTGTGTCCCCCAGTGTGATGGAATCAAGGACTGTCCCAACGGACTGGATGAGAGAAACTGTGGTATGAAGTTTAGATTTTTAAGTAGATCCATCATCAGCTGTCCTGAAGGCCCTCTAACAGCTAAAGGGCAAATCCTTATAGGCTGTTAGACATAAAACCAACACAGAGGAAACTATATTCTGTTTCTATTACTTGAAGAGTAGGAAGCCAGGAAGCCACCATGTTTTTAGTAAAGCTTAACTAAATGTTAAACTTCACCCCTTAAACCATTTTGTACCCAAACACTTAGTCTCTGCACCTTGATTATTTTTTAGAAAAGGACTATAATTAATGGAAGTTTGTATATTATTGTTTCTAAAAGGTACTGCATTGCATCATCTGTGATAGTCTATTCCTAAACTCCTCATTTTTCTTTATTACATTTGATGGTGGGTTGGTTTAAGCAACATAATGCAATATAACAGTATAATGACTCTCTTTTTAGAGGCATAGGCCAGTATTGGGTTCTGCAGGCCAACAAAGACCTCAACGACACCCATTACTAAGGGGTGGACCTATTTTTTCGGTTCAATTTGAAAGTTTTCTGAGCCATAACAAGGCTTTTGTTTGGACCACTCTCTAAAAGCCTGGAACTCAATGGTAGTTGAGACATTTTGAATTGAGAAATCTATCAGGATGGGAAGAAAATGTCTTGAAACTTGGAAAATAAGTCCAGTGTTTGTTTGTTTTTTTACTTTTTTGGAATGACTATGACCTGGATGAATGAGAATCTTCATCGGCATTTAAGCAATATAAAAACAATGAACTAAAATAATAAAAACCCTCATAGTCTATGTGCTTCTACTAATGCAAGATTACTTAAAAACACAACAGAATGTGATTAGATCTGATGATAAATCCTTTTTAAATCTTGAAATCCACTGGGATGACCTGTAATTATTTAAAAAGGTGAGATTTAACAGTTTATCTTAAAAAAATGTGTAAGATTATCAGGTTTGATAGTAAAGGCATCATTTTTAATGCAATCTGTTGGCCTAAAATCAGTTCATTAAAATATTTGTGAAAATATAATTTTTTATAGATTTTGAAGGCTGTAAGGATTATATTAGTTCACTGAATGCAACCAAATGAACATAGAAATGCACAAACTTATATTTATCATGTATGTTTACAGTGTGTGTGGCACAGTACACCTGCCCTGAGGACAGTCAATGTGTCGACTACTATAAAGTGTGTGACCAACACCCAGACTGCCCTGAAGCCTCGGATGAGATGAACTGTACTGATGGTAACACTGTGGCCTTCAAGACTCACACATACATCACACATTAAAAGGTGTCATAGCATGAAAAAAGAAGCACAATCTACTTTCATCTTCACACTGAAGTATTTCACAGTAAACAGCTTATTGGCAGGTTTGGTGGATGTTTGTTGAGGACCAAGATGCAGAGACGGAAAGGCAGAGATGATTTGTAGCGGATTTTAAACAGGCAAGAAACTCAGGAATCAAAAACTAGGAAACATTCAGGGAACCTAACATAAGTAATAAAGTAATGGAAGAGAATCCAGCAATGGAGAACTGAACGGGAGGTGTTTATATGGGGGACAGAACAAAGGCTGGGCTAATCGGCTGATAGGGAGCAGGTGTGGATAGAAGTAACTAGAAGGGTAATAGGCATAAAGGGGCAACCGGCTGTAACTCAAAAAATACAACATTGCTTAAAAACAACAAGAATGAGACTAAATTGGGAAGAAACCAATGACCAAGAGAATACAGAATGACATTAATCAAAGTATAACTAAAGCCTCAAATGAAACTTAAATAGAAGTCCACAAAGGGCAGAATCAGTTGTGGAACATTAAGTGAGAAACTCCCTCTACTTTTCCTGAATAACAACAGTCACAATCACCCATTGAGAGCATTACGTTCTTGGCATGTGGCTCTTTCTGTTTGTCCAGGTGTGGAGTGTACGGATATGACATATGTCTGTGCTGATGGAACATGTCTGAAGAAGCCAAACCCAGAGTGTGACTCTGTCACCGACTGCCCCGATGCTTCAGATGAAAATCAATGTGGTAAGAATCTCACAATGTTTCCCTAGTTTCAGTAAATAGGGGTTTTATGTTATAGGTATCCAGTTTTCTTTGCTTGTGCTGGTTGTCCAAAAAACATCGCTCCTCTCCTAACTTTACTTCTTTTGAATTTTTTAGCAGATTTAAGTTCCACTTCTGTTCACAAAGACACTAAAGCTTAGTAATGAATTTCTTCTCCAATAAGGTTTGCAGCCTGATTATAAATCAAAACTTGAACATAAAAGATGAAATAGATCCCCCAAAAGCCCTCCTGTATAAGAACAAGGTGCAATAACATGACAACATCTTCCCCCTTTTTACTCTGCTGTTGGTTTTTGAATCATATCCCATTTTAATTCAAATTCTGACACACTTGTTCAGTTTTTAAAGGATTTAGCTGCAGCTTTTATGAGATACACTACCTTTATGAAGCTTTAATGCTTCTTAACTTGTTAGCATTTTGTTGGGTTTGAACCAAACGGTAATCAGTTTTATGAGGAAATGGAAGGATTGACCAAAAACAACTTCTTACATCTTATAGACTCCTGTTCCATTTATGTATTCATTGAAAATTAAGGGTTATTAAACAAGATTTAATTTATAATCTTTTTGACAAGCTGAGCAAAGAGAGTATTCGGCAGAGAAGCAGCAAACCACCATGGTAACTGGTTGTGCTGAGAGCCACAGCTCAATTGGGATGATCTGTTCGGAAAACAATTTTTTACATCCTCTGCAAATCTTTTGTTTACAGCACAGTGGTGGGGGGGGAGGAAACAGATGCAAAAGCAAAACAATTCCTTAATTTTTTGCTTATCTTTCCACTATCACTGTAGGGAACAAATCAAACTTGTGGTACAAAGTTTATTTTTCAGATTATTATTCAGATTATCCACCAAATATAGGTTAAAGCTTAACTAACACTGTGCATCACCACATTTATACATGGCATAAAACCTTATACAGTAATCTGGTAAGTGAGTTTATTTAACCAGGAATATTTACACAGAACATTTGCAAACAAACATAACAAAAGTCAGTATTCTTTTCTTACACTTCACAATTATGTGCTACTTTGTTTAAAAATCAATTCCAAAAAAAGCTGTAATGAAATCCATATTTAAACAAAACAAAATCTGAAAAAGTTCATTACGGTAAAAATATCTTTGCAAGGTGTGTCTATTTGCAGAAGCGCCGTTAACTTTATCTCTGCATATGTTCAGACTGTGGCCTCAGACAGTTCTCCAGCCGCATCGTCGGAGGCAGTGATGCCTCAGAGGGGGAGTGGCCCTGGCAGGCCAGTCTACAGGTGCGGGGAACCCACATTTGTGGAGGAGCGCTGATCTCCAATCAGTGGGTGGTGTCTGCAGCCCACTGCTTCTATGATGATCGGTGAGCACAGGAAGTAGGGAGAAAGGAAATGAGGTGATGGCTGCACTTTGAGAGCGCGCTAACAGAAAACAGACAACCTCAGGCACTTAGTTGTGTAAATGTCAGCATTATACACTTCCTGCCTTCACTTTGAAACCTGCTCTTTGATTTCTCTGTTCTTTAAATCAGGATGATCTTTCATTTTTCTTTTAAACTTCCTCTCTATTCAGCATTACTCGTTGCATTTTTCTAAAATATTTTCCTGCATATAACAAGTCATTGTGAAGAAAACTAGAAAAAGCCTCATTAGTCCCTCTGTGATTTATCCATCTTTCATGTCTTCTTTCCACAGTCTGTATTCCCCTTCAGTTTGGACTGTGTATTTGGGTAAACTGCTGCTAAACCGCAGCAGCCCCACAGAAGAGGTGGCTCGAGTTAAACAAATACATCTTCACCATTACTACGACGATGAGTCTCATGACTACGACCTGGCCTTACTGAAGCTGGACCGGCCTATGTATGCACTGCTAACTGGATATGCTCGCCCTGCCTGCCTGCCACCGCCCACCCACCAGCTGGAGCCAGGCCTGCTTTGCTGGGTTACCGGCTGGGGAACACAGCAAGAGGGAGGTGAGCTGCCAAGAGGTTAGAGATCATAGGAAGAAAGCCATGATCAATCAATAGAATTGAATCCATATTACTATCATTACAAAAGGACACCCTATTGTTTCTACTTTTTTTTGCATATTGATATTTAACACTATAGCAATATCAATTAAAGTAATATTATCAGAATGTCTCCACCTTTAGTCCCCCACATTACAAAAAAAAGGTGTAATACATCAACAGGACAAAATGAAAGCATCTCACAGCTGACAGTAAAGGGTAGGACAAACCTTTCATCAGACCAACATTAAACTCTGGTAGATGACTAAACAGCATAAAATCTCCAGTGGATGAATTAGCTACTGAAGCAGTCAGTTTCAGCATTGTTTCTGGAGCCAGAGACTAAGAACATCACTTTGATTAAGTTCTGCAGTGTCTCTTATGCTAATAAAGAAAGTGTAAATAGGTTGAAACCAAATCCATAGTGCTTATTGTTCCCCTTTTGATCTCCTGCAGGCAGTGCAAGTAATGTGCTGCAAAAAGTGGACGTTCGTCTGGTCAGCGAGGAAGCCTGCATTCGCTCTTATGGCTACATAGTCACTCCCAGGATGCTTTGTGCCGGTTATCGTAGTGGTGGGAAAGACGCCTGTCAGGTACAGACACATATATATATAAAGCTAGTAGTTTAGTTAACTAATATGCAGTCATTTCCTTTATTCAGAATCCTCTATTACCAGTTGTAAACAAGTGAACTACACTGTAGTCAGAGAGAGTTCAACTTTACAGTGTTGTTTTATATATGTTGGTGTTGATTAAATCCAAACGTCTTGATAGTTGAAACCCATTTAACACTTACTACAACGGCTGAAAATAGCTCTTGTGAAATGCTCTGAAATAATAAACTCCAGAAACCACAGCAGGAGTTCAGAGTTAGACCACTGTTCTGACTGAATGATCCCTTTTCCCTCTCAACTCATGAGGAAAAGCTCCTCGCCATCTGGCCACTGTCAGTCAAAAATCCTTGTAAGTATGTTTGCCAATCAGCATCGAGCAGCCAGCTTCAAAGACCCATAAGAGGTTCAGCTTCACTGTGTGTGATGCATTTTGGCTTGTTATCCAATCAGGGCTCTAATTTTCCCCTGCTTACCTCAATAGGCTCAAACATGAACAGGGATTTCTCATAGAGGCAGCGTCCACCTGCTCCAGAGCGCAGGGGAGATTGCGTCCGAGAGCGAAATAAACAGCCAATAAATGCGCATTATACTCATGAAATCAGGCGCATTTTAGGGCATATTTAGTGCAGTTTAATGACTAAATTTATTAAGTTCGACAATGCATATTTTACCAATAAGTTTGAAAATGCATATTTTATCAATAAGGTTTAGCCTTCTAATATAGCATATATATATATATATATATATATATATATATATATATATATATATACAGCAAAAGAGGGCGCATGCGCACGCAGCGACCAGAAGTGGTAGTGTTTGTTTGTCTGATTGTTTTTGTTTGTCCGTTTAACAAAGTGTCAATTTCTGGTAACCAACTTAACATCACCAAGGCGCAACATGGAGTGTGTTGTTGTCCTTGCACTAATCGTACTATGGGCTTGCTTTGGAGCAAGCTGGATTACTGCGACACATCTGACCAGGATTGTTTACTCCAGAGACTTTCTTTTAAATTTTCAAGCGAGCGCGGACAATGGACCGCCTCCTCCGGATCTGCTGTTTCCCGAGCTAACAGAACTTTATGCGGATACTGCAAATGGAAACTTTTCCAGCTCATCACGCAAAATCAGGAAGCGAGGTAGGAGAGGCGGGGTGCGACAGCGATCAAGACGGCCCTTGGCACGCATTCCCCTGCCTTCAATCATCCTAGCCAACGCGCAATCTCTACGGAACAAAACAGATGATCTCCAAGCTCTTGTTCGCTACCAACACGAGTACAAGAACGCGTGCATCCTCGCCCTGACAGAAACTTGGCTTGGAGAGAAGGACACGAACGGGGACCTGGCTATCGATGGTTTCGGGATGCCACTGCGGACGGACCAGGATGCTACTACTACCGGGAAGACGCGTGGAGGAGGTGTCTGCTTGTACATAAATGATCGCTGGTGTAGGACAACACTAGTACGAGAGCAGCTATGTACAAAGGACATCGAACTTCTTTCCGTGTCTGTGCGCCCCTTCTACCTGCCTCGGGAATTTCCGCAGATTTTCCTGACTGTTGTTTATATCCACCCAAAGGCCAACGAAAGCTGCGCACTGGATTTAATTCAAAAGACAGTAAATAAATTACAGGCACTATCTCCTGACGCCCCAACCTGATTATGGGCGACTTTAACCACTGCTCGCTGGAGAAGGTGCTCAAGTGTTTTTATAAATACATACTCTGCCCCACCAGAAAAAGCAAGGTTTTGGACCAGTGCTACGGTTCAATTAAAAATGCCTATGACTCCATCCCTCTCCCTCCTCTGGGCTCTGCCGATCACAATGCCGTGCACCTCATACCAGCCTACCGCACACGCCTTCAGAGGGGGAAGGTGACCACCAAAACAGTTAAAGTGTGGACTGAGGAGGCAAAACTGACCCTGCAGGGGTGTCTAGACTGCACTGTGTGGGAGGAGTTTATCCAGTCATCCCAAAATATAAATGAGCTCACTGATGTAGTGAGCTCATGGGTGACGACACTGTCATCCCCACCAAAGTAGTCAAAACATACCCTAATAACAAGCCCTGGATCAGTAAACACCTGCAAACCTTGCTGAAACAGAAAAAGAAAGCATTTAAGCAAAATAACTCCACTGAATTACACAACATCCAAAAACACATTAAGCGTGAAATAAGAAGGGCTAAGTTGGAATATAAGCGCAAAGTGGAGCTGAAACTGAGCACCAACAGCCTAGGCTCAGCATGGGACTCAATGAAAACAATGGTTGGCTTAAATGATAAAAATTCAAAGAAATTGGCCTTGGATGATTACCGATCTGACTCCATTTTAGCTGAGGAGTTAAACACTTTTTACACACGGTTCGATAGAAAATATGATTTTAAAAAGGAAATCTCAGACTTCAAACATGAACTAACCACCACCAAGCCAGCAATTTGTTATTCCCTACCAGATGTGGTGAAGGCCTTCAAATATTGCAAAGAAACTAGCCCCGGACCAGACAATATATCTGGTCGTCTTCTGTCCTGCTGTGCAGAGCAACTTGGCCCAATTTTTAAACACATTTTTAATCTTTCTATGGCTCTTCAGACAGTCCCTGATCTGTGGAAACAATCCACAATAGTTCCCATAGCGAAAAATAATCACCCTAGAACCCTGAATGACTTTAGGCCCATAGCCCTCACTTCTCTTGTAATGAAGTCTTTTCAAAAACTGGTCAAAAAGAACATTATTTTAAGAACTAATCACCTACTTGACCCCCTGCAATTTGCATACAAAACAAATATAGGGGTCCAGGATCCAACCATAACCCTGTTGAATCTCATTCTCAAACATCTTGAGGGCCCCAAAACCCATGTCAGGACAATGTTTGTGGACTTCTCTTCAGCGTTTAACACCATCCAGCCCCACCTACTGGTGCAAAAGCTTTTACAACGCTTCCAACTGGACTCTAGCATCTCCGGCTGGATACTGGACTTCCTCACCAACCGATCCCAGCGAGTGAGAGTAAACGACCATCATTCTGGACTGTCTTTTACATCTTCAGGTTCTCCTCAAGGTTGCATTTTATCTCCACTTCTTTACATCCTCTACTCTGATGACTGTCGTTCTAAAATTGACAATCGCCCCATTGTCAAGTTTGCGGATGATACTGTCATTGTGAGCTTGCTGGAGGACAGTGAAACATCACATGGCCCCATCATGGACTATTTCACAAACTGGTTTCAGGAAGCAATGCTGGAACTGAATGTCACTAAAACAAAGGACATGTGTATCGATTTTAGGCACAAGACCTGCAACCCCTCTACAACCATTATAAATGGGCAAGACATTGCAATTGTTCATCAGTATAAATATCTTGGGTCTATCATAGATGACAAATTAACTTTCAACAGCAACACACACATGCTACTGTATGTAAGAAAGGGCAGCAGCACTTATACTGCCTGAGAAAGCTAGCCAGGTTTCAGGTTGACAAAACTCTAATGACCATGTTCTACAGATCTTTTATAGAGTCGATACTTACCTTCTCTGCCATCTGCTGGTACGCTCTTCTTAATGTAAAGAACAAAAATGCCATATCTAAGATTATTAAGGTGTGTAGTAAGATCACGGGTGTTCAACAGAAAAACATAACTGAAATATATGAAGATCAGGTAATCAGGAAGGCTGAGTCCATTTTGGATAATTATACCCATCCCCTACATAACGAATTTCAGTTCCTACCCTCTGGTTCCCGTTTTAAATACCCACCAGTTCGGACCAACAGATACAAACACTCCTTTATTCCCTCTGCTCTTCAGCTGCTAAACTCTACCAGGAAAAGCAGATAGCCATATGTTGCATGCATTCAGGTCTATGCTCTCATTTGCACATATTTATTTACTTTTTATTATTTTTATTTTTTTTACATTTCTGTCTCTTTTATCCACCTTACTTTTATCTTTTAAATATTTATGCGTCTCTTGTGCTTCTTTTATTTTTTATCTGTGATTTGTGAAATGTGAACATGTGTGTGAAAGGTGTACTACTACTGTACAAAATTGCCTATACTGGGACAAATAAAAGCTACTGAACTGAACTGATATATACAGTATATATATATAAAATTTTCTGTTAGGTGATATGTAGAAACTATCAATTAGCACTAATTCTAATGAAATGTGTAAAAGCTCTAGTCCATCTAAATGAAAATATTCTAAGAGTGAAAATCAGAACAACTACTAATAGGAAAGTAATGGAAAGTTTAATATTTGAAGGGTTGTATAATTTTGGACCCTACTCCTTTTTATTTAATACCTCTAAACCAAAGTTCAGTGCCAAACACAAAATGCCTTAGAAGGTTTGTCAGAAAAAAAGTTACAGAGAAGTTTAAATTGCTCAACATTTTTGTAGACCACTTAAAAGAAGTTGTGCATTACATGCCTGTACATGTTACCTCTGATGGTCCTAATTGAAAGTATTTTTTCAAAATTACTATTACACAGCTGCACAGCTGAGTTATCAACTCAGTAAAGTATCACCTGTAGCGTAGCTTTTTTCTCTAGTTAATTACATGTTGGGCTCATGGAGGAACACCGTGGGAGACAAAGGAAAGACGTCCTTCTTTCTCTTGGGCAAATATTTTATTCTTTGTGCATTTTATTTTGAATGTTATTATTATGATTCGCAAATAAAAGTGTAATTTTTTATCACTACCTTATCACCTATTGCATCTTAATAATCCAGGTTAACATAAAAGACCTACTCAACTTATTTATATCACTTCTTTATGTTTTTAAAGATCGTTTATAACATATATTAATTTTAAATTTCCAATACTATAATACTATGGGACTTGAAGTTTATAAAAGTAGCTTTATTAAATTTTTTATTTTTTCTAATATGGATTTGATCAATTACTGGCTTTATTTATTTATTTATTGCTGTTGTACTTTTTAATTACTACACAATAAAACTATTGATCTAGAGATTGAAAGACACCTCTTTTTTTATCACATATACATTAACCTTATGGCCTCAAGGGGAGAACTTATTTTATTTCCACTTAAACCCTTTTGGCATTCATCTGGCACATATTGCATTCGACATTTGTTTTATTTTTCCCTAAAATGAACTAACAGAATTCATCAGCATACTTTGCCAGTACTCCAGATAACAATAAAGAAAAATCCTGATATAGTAGCTTTACAATGAGCTAAAATACACACAATTACTATAGACTCAGACTTCATTTCTCTTTTTTTTATATAGTATAAAATATTTAACTGCATTATTCCTTCCTTTACTTTGTGCTTGTCACGTCCAGGGTGACTCTGGTGGGCCCCTGGTTTGCCAGGAGCCTTCAGGGCGCTGGTTCCTGGCCGGAGTGGTGAGCTGGGGCAGAGGCTGTGGCCGACCAGACTACTACGGTGTCTACACCCGCATCACCAGACTCACTGACTGGGTCAAGCAGGTCATCAGCAGCTCATAAATCACTAAGGATCAGTCAACCTATGGCTTAAAGTGACGATAAAGGTGTTATTACTTCTCAGCAAAGATTTGAGATAAAACAATAAAGCAGGGGTTTTCAACATTTTCCAGGCCAAGGACCCCCAAACTGGCAAGATAAAGTGGGGACCCCTAATTATGTAGATTGTAAGAAATTGTGTTATATCAAACTGGTCCCATAGTCACTCTATTATATATGGAGTGATGTAATGAAAGTAATTTCACCCTGGGAATATTAAAGTATTTCTAATTCCTGGTTGATGGGACAGGTGTTGTGAATGAAATGGTGCCCAGCTTGAAAGAGATCTTGTGTGTCGCTGATTGTGTGCATTGATAACTGAAAGATGACTTCTGCTTCCATTTATCCATTTACTGTAGTGTGTTGAATGCATGTTAATGTGTATTTAAAGACATTTCAATTGGTGGAAAAAATTGCAGGGGGAATTTAAAAAAAAAGTCTAATCAAAACTTTCGCGACCCCCATGCAGTATCCTCTGGACCCCTACAGTAAGGGTTCGTGGACCTCCTGTTGAAGATCTCTGCAATAAAGCATTTCTTTAAAGCCTAGTGAGTAATAGTCTATATAAAACTTTATAAGGTCCATTAAAAGCTAAATTAAACAGTTCAGAATTACAACCCTACAATCTCTGTATGCTTATTTTTCCTTAAAAACTTATTTTTTGTGATGCTGCAAATGGACAATAAAAATCAGGACAAGTTTATAATGATGTTAAAAGACACAGGTGAATGCATATAAAAGCAGCAATACAGCAGGTTTAAATACCATTACATCACTTAAATTTAACAGAATATGTAAAACATTTGTACATTTTGATTTCCTATCAGAAGTTACATTTATTGACCCTTTTTGAATGCTGCTTCTGTTTGCAGCCAGGTCTCCCAGCAAATGCAGTGTAGTCACTGTTTTCTGTTTTCAGGGTTTTTTTGGGTGGAGGGTGGTCATGTTTTGGTGTCAGAGAATTGAATTAAGATATTGATTTATGTTTTTATTTCATTTAAAGCTTTCTCTGGGTGTTGTCAGGTTCATTCCAAGGATGAAATTACCTTTGGGGATACCAGATTATAGGAGAAGTAAGAATTCCAGTTTTTAATCAGTGAAAATTCAAGTTTATTTAAGTTAAAAGAATTGTAGTATCCTTGGAAACATTGTAAAATTGTATTTCTGTGTTAACAAACAGATCAGTATTAGCTCTATCATAAAACTCATATATAATTATTTGATTATACATCGTTATCAAAGAGTAGGCCTACAGGATTTCACATTCTTTCTTCCACATTTTATATATGCAAATTAGGTTGTTGTGGGGTGATTGTTATCTCTTGAAATATCTTCCACCATACCAGGGAATAAGGAAGAAATATCTGAACCTATTGATAGATGCTGCTGTAGAAAGGGGTGAAAAGTGGAAAACATCATTCAGGCAGCAGCAGCAATGCATAGTGAATGATGTGGAAGGAGGGTAAGCAAAAGGATAGTCTCCCCAAAGAGGAGTTTTAAACCAATCACCACCTTAGAGCACACTTTTCATAGTACCATCATAATAACTTTATTTTATTGTTCACATAAAAATACAAATGATTTTTGAAAGGTGCCGTTTTCTTATACTTTTCATTTTCACTTATAACTTAAAATCTCAAGCAACGAGTTTTGACTGAATAAATAAAAAGACCAGCTGTTGAAATGTGGAAAAATTAGAAGCTTTGCACCAATGAAACCCCAAACCCAATAGCTTCCCTGCATAGAAACATTCTTGATTAACAGTTAAAAAGACAACATTTTATTTCTGATAAAAACAATACTTTAATCTGGCGCCATTTGTTTAAAATCCAGCTTTTTTTGCTTTTAAGTTAAAACCCCAATTCTTTAGAACAGCTTTTGATGGTTAAACTGTTAACTGAGGTATAATTAGTCTAAGTTTGTGGTCCAATTGTTTTGTTTGCTTACTACCTGCTTTTATCATGTTTTTATCTTTACTTGCTTTTACACTGCTTTCACTTTCCATCTTATAGCTTAATTCATTTAAAGTACTTCGAATTGTCTTTGTACTTAATTGTGCTATATAAATAAACTTGCCTTGCCTTTGTTCTAGCAGTTTCGAGGTTTTCAGGTAAAACTCACTTTAGCACAAGCATCCAGAGTACAGGAACTTGTTAATGGCATAAAGGCGAACTTGTACAGGCAGTGCTCTTATTTTTAAACAAAGTACTTCTGTTGTGTAAAGAATAAAATACCGAGTGATGGGAGCAAAATCCTGTGTCGGCACATGTATCGTTTCAAGAAAGAAACGATACAGGTTTCAGCTGTGTGGGACTATTTTAATTTTTAATTTGTTTTGATTTTCTTGTTGCTTCATCCTGTTCCTCTCAGTTATCACTCAAATTGAAATAAAATTCAAATTGACTTTTAGTTTACTGTGCTTACTATAAATATAATGTATTTTTTTATTCTAGCCCACAAGCATCCTCATTCACATGTTCACCTACATCTTCACATATGTTCACATTAATTATTGACCAAACATAAAAATATGAAATATATTTGAATATAAATGAAGGTATGAAATAATACAATATATCATAGAATATGTGATTAAATTAGTGTCACTTTAGTCTGGATCTTAAAAGTCCAGCAGGTGTCAGTATTGAGTGACCTAATATCAAGGCAGTATCAATACATTCTGGCAATTTGTCGAAAAGCTGCATGAGGCCTGACCAACCCATCACTAGGAAAGTGATATAAATCTACAACACACATTATTTGTTTTTTAATTTACCATGTGAGGAATTTATATAAGATGTTCTTCTGAGCAACCTTAAAGGCAGCCCAAACACCACAATTAGTCCTTTCACAAGTCAGACAAACCTCTTACATGTTCACAAAGACAGAAAAAGCAGCCAAATAGCAGACATAACATGAGAAATGAAGCACTATGCAAGAAGGTTTAGGCTATGAATGCTAAAGATATGCACAGCCCGACTATTTAAGGCCTTTTTAGGGATAGTTGTCACCAATCAACCATCGCTATAAAAACTGTGAGGCAGACCTGATATTGTTTTGAAAGATCTATGTTAATTTTATCTCTTACCTATTTAATACACATTTTGATAAAATTGTCCTTGTGTTGACATTCCTAAAAAAAATTCAACAGTTTCTTATCTTGCTGGAAAATTATTGCATCTGTAGTCAAGGAAATAAATCACCTTCTGAAATTCAATTTCTCAAGAATAAGATGTAATAATGCTTTTATAAGATATCATGGTGAAACCTTGGCATACCTGACTATCTGGTTATTCATGGTCATGATAGCTCAGCTTGGTTGAAAAGGCTTGTTTTAAGAAGACTTATTTGAATGTAGCCCTCTCTGCATCCATTTAACTTATCCTTTTCTTTCTGTGGAAATTAGTCCCTATCCGTAGGCAATGTAACCTCATCCTAAAGTTCCCATTTTTGGTGCAGTTGTGCTTTTATTATGCTGTAATCTATTGTAACAGTTCTGCTCCATGAAGCATAACTACAGCAACAAAACAGGAGCGGCCACAGAGACAATCAATTAAACCAACTGCCTGCAGTAATGTTTGTTGCCTTTAAATGACCTACAGTTGCTTATTTTTTAACTTGCCATTTTGGCTGTGATGCATTAATAAAACTGGGAGAGAGCAGATATTGCTTTGGATATCTAAGAATGATACTAATCACAAGTATTTAATTCAACTGTGGTGTAGCAACATAAAATTATGATTTCTTTCCCCCATTTAAGTAATTAGATAACATCCTCACATTCACCTTTGACATATTATATTATGTTATATTATAGCTGTATTGCACAAGGTGAAACAAATGTAATTTTTTTTAGAAGATTCTTAATAAAAGGTTTACATTTACCTCAATAAAAATGCTAAACACCAGCTAAAAAGATGTTTGGGGTTGTTTGCAGCGCTGTATAATCCACTGTGCCAGACTCAGCCTTGGGGACATCATCATTTTATGCCACTGATAGACAGCTATGCTAAAAAGAATGGCAGCTGGGAGATGAAGTAAACATCAGTATGCCAAGGGACAGCCACAAGCTCTTACCAATTCCTTCACCGCTGGGTAAGATCAGGAGATATTTAGGGATACAGATTCATATAAGTGTAATGTTGAGAAAGCATTAACAGTGTAGAGACCAGTAAACCAAGTGTGGGGCGTTAATTACATTTTTGGCAAGGGCCCAGGTTGGTGCTCTGGTGTTTCACTTTCTATAAAAACGGCAATTATGAAAGATGAATCTAGTTTAATTTGAGATAACAGGGCGTAATGATGCTTGTCATTACCAGAGTCAAAGCCTTTTTACACTCTAATCACAATATTTATGAGCCAATATCAGCATATTTACACACTTGGAATTAAATGTGTAGAAGAAATAAGGATATGTACTTAATAAGTTAAAATCTTTTTTTTTTCTTCAAGTCCATGAATTTTTTAGTCTATGAATTTTTGAGTCTACTACAGTACAGAAATAGTTACCGTTGAGACTATATGCGATTACAGAATATATCTCCTTATCACTAGAATAGTTATTAGGGAGATTAAGAAGTTACTTTTTTTATGAAAGATCACCTCCTGTACTAGAGTAACATTTTTTTTTCTGGTCTCTCTTCATCTCAAAGTACACCGGATGCCAATCTTTCTCATTTAATAAACTTGGAATTATTTAAGACATCCTTATGTTTGATCTTTATTCTTTTCGAAATATTGCTAAAACCTAAAGAAACAAGATATTTTTACCAAGGGTGAGTAGAGTACCTAAAAATGTCAGCGTAGGGGTTGTGGTTGCTTGAGGACCCAATTGCAGAGATGAGTGAGGCAGTGATGAGTTCTTGTAGGTTTAATGAAAAACTGAGGCAAACATCCAAAAACCAACAAACATCAGGGAAAACTCACATAGGGAGCCAGAGACAAGGGAGGAACTAAGAACAACAAGGAACCAGCAAGAAGAACTGCACAGGGAGAGTATATATGGGAAACAGGACAAAGAATGGGGTAATCAGATAATATGGAGCAGGTGGGGATGCAAGTGACTAGAAGGGTGCTAGGGGAAAGGAGACAGGCACAATGGAGGATAACACAGAGTAACTAAAGACTGCTTGAATATAATGGAAAATAAAACAAAGATCAACTAAACAGCATTTTACTCCAATAAGAGCAATGCTACTTTATTTAAGATGCTACTCAAGTAAAAGTATTTTTCTGTCCAAACGTTACTGACGTTAATGTTACTGAGCAAATGTAAATATTACTAGAGATTACCTGCTTCTAATTATTACTGGGACTAAGATATATGCTGTTAAAAAAGAAGAATTTTACCCAAAAAGTGAAGAAATCCAGTCTTGACTAAGGGTTTTCAGAATGCAACTGTAATGAAGTGGGGCAGAGGGGGCCAGTTTTCAGGCAAGACACAGTGGGAAAGTGCGTAGCTGTGGATCTGCAGATCTGCAGCGACTGCGGGGGTAGGCGGCGCACCACCCTTTACAGACACTGTGAAGGGTGAAGAAGGGAGGGAAACACAGGTAAGAGTCAGAGTGAGGCTAGTTTATACTAATAGATTTTTTTATTTATTATTCTTTTTTTCAGATCCTAGTTATTTCTGTGACCATTGTTGGTTGTTCTTTCATTAAACAAAAGGTACCGGCAATTTTGTCCATGTGTTTATATGACATCAAGTGTGGATGGGTTATTAATGTCTAAAGCTGAAGCCTAGAAAAGCAGAAAACAAGCTGTGGTCCCTGCTCTTTTCTGGAGATCCTGAGTATGCGTTCCAGATGTTTTTATGGTCATTCAGCAAGAAGATGAGTAGACATGAGGTCTCTCTGAATTTAAAGCTAAATATTCTTACCATTTAATCTATTTAATTCCTATTACTGTAAAAAAATATATATATTTTAAAATCTTAGTCCCTCCCAAACAATTGTCAGGTTACTTATTTCACAGGTGTAAATAACAATTTCAGCTCCTTTTGGAAAAGTGTGCACTTTAATAAACACTGAGGTTACTGAGGTTATCCAAATAGACGTATGTAGTGCTACTAACTCTTTGGTCAATAAGGTTTGTAAGACTTTCTGTCAACCAGTTGATGTCATGGATTTATACCCTTGAACAAAAGTTAAGTGCACTTTTACAACCTTTTTTTTAATGGACTGTCGTGTTCTTTAGTGCTATCGACAAAACACTGTCTTTAACCTCTCCACCTTGGAAATCAAAACGTTAAATCTGTTTTTTGTTGTTCTATAAATGCTCTTTAACATATTCTCTCCCTTTTACGGTAACAGCCTATTTATTTACACAACCATAGGTTTTTAAGCTTCCCCACTTCTTTTGCTCTGTTTAGACTAATGTTTACATTTTTATCCCAAGGCTATATGGAGGAGGATGTTGACCTTTTCTCCAGTCCATGAAGTTTAGGTAATTTCATGCTTTAACTGTCCTTAAAATCAAGCCAACCATATAACACTGTAGCTGAATTATACTGTTGAGTGAATAAACAGCTCTCCGCACATTGACTCTTGTTTCCCTGAAAAAATGCTAATCACTCTTTCCTGAATGGACAGGAGTCAAACCCTGATGGAGGGTTGTTATCATTCCCTAAAGAAGTATTTAAGCTCAGTTTGTGATGTATGTTTGCCGACAGCTGAGAGAAAATCCAACGGATAGTCCTGTACTGTTCCCACAGACTGCAGTTCCTGAAAAAAACTCAAATGATAAGAGCATAATACCAGAATCTTACACAACAGAACCTTTGAGTTTTAACAGAGACTGCAGTTGCACAATTTTTAACAGCATGCACAATTTTCATCCTCTTGATTTTAAGTACATTTAAAGCATGAAATGACCTAAACTTCATGGACTGGAGAAAATGTCAACATCCTCCTCCATATAGCCTTGGAGGAGGACAATTTTCACTCATACTACTTTGTAATTATTCTTGTGGAACATTCTTTTAAAGCTGCAAACTTGGGTTTATTTTGCATCACAAGCTACGCTAATAAATATCAAGTTGAAGATTAGAGAACAAGTAGAAGGAATATATATGTCTACCTAAACTAACATTAATAAGATAAACACCAAAGATGCCCATAAATAAACATCCACAGGGTTACAATAGAGCCTTATAAATAAAGCTTTTATTGGTGAAACATTGTAAGGGCAGCATGATGCTAGGAGGATATTTTTCCTCTGCAGGAACAGTGAAGCTGATCAACACTGGTATGAAGACAAACATTTGTAAATGTATATTATGCTTGTCAAGAACTTTCACTCTCTTATTTCCAAAATTGAAAAAACTTAAACTGTAGGAATGCATGGGAAAGAAAAAAAATGACCAGCTTGCCTAAAGCAAAATTCAAATAATTTGTCTAAAAACAACACTACAAAAAACAAAAATAATAAATACATCTGGTTGAAATATGCGTGTTTTTTTTCTTTTAAAATCAAACCATGTTTGCTAAAAAAATAGGTCAATTTTACATTTATTTACATCGGGTTATCAGCACTTTATTTAGATTCTCATCATTCCTTGCCTTATATAAGGGCAAAGCCCACCAAATGGAATTTAACAAAAATACATTATTTCATCACATGTACTCTGTGGTACGTGCAAATGTAGACATCTTCCTATGTTTTGGGTTCTATATTGAGTGCTTCACCCATTTATGACAGGTGTGTAACTTGTGTTTTTTTCATAGTTGCTTATTTTTTTTGGAAGGATGAAGTCCCAGTCTTGTTGTTGAACCCTTAAAATGTCAACAATTTCTTGACTTTTTTATTTATTTTTCTTTTTGGTTGGTCTTCCAATGCTCCACTTATTCTATAACATAAATCTCCATTTAAATCATTTCAATTTCTAATTGTGATAAAAATATGAAAAAGGTTAAAGGTTTATAAATACTTTTGCAAGACAATGCACTTTTTTTTTTTTATCATCTTCCCATAAACTTTTCTCCCTTGCTCCCCTGGGCTCCTCTCCCTGTATGATGTTTCCATAGCTGAGGCCTGTGTGGGAGTTTTTCAACAGTGGTTTAGATTTCTCTTGGGAGCAGTGGTTAGACTCAGAAAGAACAAGGATGTGGGAGGAGGGTGTTTAGGGTGTGCAGAGGTTACAAAAAAGAGGACAGGAATAGAAGAATGCAGACAAATGTTTGAAGTATTGGTTTTCTACATTCTGTCTTTTTCTGCATCATTGTTAGAATTAAATTTGATTGATTTGTTCAGTTCATTGTTATTCTGCATCCTTTTACTGTAAAATTACAAAATAAAAAGCACTGACCAGTGCAGGCTGTACATGCTTTTGTGCTACTGTTAAGCTCCAGTTAAACTATTGTTTAATTCCTAACATAAAATATCAACTTTTATTTTACTAATAATAAGTAACACTTTAGTGTATTATAAAACTTTTTCTTCCCTTCACAAAATGTTGTTGTTTATAGTTATGGACTATTTTTCTTAATTTTTTTCTTTATATATAATGTGTTAAAAACACTGCTGATATTCAATGCTCAAGAGTTTATGAAAAAAAAAACAAACAGACATTCATTATGTTTTTTGTATCAAAGCTTTATTGAGTGCTTCTAGTGACAGTCACATCCAATATTTTTTTCATAAACAGTGTGATTTTGTTTAACGTCTACGTTCTCCTGCGCAGGTCTAAAAGTGGTAAAAATTAGCAGTAGGAACCACTTCACTGCATGGGGTCTGAAAGGTTGAGCAGTAGTGGTTTAGCCATGGTGATCAGGTGCTTTACTTGTTAGCAATTGTTAACTACTCTTTCTATGATTAGTTATGAGATTGTTTATAGTTTTAGTTAAGCTGTCAAACTAAAATCAAATTGCTGTCAACACCAAGGCAGTTCACAGTTACATTTCACCAGATGTAGCGACAGTGGAGAGGAAAAACTCCCTTTTAACAGGAAGAAACCTCCAGCAGAACCAGGCTCAGTGTGAGCGGCCATCTGCCAAAGTCGACTGGGATTCAAGGAGACAGAAGGACAGATACAAAAGGCAACTGTAAAAGGTGGCCTCCTTCTAGGAAACACACAGCCAGGCACATGAGCTCTGAGCCAGCTCCCACGTCAGAGGATTACATTTACAGCTTTATAATTGGTTGTTGGAGAAAAACAATGGAATGTGAGCCTATCACACATCTCAAATAACTAGATTAAAATTACTGACTACTAATGAGACAGCATAAGTTTGAAAGATATTACTGAAAGTCTTTATGGGTGACAGCGGCTTAGATGTTAGGAGTTTGTCCTGCAATTGGTGGGTTACCTGTTCGAATGGTTGCTTCATTCATCTCCGTCATTGTGTCCATTAGCTGTCTTCTGCTGGTGGTGAAGCCAATGTGTGACAGACTTCTGCTTCTGTGAGTGAGCTCCAAGGCAGCTGTGACTACAATGGACCTTGCCACCATCAGTGCATGAATTGGTGGTGGACTGAGCATGGTGTAAAGTTTCATGGTCTTGGCACTGCTGACTGGCTTAATGGTTCATTCTATTCACCTGCTGAGCTCTGCCCAATTTCTCATTACTGTTCATCTTATCCACCTGCTCCTGCCTCTATTTAAGCTGCCTACCCCCAGTCATCATTGCCAGATTATTCGAGCCTCCAGTGAGACATCTCTAGCGTACCCTGTGTGTTGTTCTGATTGCCTGATACTGACTACTTCTGCACTATGGACCTCTGAGCCTTCATGTTCTAATTCTGATCTGTTTGCCTGACCTGGCTTCTGACTTAAGCTGGATTCTGCCTGCTTACAACCTTAGATCTGTCTCCTGACCTCAACTTGGATTTCCCTTTGGTACCACTTCGATTTTCTGATCATCTCGCCTGGACTCCTGTTTACCTCTTTGACACCAGCTTTGGCTTCACCTTCTGGATATTCCTGCTTTCCCTCATCTGCTTGCTTCTGCTCGTCAGCTACTTCGGCTGCCTTCTTGGCTTAAGCTCCTGGAACTCTCTGGGTGGCATCAGTTGCATGTTGTGGGAAATCATCCGGCTGAACTCCTTCCTCTGGGTTCAGACTATCCATCCATCCATCCATTATCTGACACGCTTATCCCAATGGGGGTCACGAGGGGTGCTGGTGCCTATCTCTAGCAGTCAATGGGCGAGAGACGGGGTACACCCTGGACAGGTCGCCAGTCCATCGCAGTGGGTTCAGACTATATATACAAATATATATATATATATGTACTTTTTTTATGCAGCAAAGAGGCCTCAGACAATTATGCCATCTTTTTTAACTGTTTGATTGATGTTTATTTTTTTTCTCTGGAATGTTGTTTTATTTTATAGAGCAGGAGGCAGAACCTCAAGCATTTCACTTTCATTTTGGTCAGTCCAGATAATATCTTCCCAAAATGTTTAGGGGTTCCTCATGATATAGTATGGGAAATACCACATAAAGCTTTGTGCTTTTTAGACTCAGCAGTTTATTTGGCCTTGGAATTAAATATATGCAATTTTTGTTCCACTCTTTTAGTTGTATAATAGATACTGATATCATCAGCAGCAAGTAAGATTTGCAGGAGTTCAGATATTGTTTTTGATTGATTTGATAAGTTTTTGATTGACCTTCAGAGTGAGTAAAGGCTGTCTCAGAGTATATTTTGAAAGATCCACCATGCCTGGAAGGGTTCACTTTTTCATGTTTTCTTAAATTAGAGATAACAGCTTTTACATTAGTTCCCTGGATCATTTAGCTACATGTTTTGACAGTCACTAATGGTTCAATATAATTGCAGGCTAGCAGTAATCAGGCCCGGGTGTAGCTATGCAAATAAAATGGAAAAATTAATCACAGTGATTAGGAATAATTCATAACCTAATAAGAGGGGTAATTGTTGTCTGTTTTTACACTGGAGTGGGTTTTTTTCACTTTATCAAAACAGAATAATTTTGAAAGCTCCTTTTGTATTTGTTCAGATGATCTTTCTTTATAGAATCTGTTTTATGAATTAAATAATTGAAAGAGGATTAAAAGATCTCTAATCTACAACATAGGAAATTTAGGCTTTTGTAAAGAGTGATCTCTTCAGCATCTGTTGAGAAAAAATAAGCTTGACAAGCTGATAGAGAAGGCTGCTTCTGTTTTAGGAAACTCCTTTGGAACCTCTGAGGAGGACTTTATCAGGAAAAATTCTTCATAAAATGATGCACATTATAGACATTTCTGAGCATCCTCTCTTTATTTATGTGCTCAACAGTCAGAGGTTGATCTAGACCCACAGAGACAGACTGCTACAGGAGGTACTTCCTGCTAACAGCAATTGGCTTCTACAACAATTCACAAAGAAACCCCTATGATATGAGTTATAACATTTAATTTTCTTAAAGGGTTAATTATCAATAATCTTTATTTCAGTAGAACTGAACAGAAGTATTTGTGCTGCATGGTGGATTGGTTAGCAGCACTGTTTAGCAGGAACAAGTTCCTGGGTTTAAATCCCCGGCCTAGGGTATTTCAGTATAGAGTTTATATATTTCCCACATGCTTCAGCTTCTTATTTAAAGTTTAAAACATAAGAGTTAGGCTTAACCAATCACTATAAATTGCTTTTAAGTGTGGATGCTTGTGTTTCTGTCTGTGTGCCTCTGTGTTGCCCTGATATAGGAGTTAGGCACCAATCCACCATTAACCTGACAGACAAGAAGAGATGTAGATGCATGGAAAAATTATTTGGAAAAAAGAAAATAAATCAAAATTTTCTTCTCTTTGAATGTGAAAGACTCAGATTGATATCTGCAATTGTCGTGCAGGTATAAAGAAGGGGTTTCCAAAAAGTGGGTTCTAAGAAAGCAATGAGGAAAATTCAATATTGAAATAGACAAAAAAGAATGTAAAAGCTGAAAATAAAGGCCCCTTTTTAAACAGACAGCATAACAGGAAGATAAAAAGAGTTTCATGGGAAGGATCGGGGTTGGAGCATATAGAAAATGACTGAATGACTCATGTTAAAAAGGTAAGCTTAACTGGTAGATAACTGGATGGAAAACAATATATGATTCATGAAAAACAACCAAAAAAGATATTTGTCAATTTCAGAAAGAGATCTTTAAGTTCAGTTCACTGACACACTTTTATATGAAGGACTTGGTATGAAGCATGCTGCAGGAATTCAGCAGGGCACTTAAAGTTTGTCTGGTAGAAAATAAATGTTAAGAGGCAGTGCATGGTGTAATTATCGTCTTAGTGTGCATGTTTTATTCAAGGAGATCTCCCTGAACTGGTTCCAGGCTGACAGTACTAAAATCAGACTTTATTCCACTTTGACCTTGATCCCTCTTTTATATGGAAGGCAATATTATGTAAAATTGGACTATATAACAATGGAGTAGATACATTAATGTGGATAACTATTTGGTTTTAACTGTGATTGATCAGGGCAATTTTAGAAATGCAATCAAACCAATTTTTTAGACAACATTTTTGTCTGTAAATATAAGTTCTCGACCAACATTACATAATCATCTTGATTAGTTTTATTGGTACTGCTTGAGATCAATGCATAAATAACAAATGGTAAGACAATGAAATTGGTTTCACAATATTGACTGCTGTCAGAGGGTTTGATTAGTTGTGTTAATGGTCAGGATTATTTGATCCCTCCTTGTTAAAAAAAATAACTTTTTCAAGCTTGTCAGGCCTGGAACTGCATTATTCTGGATTCTTTAATATAGTGGGATTTTTAGTTCTGGAACTATTATTCTGGGCAACATTTAAAACTCAATTCTTAACTAAATGTTCTAACCCATGGGTGTAGGTTTGCATAGGGACCATAGGGACATGTCTTTACCAAAATTTTGGTCCGACCTACTTGTCCCTACCAATAATTCTATGTGAATAACATGTTTATAATTTACAATACAGTGTTGTTGCAGCACTCGCTTCTTTTCTGACAACTTGTATATTAAAGTTAATATTTTTAAATGCTCATTGTCAGTTCCTCTTATAGTTCCCGCACCCATGTAAGCACAATATATATATTTGCAGTCCCTTGAATATGTTATTTTGCTTTGTTTTACAGTACAGAGAATATCAGCATATTAGATAAAAAAAAATTAGAGTGGATTTTACCTCTGCACAATTCTATTTCTTCAAAAGAAAACTCCTGATAAATACACATAACACAGGCATATTTAGACAATATTTGGTTAAAAAGGCATGTATTGATCTTCCGTCTTAGTCACTGGTAAGTTCAAATGTAATCCTTTTTAAAGTGTAAGGTTGTCCCAATTTTACATTATTCTGAGCCACTGATGCTTCAAACATTGATAAACAGCCTATTGTGTGTGTAGTGATTATAAAATTTGTATAAATGTAGCAAAAAATGCTGGAAATGCACCCTGATGGTCACGTCAAGCGTAAAAAAAAAAATAGGAGCATGCATAATGAGTAGGACCAATGACATCAGACATATTCAACCTAAGACCAATATCATCCCTACCAAAGTTGAGATCAAACCTATGCCCTTGTTTTAACCCAATTTTTAGGGTAAGGTGTAGACAGCTATTTCAGCATAAAATACACAGTGTGGCAAGAGGAGAGAGAGAGAGAGGGAGGAGTAATGACCTACATATATTTCTCATTGGGTAGTCAGATCCTTTAATGCTTTTCTCAACTCTGTTGAAAAAATTTGAAAGGAGGGTCAGTAGCATGAAAGTCTTTAGCAGGAGTGATAGATAGATGTGCAGAAGGATGAACTTCTGACTTCTTTTAAGTGATGCTTTATGATGGAGGGAGCACTGTGTTGTGTGTCATGTGTCAGGGCAGACTTGAGCAATAGGGAGGGAGAGTGTGTGTCTTTTTAGAGTTTTTCTCCCAGTTGTTCCACCTCTCCATCTGAAAGCAGCAGCCACAGCAGTCTGTGTTTTTTTTTTCTTTCCCCTCCTCAATTGTGGAGAAAACCCACCAGGTAAGAGACGCGTATCACGCATGATTTATAAGCGACGTGCGCCTGGCACCCGCTGCAAGGTTTGCATTGAGATTCTGGGAAGACAAACACGGGAAAAAGGAATAAAAGTCAAAGAATAGGAGGAAGGAAGGAGAGGAAGAAACACCCGGCGGCGCGTTTGCGAGCCTGCAGAGACGTGGTGGATTATTGAAGTTCCTCACTAAACGCCAACTCAGCAGAATTATTCTTTGTTCAAAAGTTACAGTAACGGTGGAGCGCGCGCCCTCACGCGCCTGACCCACTGTCTTTGCGTGCGCGTGGAGGAGTTGTGTAACTTTTTTTGTCGGGTTTATCCGGGCTGCGGCTGCATGCCAAATTGATGCTCAGGCGTTGTAGACGTGGCTTCCACAATGAATTCACTGACTGCTGGATGTGTGCTCATGCAAAGTATTTTCATTTGATTTTAGGGATGTAGAAGTCATATTTGACTGAAGTTGAGTGGATGAATTATAAAACCTAAGTTGTGCATATCCTTTTAAAAGCACTTTTATCCAAATTATAGTCCTACATAGTAACTGCACAAATCACTGTAAAAGTAAAATAACAATACTTCCTTTCAGAGCAGGTGACCTACCAGAACTTTACTCTTCTTTCTAAAAACTCCAACTTTGAGGTTCCACATTGACCTTATTTAGATTTGAAGCAATGTGTTATGTGTGCAGCACTGCTTTGGAGCTACTTATTTTTCCAAGCTGGGTCTACAGTTCAAAACTTGGTACAAGCTTTGTTATTTTGTCACTGTTATAAGAGTGGCCTAAATGCAGACTAAAATGTGCAAAAAATGTTCAAGCATGGCCATAGCCAAGTGTTGTTGCTGAATAGTTGTATAAACCTGTCAATCACACAGCGCTGTTTCAGGAGGCTATTTGCTAATGAAGTTGCTTTCAGGATGGTAGAAGTAAGAAACCTACCCTTTGCAAAAATACTATTACTTGAAATAAATTCTATTAGGAATACATAAGTATAAGTTTAGAAAGTATACCCGAACAAGTACTTTTAGTGTACTTGAAGTATTACTAAAGTAATTCTTCTTCGAACTAAATTGGAGTATTTTTAAGTTTACTAAAGTATACTTTAGTAAACAATAATAAACAATAGTATAGTCAAGTACATTTGACTATACTATTGTTAAGTAGATGAAATATAGTTTAAAATAAGTAAACTCTAAGTGCACTGCCTGATTTTAAGTATGGAATTAGTGCACTTTTAGTATACTTGAATAAACTACTTTTTGCTAAGGGTATAGGATCAACTTCAGATCTTTTTGTCTTCTAAATCTATAAATGTGGACTTTAATTCCTTACAAATAATTTGTTTTGGTTTATATATCAATGAAATACATGTGGAATTCTTACTTAATGCTTTGCTGATTACAACCAAATATTATATCTATAAATGTCATTTACAAAATGCTCCCTCTCATTCTCTGAACTCAAAAAACGAACCTTCCTCCTTTAACCAATGTCTGAAAAAGATGCAGAACCTTAAAGCGAATAAATTGTCTGATTTAATGGAAAAATTTCAGTCAGTCCCCTCTTCTTAATAATGTATTTATTTATTTATTTTTTCCTTGTTCTAGCCTCTAATTTCTATTAGAGTTAATGGGAGTTGTGTCATTAATATTCTTTATTTCCATAAAAAAAAAAAAAAAAGCTTTCAGGTTGGTCACCAATTCGTCACCAATACCACAACAAACCAAAACCGCTTTACTCATCATTAAAGAGTAAATATTTATCTTGCACATCTAAAGAATATATAATAATATATTTTAAAAAAATATTGTAATTGTATAATCTGATTTTTAAACTTTTTTTTTATGTCTTAATCAAGGTCATTGGGTAAGTGAGGCAGCACCATTGCGCCCTCTATTGGCTAGCCGCCACTCTTCCAACCTTTAATTTGACTGTCAGCTGGTTGTCAATGCTATTGGTATTAATAAACATTTAACTTACCATCTCAAAAGTAATGGGGCAACATATGCATAGTTTCTGAGCTCCTTTGTTTCCTTAAGTTGATACCAATTCTCAAAGGTCCACCGAGGTTCACCCTTGCTTCCTATGGGTCCACATGAATAGGGTTAAGCCGGGCGTACACTGTGCGATTTTCAGGGCGATTTTCTAGTCATGCCAGAATTTTTTTGATCGGGCCGACTTTCAGACTGATCGTGCGTTGTGAGTGGTGTAGTGTACAGGGGGTGACGATGGGTGATCAGCCTCTCACAACCACCTCCCGGTCAGGAATCGTGAGGTCCGGAGAAAATCAAGCATGTTTCATTTTAGGCATACAGTGTGAGCAGTTACATCGCATGAGAGAGCCATGCTGCACATACATCGTGAGCTGTGAACTCACACTGCACGACGAAACCCTGCGGTTTTCTTCGAACAGTGTGAGTTGCAGCTGCTTGCAACGATTGAAAAAATTGCACAGTGTACGCCGGGCTTAAGGGATAGATATGTAATTAGAGGTGTAATTTGAGAGATGTAGCCCCAAAAACAAGTCCTTTCTCTGAACTATGGTATAGCTACTATATGGCAACCTCTGAGCTGCAAGTGACTTAAACCTACTAGTCCTATTGGTGCAGAATACCCTCATGTCCATGCTGGCTGGCATTGTAACCAGAAGTTAATATTTACATATCTTTGTTGCGTCATGTTTATAAAAATTTTTGATAACTTTTTTCCCAATAAAACAAACACTTTTATTCTGCATTACTTTAGATGTTCTATGGATGTAATAATTTAAAATGTGTAATTGTTTTGAAGAAATAGTTGTAGCTATGATCTTTAAACAAGAGAGTTCTATATGACATGCATTCACTATGCACTGGCTCATCGAATGTTTAGTCTCAAAGCTTAGTCTTTGTTTGTTCCTTCGCTTGAAACAGAAAATCTGTTTTATAGTCATAGAATTAAAATATTTTTAAACAGTCTATTTTTAATGTGCACCTAGCTACTGTCACATTTTCCTCCACTTTCCCTGAAAAATATAATTTGGGGGGAAAAAGTGAAAGTGCGCAGTAGTGCACCTTTTTTTGATTTGGTCAAAAAGCTTTTTGGTCAAAAAGCTGTCAGCTACAGATGCATTTAACATTCTCCCATAATAAATGTTTCTTTGTTGCCAAGGAAACATGATTCTTAGCTGCAGTTGACCATAGAAAAAAAAAGGTAATGTGTTATTATGATAACTGACCATTCACTGTGAAGACATTTTGTACTGAGAGAATATATGGGCACGTGCCTCCCATGTCAAGGTTTTAACCAATCGCAGCAATAGGAGCTGTGACGGATCATCTTTGCGCCAATATATATATATATATATATATATATATATATATATATATATATATATATATATATATACATGTTACAATTAATGCGGAAATATATATATATATATATATATATATATATATATATATATATATATATACATGTTACAATTACTGCTGAAACAATTAATCAGATCAATTGTAATTATAATAGTCAACTAATTTAGTAAACGATTAATCGTTAACTGGATTGTAGAGACTGTAGAGCTACCACACTAACATTTAGGCGAAAAAATTAAAAAGGTTTTTGTTGTGGCTCAAATGATACAATGTCCACATTTACCATGCACTTTAATAAATGATGAGAGGGGCACCTCCTGCATGTCAGTATAATGCAGAGGGCTTTGACCAAGTGTCAGTATTTACTGTAAGGAGTTGGCAGTGAGACTGTGTTGCTGCATTTTATGGGTTTGAATCATTACTTTATTCAAGGCTTATCCATCTATTGATTCTGGCTAGATGTAGTTCTGGGAGTTTGTAAATTTGCAAAATCTTGTGACAATTCATCTTTCTTGTGAGGTAAGATTTAAGTTTAATTTGGAATTAAACTTATATAAAAAACAGAAACAGATTAATTTGTTCTCCTGTGAATTCCAGTGATATAAACCTTACATAGATATTTGATAGAGATTTTATCATCTTTATCAAGGACTCGAAATAACCCAATTAATGTTGTGAGATTGATACTAACTTTTATTGGTACTTCATAACTCATAAAGACTTTTGGATAGAAATAACTCATCAATGATTTTCTCTGGTTTTTGTTGGTATTTAGACACATGGCAGTATTTGTGATTAATGTATCCTTACCTTTTAAACAAAGTATAATTCTTGTCATTCCAGATGTTTTTGAGCTGCAGAATGAAATTTTGATTAAATGGATTAATTAAAATAGCAACTCTTGTTGTAACACTAAGAATTTAAAGTATATAACTACAGTTAAAGCTCTGTGTGCTGCAGATATGGTGTAAAACTCCATGACCTTGAATAGGTTCATTCATCTCTTGGCTCATAGCCAGAAAATATAAATTGCCACAACATAAAAGGATTACCTAAGGTGATACATTTCAACTCCTGAGATCATTAATGTCTGACCAAAACCATTTTTCCTTGAAATAAATCTTCCCACAGTTTCTCCTACAGTATACAAATCTTCTGTTTCCATCCCAGAAGGCGATCTGTCCTGCTCCATCTGTAAAAGACATCAGCGTGGTCAAAACTAGAAAGAAGCATCCAGGCCTGCTTGTCAGTAAAATTTAACTAATGCATCCTTTAAAGAAGTTGGTTAATGAAGACCAGCAGTTCCACTTCGTCCTACCTGTAAATCACCAGTTTATCTGCGTAGCAAACAGGAAGTAGTTCAGTAGCTGTCCTGAAATCATTACTTTTTGTAATGGAGGAGGAACAGGACAAATTATGAATTATATCAGAGCATGTAAGGACGTAAATGCAACCTAATTAAATCTGGATCATTAATCTTTACAGTTTTCTTGATTAAAGCAATTAAATTTAGTTGATTAATGCAGCACAAATTCAAATCTATGTTCATACTAATGGTGATATTTGAAAGGAATGATCCCCTTTTAACTGAAAGAAACAACAAACCATCTGTCACTCTGAACCACCTGGAACTCTATTACAATCTTACATAGGAAGTAAAAGTTCTTAAAGGATGTAATGGAGCCATTATATCCTTTACATATGAATCTAAATTATATGGATTTAAATTACAATTGCTAAGAAAACTGAAATTAAGAAGAAAACTTAAATTATAACCTATGACACACATTGCAAAATTTAACTGTAGCTTGACATCTGGGTGATTGGAACAGGGATACAGATGCTCATTATAACTGCAGGGATTTTATTTTATTGGCAGTGGCCGCATAGAAATGTCAAGGCAAGGCTCCAGCCATTTCATTTTCTCACCGCCATGCTCCATTCATCATTTGAAATCTTGTTAACATTCATCCATCATTGTTAAAACACAAGGAAAGCTCTGATATTTCTCTCTTGAGCCTCATCATTGTTTATTTTATTTCCTTGTGGTGAGGAATAGAGGAACATGAAAAAATGAAAGAGAGGTTCAAAGATAAAGATGAGCTATATTGTAAACTGAAATGCCAAAAGCAAAACAAAAGAAAAATCTCTGAACACAGTGAAATATTCAGTTTATTATATATATAATATAGGTTTTGTCTCTCAGAGCTTAGTTTATTTAACCAGATAAGAGCATATATCATCACTATAAGTTAATTAATTAAAAAATTCTAATAAATAAACCTTCTGAGTCTGATTTAAGTTAAACTTACGGTAGTTAACTTAACTTTTAATCTCATGTCTTGTGCAACCTCTAGCAGGATTTTTTCAATGGTTACACTGCCATTTCTGTTTCTTCTTCAATTGTAAGACGCCTCCAGTCCTGTTAGCTTTCTGTTACATATACCATGTTGGATACAATTGAAAAAGTTACATTAGGTCTTGTAAGGTTTGTGGTCAGAGACAAAAAACCCTTTTAGACTGGAAAAATTAGCAGGGCATCAAAAACTACACAACAAAAGAAGAAATCAAACTGGATCCAAAAATTTGATAGATCTGACATTTAATATATATATATATATATATATATATATATATATATATTTTAGGGGTGTGGGAAATAATCGTTTTGGCGATATATCGTGATATTCGGCTGTCCAATATAATATCGATCTTTCACTTCTTAGTATCGATTTTAAAAAAAAAATGGTTACATAAAACATTGATGGGAAAATGGGCTACCTCTGCACTAGAGACTGACACGGGAGGGGATTTTCACTCCTGTCCCGTCCCACTCCCACAGAAAAAAATGGTGTCCCGTCCCGATCCCGGGCCAGAGTAGAAATCAAAATCATGTCCCGTCCCACTCCTGGTGAAATTACTCCCACTCCCATCCTGCTCCCATTCAGAATGACTCCCGCTCCTGCACCACTCCCATTCTTGTTGTTTTTGAGCGCGGGTGAAAAACTCAGAGCGGAAGTTACTATTGGTTTGCTCCCGCTCCCGTCTGCTCCCGTTAATGTTTAATCCTGTACCGTCCCAATCCCGTGATCGTTACTAATACTGACTCCCATCCCACGGGAATCCCACGGGAATCCCGTGACCTGTGGGATTCCCGAAAAAATGTCAGTCTCTACTCTGCACCACCACTCTGGCAGAAAGCGCTGTGGAGCCCTTTAACTGTGTGTGCAGCACCAAATCTGTATTTGAGGCAGTCACAGTGGAAGAAAACCCCAAACAACATGGATAATAATACCTAATCATTATTTTCTGATGAAAATATACAGCACTTGCTGTTTTATCTTTTGATTTTGATAGCTGGGGAAAATATAGCAATATATAGTGATACTGCAATATCGTGATAATATCGTATCGTGACCTAAGTATCGCGACATGTATCAAATCGCAACGCTCATGCCAATACTCACCTCTAATATATATATATATATATATATATATATATATATATATATATATATATTTTTTTTTTTTTTTTTTTAGGAAAACACAAAACCGTTCTTACATTTTGTAAAAGGGCATTGATTCCACTTCCCTCAATCACAGAAGACACCTTGTTTAACAAGCCAGCATTTTAAAGCATTTGACTAAACCATTTCTGATTAAGAGGTGGAAAGAACATGTGAAAAAGCCAAAAGTGTTAAAATGTGAAAAACAAAGTCAAGGTTTAAACCTTCCCCAGATACTTATTTTGGGAGAAAGAAAATGCCTGTATGCAGCACCTGTTAGGGAGGGGGTAACTCCCTCATAGGTCTCATCTGGCTTAAGCACATGTTGCTGCAATCCCAACCTTTCAAAATACAAATTATATTAGTTGTGGCTTCTTTAATATAAGCTCACTTGTGGCCATTCATTTTATAAAATGCACAAAGCTTAGAATGACTATTGCTGACCTCTACTGAACTGATTTCTTGCAAGCATGAAGCCCACATGAGTTGACTTCAATAAATGAAGAAAAGATGTACGGTAGAAAAAAATGGCAAGATTTTTTTGATGAATATGAATGTTTGCAATTGCATGCCTGGGAAAGCACTGGCATTCTTGACATAATTTTATTCAAATAAATTGGATTGTTAAACTGATTCAGAAAAAATATCAACAGAAATCCATTGGCTAAGCTAGTACACTATTTTCTCTGGAAATGTTTGTGGAAGCAAATCAGATGCTCAAATTCCAAGTTATGTTTTAGCTTCCATTTGAAGCTAGAATATCCTTGTACATCTTAGAACAGTAGTCCAGTGTTTGCTTGTTTTAGACCAAAAGTTTGTCTCATCCTTTTTGGTCTAAAACCTCCGATGGCCCAAGAATCAAGTCATGGAGATTTTAGGATTTGCTCTGCTTTTATGTATTGAAGACTAAATCCGTGGCTAAATAAGAAATCTGTACTTTATCCTGTGTGTCTAGGATGTACAGCGTGTTCCAGGAGTCCATTAACTGTGGAGAGTTATGGAGCGAGTCATAAAGTTGGGATGTAGTGTCTGGGAATTACTTGCCTGGAAGGATATTTTTTTGTTTTTTGTTCTATTTGACCAGAATTCCACAGGAATGCAATAATCTAACAAACAGTGAAAACAGGCAAAAATCCTGCTTCCAGCTTTCGCTTCAAAGACCACCTATGTCTTGTAAAATAAAATTAATAATGAAATTCTTTAAAAAAATGTCTATGATTCTTCTTAGTGTTTTTAAATGAGTTTGTTTACCTCGTTCTTCTTTCTGCTTTAGGTGATGAAAGCTATGTTGACTGCATACTTGAGTCTGCTGTTTCTCGTTTCCTTGGTTTGCTGCGTCCCCCCTCCATCCAGACCTCCATCCAGACTCTGCAGACGATGCTGCGACCAGCTGGATCCTCCAGCCACCACAGCACATTATCAGATGCCTGAAGTCAGAACGGTCATCAACATGACCATTCTTAAAGGTAAACAAACCTGGTTGGTTTATTTCTCAACAGTATTCATTCAGTGCCGTGTTAAATGCAGCAGAAAGCATTGAAATTTCATAAATCTTCAGCATTTTTATAATATTCAAATTAAATTTTGAAAAGAATGCAGAGTTGATGTGAGTTTACATGGTGCTTTACTGTATCATCTAATCCCTGTATCTCTGTGACTATCTCACCATCCTGTGCTTCCTCTTTAAATCACTGCTTCTACTTGGAACAGATGTCTGGGAGCCTCAGTATAGAAGTGCTTCATCAGAAGAGCATCATGCTTGAACTGGGTTGCCAAGTGTAACTGTGCATTGATGGTTAAGTGGGAGTGGGATAAGAGAGAGACATGCTGTGGAAAAGGAAATTAAATGCTTCACTGATATAAACAACATGCAACCAATTTTAAAATCAACCCCGTTCAATACGTTTCTTGTGAACACTCTGTCATAGAAGTTTTCAATCACCTTGAAATCATCATAAAATATACATTCATAGAAGCTCTAGATGTGAAGATTTATACATTTTTGCTTCGAAAAAACAAATAGAATCAACTCTTGTTTAAACATATAACCATATTAGTATCAGTAAATCTTAATGTTCATAAAATGATTTCTTTAAACTTGATATGAAGTGCACTTAATGCATAGCTAATATTTTAACATTTGTTTTGGAGAAAATGACTTCAAAGCTTGGAAAAATTAGATGGATGTTCATTATGCCAGGAACTAAAATCAAAGTTCTTGAAGGATTTAGGAGAATGGTGTGTCAGAGCAGGCAACTCAAGCAGAGGAGTTTAAACTAATTATGATCACTTTGTGGTCAAGCTGATGTTCAGAGGGGCTGGTAGAGATAGATCCAGCTGCTCTTTATTAATGTTAAAGGAATGGTTATATCATTGCAACTGTTAGCTTCTAGATGCACAAGGTGTTTTAAGCTAAGGTTAGTCAGTTCATTGAAGACTGGTCTACAAGAGTAGTTTTTGGCATGACTGGAGCCTTGGCCTGGCTGTTTCCAGATGTAAGTGAATAATCCAGAGGCCAGGTTGGGCTCAAATGTGAAAGGCTAAGGCCCCAAAGGGAGAAATTAAGATGCAGAGGGTATGCATTAGTGATGGAGCAAAGAAATGTTCTCAGGGTCGAAACACATGGTATGCAGAACAATTACAGAACAATTGAAATGTACCTTTGAGCTGATCAGAGTTTATTATTTAGAAATTAATTAAACAAGTAACTAGGTTTCTAAATCTCCCTTATGCATTTACTCTTTATAGTTTGATTAAAATCCTGCTTTTTTTCAGCTTTAGAAAAATATTATTTCACCAACACATTAATATAACATTTTGACATAAAATCTAGAAGAACTGGCGTTTAGCTGAAAAGTTAGTTTTAAATAAAAGTGTAAAACCCGAAGTCCACTAATAAGTATGGTGATGGATCAGTGATGCTGTGGGTTTTTCTGCCCTTTTTTTCCTTCCGAAGACCTACGTATTTTAGAGTGAAACTCTTTGAAATGCCTTCAGGCATCTAATAAAAAAGATTTTTTAGTGGTTTCTAGATCACCTGAAAAAAAAATCAATATTGGGTTTGACAATTTGGTTTCAACATCATATTGATCCAAAATATATGATCTAATCACATATTGCAATGATATAAGACACTTAAGCTGTTATATATATATATATATATATATATATATATATATATATATATATATATATATATATATATATATATATATATATATATCATATACATTGAGAAAACATAAAAAAACAACACACAACACACAAAGAAAAAGTTTATCTTGGGCGATTCTCTCTACTGAATTGTAATATTATTATTATTTTTTATTACTATATTTGTTTTTGTCTTTTTTTTCTTCCCAGGCTCTCACAGTAAGTAATACCTTAAATTAACAAAGACCATCTTGGGATGTTTTTTTCTGAATGTACTGAAGAACAAAAACATTATAGTTTGCTCTTTAAAACCTTAATCACAAACTGAACACTTGTGGTTTCTCATTAAAGCTAAAGAAAGACAGAGGTTTATGATTATTTCAAGTTCAATGAGTATAAGCACAAGTATAACTATTACAACCGCTAATGATTTGTAGGTTTAAATAAAAGCTCTGTTACCCGATTCTGTTAATTTTTTTCTTGATGGCCAATACCTTGAATTTTTGCCTTATCCTGTTCCTTCAGGTGACAAAGGTGATAGAGGAGACAAAGGCACACATGGGAAACCAGGTCTTGAGGGGCCCCCTGGACAGCGAGGACCCATGGGGCCAAAAGGCAGCAAAGGCCAGGCAGGTGCTCCCGGAGACGCCTGCAAGATCCCTCAGTCTTCCTTCTCCGTGGGGCGTCGCAAGTCTCTGCACAGTGTGGACTATTACCAGGCTCTGATCTTCGACACCGTGTTTGTTAATATTTATGAGCATTTCAACATGTTCAAAGGCAAATTCTACTGCTATGTGCCAGGGATCTACTTCTTTAACATCAATATCCACACCTGGAACTTCAAGGAGACCTACCTGCACCTTATGCACAACGATAAAGAGAAAGTGATCCTTTACGCTCAGCCTAGTGAGAGGTCTATCATGCAGAGTCAGAGCGTAATGTTGGATCTGGCTCTGAATGATGAGGTCTGGGTCCGGCTCTACAAACGGGAGAGGGAGAACGCCATTTACAGCGATGATGTGGATGTTTACATAACATTCAATGGATACCTTGTAGCACCAAGCATGCAGTAAAACTGGATCAAAATGGAAATGCCATAGAGGTTGGGTTATTCACCATTTTCTTTCTGAAAATGCATACTTTTTATCAAAAGGAGAGAATTTATTTTAGTAGAGGACATTGAAAAAGTGGTGCTATTAAATGTGCCTTTCACCCTTGAGAGGATAAAAATGCTGTTTTCATTAACGGGGGTTTACAAAAAGAAAAACATCTTTCCTTGGTGCTTAAATCACGTTTTTCCTATTTTTGTGAGATGCTATTGGTTAACCTGAAATCGCAGCTTTTAAACCCACTATGAAGTCCTCTTTTAGGACGTATAAAACCTAAACCTAAGTTCTGTTGAGCTGGAATGACTTTAATGTTTCTTTGTGGCCTTCAGAAATGGACCCAATGTGTTTTCAAAAGTTCTTATTGCATACATTTTGCCAAATGAAACCAAATTAATTGTGCATAATTTTGACAGTGTGTTTATTGGTTAAGTTAAATAAGTTAAAACTTATTTCCACATGAATCGTCCAAATAATTGTCAATAATTTTCAAACTAAATTATTGACAAAGCTCCTCATGTCACTGACTATTATAAAATCCTAACCTTACTCTTACTCTCTTATATATTATATATTTTATGTCATGGACAGAGTTTAAAAGGTACAGGAGTTCATAACAAAATACGTCTGTTTGTATAAATGAACAGAATTTCCTTCAAGTATTCTTCAGAATCAGAAAACAACGATCAAACAGTCTTTCTCTAATTAATACATATTTCCAACCTAATCCAAACCAACCTGAACAGCAGAAGCTTTTTGTTATTTAAAGTCAGAATGAAATAAAGAATGGAATACAAATTTCTGGTTTAACTTGGTTTTGGAACTTCATTCTTAAAGCCTTATATAGGTTTAAAAGAAAGCACTTCTCATGTTCGTGTAAAAAGCAAAGTGTTTTTAACTGATATTATATTACAAACCTATTTGGATCCATAGTAATGTCTATTCCTAAGTCCAATGGAGGATTTGTCAGTTTTTCCACCACATATTCAGGATATGCAGGATCCATTTCATTCTGGTTTAAAATATTGAAAGAATATGGGGCGAGGCCATTAATAATGTCTATTTGACTGTTGTAGGTTGAAATGCACCGTTCCAGTTTTTTCCAATCTGATATTGATACCTGGGCTTAGCTCATCAGCCGATAACCGATGCCGATCTGATTCAACGGTTGAAACGACGAACCATGTATCTTGCTGCGTGAGTGAATGCTGTAGCCTTTACATAAACATCGATAAAAAGGTAACAAATGAACACATCTATAAATGCACTATCAATATCAAATCGCCAATGTCTGATTCGGCTAATTAGTCAATAGTGGAGCCGATATCAGATCCAGGTATCTGATTGGTGCATCTATTGTTTTAGGTTTGATATACATTTATTATACATAATAAATGTATTTAATCCTAATCCTCACATTTATAAACTTTATAAAAGGTTTTTCAGAGTAGTCTGTTACAGGTCAGCCAATAGTTCTTTGTCTGTTTACCAGGAGTACTGTATTAACTTCAAATTATTTAAAAAGATTTCTTACTTATTAAAAAACTGAGCAGTTTAGTTCTTGCAGTATCACAACATCGCAAACCTCAGTTTCTTAAATTATTGCTCCCCATGGATCCTGTGGATATCTTCTATATTGCAACAATGGACTAATACGCCCATTCAATTAAATAAAAGGTTTTATGACAAATCCATAAATGTTAAACCCTTATCATGCTGCCTTATTTGTAAAATTGACACACAAAAACAAAAACTAAACAATTTTTATTATTTTTAGCTGTTGCTTTTTGGAGAGAAAAAAAAATATATATATTTTTTTGTACACAGGTATATGTTTTTATTTTAGTGAATTTAACATTCTAATAAAAATCCTAAATGATTAACAAATCTGCTGTGTTCCAATCCAAGCAAACATCAGGGATTTACTAAATAAATGCCTTGTATTCTTGCTGGACAGACTGCAAACTGCAGAGCGGTTTTATGTAAATATTTGTATATTTCCTGTCTGTAATGGCTTTCATATTTGTAACCTATCATATTGTTGAAGCTGGAAACTATTTGTAAACAGTCTTCCTCTGTGTGGGGTCATTTTATATTGTGTCACTATGAAAACTAAATAAATATATATTGCATAATTTCATTTTTAATTTCAAAGTGACAGCAAGTGCCACTTTCTGTCAGGATCTGAATTTAGACCTTTTTTAATCAACAATGTCCTGCAAAACAAATGGGTTGTTTTTTTTTCCTTTGAAGGTTACCTCACCCTCTTATTCTCTGTGCTTTTGGTTCACAGTGAGGCACACGACACCCATAAAGGAAATTATATTTTAGACTTAACCCTATAACGGAGCCACTTCTGTGACATAAACAAATAAAGCTGGTTTAATAATCCCAGAAAAAGCAGAAGAGTCTGTTTGGCCCTTTCTATCGCATTAGTAGTAATGCCATCCAATGGGAGGTTTGGCTAGAGGAAAACACACTGTGGCATTGCAAATACTTCAGACTTCTAGAGGAGATCTGCAAAGCTCTTTTGGGAAACAACACATGGCATCTTTCCTGGTTCATCCGCCCCGCATGATGGACAGAATTGTAATGTGCAAAACAGGAAACTTAAATTTTAAAATGTATATAAAGGTCCAGTTTAAGTTGTTTACATTTTGTCTAATTCTAAACAATTAATATAAAGTCAGAAAGATAATATATAAGGCTAACAGATCTATTCAGTAGATAATAAGTAAAGACTGCATATAATCAAATTATAATTATTTCTTGTCAAATTGAGACAATTTTAAGGCTACATGAACAAAATTAGTCACTGAAAACTGATTCAGAGCAGAGCTTTGAATCTTTGAGCCTTGAGCACATGGATGATGTAAGAGCTTTGGGTAGAAGTATGACATCGGCCAAAAAACAGCTTTAATTTAATTAAAACAAACCTGATGGCTTTTTAAGATAAAAAAGTAAATATTTTGTACCCATCCATGTCAGTCCAGTGGCCTACATCTCTACATGGAAACTCAGTAATGAAGATTTAAGGTCAACTGTACCATTTACCAATATAGACCCCATTCTTTCCCAACCTATTTACATTCCAAACCAAGAATTGTGCCAATTTTCTGAGCTGTGTTTTGATGAATATTAGATGAAATATTAGTAATAAATGATGTATATTTGCTCTAACTTTATATTATTCTCCTATTTAAACATATATTTTGACCATTCACCTCTAATACCACATTGTTTAGAGTCTGGCCTGCTTTTCAGTGGCATACATTGCTATATCATTACATTATATAGCATAAGGTAATTTGCACTCTATGGGCCGGATTTATCACGATCCAATTTTGCGTGCAGTAATTTGCGCTCGCAAACTAGAATTTTGCGCGAGGGGCTTAACCATGGTTTGCGGGTGATTTAACAAGAGTGATTGCGTAACTGGTGGCAGGTGCAAAACTGTTGGAGACACCCTATATAAATGATGGTTTTGTGCGTTTTGTGGTTTGCGGCAAAGTAGTTTGTAGTTTGTACAAATTAGTGCATTAAGAAATTTAAATCTTACAGGTGTTTTGTATTGGCCTGTAGAAAAATGCACATACCAAATGGCTCAAAAGAAGTGACTGTGGATGAGATTACTGCGCGTACGCATCCCCGCAGCATTGGCATGTTGCTCCACAGGCGCAGGGGGGAGGTAGGGCGTCAGGGCGAGATGGCATTTAGAATGTCGGACAGCACTTCTGAAAAACGAGATTGGGAGATCCCAGCTCTCGCTGCAACCGTACGCTGCGACCGTATGTTGCAAGGAGTTTTGTGATATCTGGTATTGCTTGGGTCCTACTTGTGGCTGGCTCCAAATCCATTCGGAGTTCCCCCAACAGCAATGCTGGATAAACGATATGTTTTGATGATCGTTTCGTCGTTCATTCCAAAAATATTCACACGGAGTGAAAAAATGCGTTCTCTGCGTCTCCTTGCTTCATTTCGATGTCTCTTTCTTGCGACAATAAACGCTGCCATGTGTGCACAATTACAGTACGCATACAGACCATTTGCACCTTCTTTTGAAACATGTTAAATATAGAGTCAGATACCGTTAGCAAAATTGCTTTCAGGTTTGATAAATCACTTTGCGAGTGCTAAATTAATATATTTACATGTTCTCCTCCCACAAGACGCACTTTTGCGTGTAAACGCCCCATATTGCATATTCATTGCAGAAAAAGTACTAAATGGATAAGAAGCGCTATTTAGCACGTTTTAAAGACCAAATCCTTTTAGCACACTGTTGATAGATCAGTTTGTACATTTTTTAGTGTGCGCAGTGAAATAGCTCACGTTTTTATACACGCAAACCTTTGATAGATCCGGCCCTATATCTGTCTTAGTCACGGTCTCAAACAATGTGATCTGTGGGTGATATTTTGCAGCGGTTGTGCTACTGTGATTTCCATATTTATTACACATATTCTCTGCAAGAAGACCCTGGGGCAAACCCAGAAATTTCTGGAGGAACGTTATACAGTATCTCATCAGGCCTAAGAACATGTCTGGATCCTCAAGAGTGGTCAAATGTTTTCAGGGAGATGCATGTCTGTTTTTCTTCTTGGACCCATTAAACATACCTCACAATCTCAGACGTGGAGTTCGCTAAGTGATGAAGAAACGTTTAAATTTTATCACCAAATTATCTCATATAGTTTGGAGCTCTATTAAGAATCATTTTCAAGTTCAGAGATAGGACCTTATAAAACCAAATACTGTGGTGTTATCACAAAGTACAGAAAATACAGATGGGAATTTATTGATAAAGCCAAAAAAGTTTTGCAAAAGCTTTTTTTTGGAAAGTATAAATAAAAATGCTGCAGAAAAGGGAACCAAAATTGTGCAAGCAAGGCTACAAACAGTTCAAGATCTAAAGGTGTTCAACATCGTCTGTGACCAAGTGGAAGCAGTGTGACGGTACAATCAGACATCTTTGTTATCACATGTTAAGGATGTGAGGGAAGAAGCTTTATCATTTCTAAGAGGGAAATAGGTAACATCCGCTTGTGAAGTAAATTGCAAGGCAATTAGAGCTACAAGAGGATCGACGTCAAAAAACTGAAAAGCAAGCAAGTGAAGAGAGAATAAGTTTAGCATTGCATTGGCTGAGGCAATACCTTGGCTTTTATCAACACTTTTTCTTTCTCTTCTGAAGGCAGCAATATTTATGAGCAGAAAACAACTGAAGTCAGTTATAATGAAGACTTACTAGAACAAATATTCAATTTTACATCTGTATAGCTCAGTGGCTTATATATATATATATATATATATATATATATATATATATTTTTTTTTTTTTTTTTTTTTTTTTTTTGTGTGTAAAAAATCTATACAAAGTAGTACCTATATATTGATAAAATGAGAATTCAAATTTTTTTCTTGTTTTTATAATTAACATCTGCAAAGATTTGTACATATATCATCCTATTGCATCTAGAAAGGTCCTCTGAATAAACACTTTGGAAAACTTTATACAATTTACTACTTCTTAAGCTGCATGTTTAATTTTTTTTTTCTTTTTTTTAGGGTGTTTACTTCACAAGAGGCTTGTTTTTTTTAACAGTGGGCTGACAGGAAAGGGGGTACCAGAGAGCGGGAGAGATATGCGGCAAAGGACCACAGGTTGAATTCGAACGTCAAGGACTAAAGCCTCCGTACATGGATCGTGCACACTAACCACTGCACCACCGAAGCACGACCAGGTCTAACATTTCTGAAGAAAAATATATATGATAGGTTATTATAAAGCCAATGCTGTCCAAGTCAAAAGAAATTAGTTGAACAAAGCTAAGGTTATATGTGAGAGCAAGCTGGTGTACAAGTCTTACTAACAGACACACTAGTTCTGTCAGCAGGAATGGGACAATATTCATATTTTAGAAAGTTTGCAGGAGAATATTAAAAATGTCTCACCTCCAATCATGTTGGGTCAGATATTGGGTCATGTTATGTCATTTTATCCGGGAATTTAACTTTCAAAAATAATGTGGATAATGTTGTATTTGTTGTGCACTTTTCTGCTCTGGAGTTTCTGTGACTGCAGCATTTCTCTTTTGCTTTTCTATGTGTTTCTATGTACTTCTGTGTCTGTCCATTTTTTGTATTTGCTCTAAAACCATGCAATTCCAGTGTATTTTCACCTTTTTACCATAATCTGAGCATATACAAGATTTAAAAAATCTATTCATAAATTCAAGTTGTTTTGGCAATAAGTGCACATTGCCCTTTTACAGTAGATGTTTGCAGTTCCTGACCCCTGCTTTGCCACAACCCCAAACAACAACAATGTAGAAATGTGTTTTCAACAGATGTTAAAATCTTCAAAGGAGACAGAAAACACTCCTGACTTGACGTTGCATGTAGCTTAATATAGGTACCTAGCATCAGACTATACTTTTCTCTATTGCTGTAGAACATTTCACTTTTCTTTCATGCAGAAAGTCTTTCATTTGCCAGATGTTCGGGGACTTCCCCAAAATGCTCCCAGAGTATTTTACCTGGATTCAGTTAAGTTTTACTTTGGCATCTTCACTGAGGCTGATCCTTAGTGTGTTGAAAAATCCCAGAAGTCTTACTCGTGTTGTCATAAGGTTTTTTACCTATTCCTCTTTTATAAATCTTTTATATATTGTAGAAAAGTTTAAGCAGCAACTGTGAGGTGCAGAGTCCCAGAGGGAGCAAAGCATTCCTAAGGATATATTCAACAATCATGTTTGTCAGATTGCTTGATGTATTTCTCTGGTCAAGCGTTTGGCCTCCACCAAACCTATTTATTCAGCTGAAAACATCTCTCTTTACGTATCTGTCTAAAGAATGTTATTCCCCAAAGATTACATTTGACCCTCTTCTTCTTGTTAACCAGAAACCTGACATTATGCTCTAAACTAGGCTTTTTTTTTAAGTGCTACACGTAACTTGATACTAATCACAAAAGTCTGAGGAAAATCCTTTAAGGGCAGTTTTTACTGTCTGGGACCTTTTTTTAAATCAAGCATTCAGCTCTTGACCTGCATTTGGATGTAACAACCATCTTGCTTGGGAAAGCTTTCAGAGATAAAGTTTTGCACCTTTTATCCACAGCAGAGGATGTTTGAAACTAAATGCCCATTCTGACTTTTGTATTGAATTACTGACCTGAGGCATAAAAGAACATGTTGAGGCTGTAATTTCTGGCATCTAATCTGAAATCTTACATTTATAAGTTTGAAGTATTAGGAAATATACCTTATCCAAAGCAAATTCTCTAGATTCTAAACTTTCTAAAGCTTTGCTTTTTGGATGAAGCTTATATTTATGGTAGCTGAGGTTATCCCGAGCTATGTCTGTAGTTATGCTCTGTCTGCCTGCAATACATGACAAGCATGTTAATCCTGTATGCTGGAGAAGATTCTCAGTCATCCAGGTCATAGTCATTACAAAAGTGTAAAAAAAAACTGGACACTGGACTTAGTTTCCAAGTTTGAAGACGTTTCGCTTCCCATCCAGGAAGCTTTTTCAATTCAAAATGTCAGCATTAGCATTGTTTTGGCTTAGAAAACAAATTAAACTGGAAGAACAGATCCACGCCTTAAGGAATGGTCAGTCGTTTGGGTTCTTCGTTAGCCAGCAATAGCCAATACTGGTCTATGCCTCTGAAATGGGGTCGTTAGGGGGAATTGTTGGCCTGGCTGAACAGGCGAGATGTTCTGGTCCCCTGTATCGGGATGGGGGTTGCGATGATAGCGGAATGGAATCAATTCTGCAATTTAGGATTTAAAAGCTAAAACCTGAGTCCATCACCTCTGTTTAAGGTTGGTTTTGGTTAATCCTGCTGATTTTGCTCTTTTTGACCCTGGGTGACTGAGTTTAGATAACATTATCAATATGTTATTTATTTTTTGTTTTGTTTTATAACAACACCAATTAGACTTCAAGCTTTCATAACACTTTTCAACTCTAAGCTGTAACATAAATCCTGCAAACTCTATTGTGCATGTTACCTTATTATTCATGCAAATGTTTTTACTTCCTCACCTCTTTTCTCTCTGGGTTAGCCTTGAGGGAGTGGAGGGGAACAGAAAGTACAGCCCAGTCCAGTGGGGGAGAATTTAGTCTGATCAAAAGGTTCTCCTTGGCTTTGTCCCATTTTATCACTCCACATCTTTTTTCTCCCTCTTACTCTCTCTCTTTCTCCCTCTCTCTTTTTACTTTTGATTTCTCAGTTGACTTTACCATCAATAATAGACTGATTCTATATTAGGAAATAGTAGCTCCTAAATCCTATACCTTTAACAAGGTCAGAGTGAAATCCAGACAAACCTCAGCTTTATTATGCCGCAGCACATGGATGAGTTAATGTCTATAGCCTTTTAAAAAAGAACAACGTGAAACAAAAGTTACAAAGATGTAGTGAAAAACTGGAATTCTCCATTTTTCAACCCAAAACATATGAAGGTGTGCATATTTCCATAGTCACACAGAGAACATGTGAAGAACTAATGCATTTTTGTTAAACTCAATAAGGTGAGTTGTGCTTTTATAAGCTCTGTCATGCAATGGTTTGTGGGGAACCGTAAAATCTTGTGTGGTGGATGGAAATGTTGGGCAGTCCCAATGTTAAAGACATCTTTTTTACTACCGCTTTTCATGGCGACCTCTGACGCACCTTTAAAAACTTTGCTTTAAGTGTTCTTACGTATTTGCCCAATTCAGAATGAGCCATATTCACATCTGTTATTTCTTGTTTGGGGCAGATTTCCTCTCTCCACAGTAGATCATCAGGCACCTTGTTCAGTTGGGCACCTGCTGGAGAGGTATTCTGGCCGAGCTGCAGCTTACGTTATCCAGAGGTTGATACACTGACTCCTGTCTTGCAATGTTTGAATCTGCCTCTCTAGACATTACTATATGTGAAGCTTTTACTATGAATGACTGTATGTGGCCTTTTTTATCTTCCAGACTTTAATGCTAGCTCAGAGTTTATGTGCCTAGCAGTGTGTCCCTCCTAGATGAAGCCACCAACTCCTGCTATAACCTTTTACTTGTAAAATCCTGATCAGTGCTTCTGAGTTGCTATTGTGTGTGTGCTCTGTCCTCTCAAACCCACAGTCAGTCATGGCAGATGGTCGTTCACACTGGGCCTGGTTCTGTTGCAGGTTTCTTCCTGGTAAAACTGCTGCAAAGTCATTGACACAATGCAGGAGACTGTGGCTACATGCTTGATCTGATTTTCTGGGTTTCCCTCTAAAAAAAACCTTTTAGTCAATATGTCTGTATGATTTGACTGAACTGAAGAACCTTGAGATGACATGAGTTTTAAATCAGGGCTGTATAATTAAATTGATTTAATTTGGAATAATACATCCCTTCTGGACATTTTATAAAATTTCACATTACTTTCTGGTTTCTTGCTTTCCTTGATTTTTTACAGATAACATTCATATATCCATCCACTTTGCATTAATATGAAAGATAAGAAAGGTGCTTTTGAACACCTGCAACCAATTTCCTGCCTTTCCTATTCACTGTAAAAAACTAAGATAGCACAGGGCTTTGAACCATGCGAAAAATTGTCATTATTTTGATAACATTTAAATAAGACATTTAAAAATCCTTAAGAGGAAAATAGGAGAAAGCACAAACTGTTTTTGAATATGCAGCAGCAAGCTGTGATGTTCTGAAAGCAAAGGCAAGATAAGGAAATGTAGTCCCTGCAGGACTCTAAGGCCAGCACAGATAAAGAGAGGGGAATTAAAGTTAAACCCATTAAAAAGGAATGCTTCACGACCTGGTTTTAAATTAAGATCTCTTTTTTTTGTTTGTTTAAACAACTCTCCCCTTAGAAACATTTGACTTCTTTTGCACAAAAACTTTTAATCCAACATTATAGAGTTTAACCTGATAAATGGCCTCCCATTGCTTCAAAGATGGGATTGCCTCTTATTTACTTACTAACCCAGTGAAGTATAGATGTTTGTAACCACTGATGTTTGGTGTTTTAATTATTCAAGAAGCTGTACACTTCCACATTTGTGTGCATCTGCCCTTCAATAAAATTTCATTAAAAGACATGATGCCATAGGAAAATAATACCCCAAAGTCACTTTAGTCTTCTTACCATATACAGTTTGATCACCGGATAAACAGAGCTCCTCTGTTTTTGCACATTGGAAAATTCCACTGTATAAGTGTTGCAGCTCCCACAGCTATGGAATCAACACATCAGCTCAAAATCCACTGCCATGACTCGATAAACACATTACTTAATTATGCTATGTTGTTTGCACTGATGAAGGTTGAATTGCCTCACTTGAACTTAAACGTCAAGCTTATAGTTTACTTTCATTTTGACTGAACCAGATAATAACAGAGATGTTCACATATTTTTTGCAAAGTCCAGTTCGCATCTAAAATCTTTTGCCCAGAGGTAGTTATGCCTCAGCTCTCTAACATCTGGAAAAAACGTTTGAATGAAATCCATGATATCCAGTACACCTCTAACACTGCATTGCTCTATGTGAGGATCCAAAACTTCTACTTTATACTTATTTAATAATTATTTCTAATATTTACCCATTTGCAAAAATAAATATGCATGAAATGAAAAATAATTCCTGATCAGGTTTAATTTCTATATATCCAAATAAGTGGTTTTGCTCTTTGTATTGACTAAGTTAACAGTTGCTATTGTTATTGTCCTCTTCTTTCTATTCTCAAGAGATAAGGATTGTTTTCTTTTCCTCACTTTAAGCTTGAGGAATTTTAATATTTGATATTTAAAGCATTTGCCCTCAGTTTTGGATAATAAAGATGTTGAAATTTAAGCGATACATTAAAATCTAATGAACAATAAATGTAGAAAACAAATAACTGAACGTTTATTTTTAGAAGCTTTATATATTTGCCGGAAGGACACTGTAAAGATAGGTATAGGATAATTTTAATAAGATTTAGGAATAAAAACATGTTTAAAGCATCTTTTAGAAGGGGCTCTAGTTAGATAAAACTATATCAAAGTCTCCTGCCATAAGAACTAACACTGTACATGACCGTACAGAAATATGTGACACATAATGTGTAGGCATGCATTTTTATTTTTATGCGCAATAAAAGGATAGATGGAACTAGAAAATGGCTCTTTGAAAATAGCTCTTAGATGCAGCAAGCTACAAGGCAACCAATATAAAAGGCAGCCAGAGCTACATTTAAATGACAGCAAAACATCTGCATCTGTTAGTTTAGCCCAGTAAAGGTTAAGGCTTAAATACAGAGAATCTATTGCACAACTTGACAAGTAACGTTTACAGATGCTCACCACTGGACCTGCACAATATAACAAACAGGAATCATCAGTGCAATTTGTGGGCAGAAAGTCAAAAATCCAAGAAACTGATTGGATATAATATTTTAGGCACAATGCAGTTGAACTCTCCTTAGCCAGTTGTGTGAACTGTGGTTGTTTTTCATGCTCTAATCTGAGTAAACAGTTTTTTGGACATTTTAAATGTCTAACATACTAAAATTCAAAAGAAGGTTTTATAAAATACAAGGTTGGAAAAAGCTGTACAATAGTTAATAGAGTTTGTGGATTAAGAAGCGGAAGTGCAGGTCCAAGCCTCCATGAACCTCTAAGCAAAATGTAATTTTTGGGGCCCCTATTTCTACCAATAATACCTCCAGTAGTGCTGCAATCAACAGTCTGATGAGCAGATCATTCACGCATCCACGATGAACTCATTTCAGCTCTGGCAGCATTGTTTACAGCCTCCTATATGTATGCATCATATGGCTTTACTAAAAATAATAAAATAAACTAATATGCAGTTTATTCACACATAAAGAGTCATGTGGTTTATACTTTTTGGATTCATCTGCCACAGCAATGTGCAAAAATAACATATAGTGCAAGAACAACAAACACACAAAATAGCTTTGAGGAAAAAAAAGAAATGAACGATTAAATCACACGAAAAGAGACATACTTAAATTAAACAATAAAATATGTGGCATGTTCTTTAATAATGGAAATAAAGGTTACCTGAATCCAGATAGAAAATTAAATAAAAGTTGCCTTTGAATAATTATTCCTTAAAACTATGGTACCATGTATGCATATTACTAATTATGTGTGCAAAAGCTCCATTTCAAAATATAAAGCAGTGAAATATAAGTTTGCTTATGCCTTCATCATCCCCTGAACGGCAGTAATATTGTCATTTAAAAATTCTATAACTCTGTAGTACTTTCGGCCATTTCATGCTTTCCTGCTCTTCAACTGATCAGACTTATCTAAGTATTTTATAGAGAGGATTAGAAAAAATAGATAGCCTTTAGATAGCAAGAGCAAGTACAAATTTTTGGTAGAAAAAAAATGAATAAACATTCTAAAATCATTTATTTTATCCTCCACTTTACAAATACGTTTGTTTTAATGTATTTTATTCATGTACGATGCAAGTTATGGTCTATGTATTGAACTGAGGGAAGTTCTACATTAGTCGATTGCAACGACAGTTTGTTTTTTTTGTGGTTTTTTATTTAAAAAATTTATTTAAAAAAGTAGAACTGTAAATATACAGTCATATGTTTATATTGCTATTTTTTATGTATTTATTACTGTTTTCAAGGCTGCACTTTAAAAAATGAAATTGTCTATAGCTGTTTTAAATGAAATTTCGTTTGTATACACTTGTGTATACAAATGAGAAAATAAATCTGTGTAAGTCTAAGTCTAAAGTCTAACAGTTATTGACTTGAACGCAATTCCTCACACTAAGCATGGTTGTAGAGACAGTGGAGAGGAAAACCTCCCTTTTAACAGGAAGAAAATGATCAGTCTGGGATGGCAGCCTTTCAGTCTGTCCATGAAAAGTAGGGACATTTAGTATAAAACTTCAGGCTGATTGGTCGACATGCCAGCTAGTACCCGCCCTGCATAATACGCTTTCAGCCAATCGTAGCAGGGAATCCTTATGTTTTTCACAACTAGCGGATTAAGCTGATAAATCAATCATTTTCCAAATCCTGTAGGAAGAAAAGGCCCTTCTGACTGTTGCCATTCCTACATGTCCCCCCCCAAAAACATTGCTAGCATGTCACTAGTCCGACTCGCTGGTTATTACGAGACATATTAGCGGGAGTCTTTCAAGATGTATTTGTTGTGAGAGTGAAAACTCAGATCTCGCGACACTCTAGTTTGCAGCGCAAGGTTAACATAAAGCACAAGAAGATCTTAGCAGCAGGCACAGTAGAGAACAAATGTCCCAAATTCACATATTTTGATACTTATTTGCAGCATTAAAGCTGCTGAACCAATGAAGAGAATGGGCTCAACTCCTGCAGAGCTGAAATAAAGAGCTGATGAAGCCCCATCTTTCAGTAGAAGCTCTTGCTTCTGCGAGCAAATAAGCTAAAGGAAACTAGTGTTGTTCTTATATATGTAGGTTTCCAGTTTTTTCATAAAAACTTTAGTAGGCGTGGCCTAAAGTGATGTGCGCTGTATGGTCTAGAAAATACGGTACACGTTATTTGTAACCCTGTATGCTGATTTCCCCTCACAGCCACAAGAACAGAAAGAAAATGAGCCCACAACTACATTCCCCACATTTTGAGCTTTCCCATCCCAGTCTCATAAAAATGTGTGCTTGTGATCACTTCTGGTCCACACTGCCATTCCTTAACCATAATGGACAACTCAGTATTCCAGGATTACCCCATTCGCATGAAAGATCACCCTATAAAAGCCTTTTTTTTTATCTTTTACTGCCATTTTTTTTCTTACACATAAAATTCCCAAAACAGCATTCTTTAAACATGAATTTCTTCCTTGATCTATACAAAAACTGAAGAGGGTAACAGTAATGACTTGAGGAAGATACATAAAAGCAGCAGCAAAGGGATAAAAACTTAACATAAAGCATTTTTTATTCTTTTATCCATCTTTTATCTTTTAGATAAACTCATCTAAACTGAACTTCATGAACAGCCAGTACCAGCACTCCCGGTATCAGTAATATGAAATCACTATGAGGTCAGTGGATTCCACTGGGGACTTCTGCAGTTATGTAACAGACCCATCAAAAAGGGGAAATTACAGAGCAGAGAGCGGGCTTTTCGGTGGAAACGTTACAGTACAAGTTATAAGACTATAAAGACAGCTTATAGACAGGTTTATTTAAGTTTGAGAGTTTAGGGCTGAGCCTGGGGCTAACAGCTCCTTTTCAGGGCTGGCTGGGCTGCAAGATGATCTCTTGTATTTTGGAAACAGGAAACTGGGTCTATCACTGCGGCACAGCCCTCCTAATTACAAGCACATAACCTCTGACTACACTCATCTGTCAGCTGGAGACACAGCAGAGTGGGTGATGGGGAAAATGATAAGACTGTCCATGTGGATTGGATACAGGTTGGAGCAAGTAAACAGCAATGAGGTGCAATAAAAAGAGCGAAAAAAATTGAACTTTATTTAAAATATAAATATTAATTTTCCTTCTCTTAAAAATCATTACACTTCTAGATATCCATCTACATTCTGATGATCTTCTACGTACCACTGCTGCATGAATAGTACAAACAGGAAAGCATGCTGTGAGAGCCAGCTAAGCTTTCATACTCTCTCCAAAGTAAACAAGATACTTTCTCATAAGAGGGAACATAAATCCCTGGGAGTGACACTGTTTCTTACCTAATGGACACATATTGAGTTTAGCATCAGACTGCAGATGTTTTGCTTGTTTTAAAGCTTACCCCAAGTTAAGTTTTCTCCCCTTCATTGAATAAGAAATAAAAATAAATGTAGCCAGGAGGAAAGGATCCAGATAATTAACCATGGGCTACATCAGTATGTTGAAAGTTATTTAATTTGGATAATATCTATATTCTGTTAAAATGTATGAGCAGTACATGTCTTTAACTTGTTGATTTCTTTTCACTGGAAGCTGGAATGAATTTTAGTACAAGCGATATAAGGGTATTATTATGCCCTAAATTTCCCCATATGGAATGATAAAGAATGAACTGAATTGAAGGTAGATTAAAGGTTCATAACAGTCTTGGCATAAAATAGTATTCTGATTTTTAGACAAAAATGCTAGAATCCATTGTGGTCACAGCTCCTCTCTATGGGGGCATTATTGCTGCAACATTATTTGCATATGTGTGCGGAGAGGTGTATGTCTGTATCTCGATTTGTGAGTTTAGTGGGATTTGAAAATGTATGAAGAGATTTGTGTGTCTTTATGAGAATCTGCAAATTTGTAAAATAACTTGTGTGTAATCCCATTTGTAAAATGTGTAAAAAATCTGTATTCAGATCTGCAAATGTGTGCTAGGGTTTGCAAATGTGTACTAAGATCTACAAATGTGAAGATTGTTCTGTAAACTTACAGAGACACTTATATCTGAAGTATTTTCACTTCAACACCCAGAAATAGAAAGAAACATTGGTTACCAGACATGGGCAATGTGGAGTCAACAAGTCATCTCCATGTCATGTATTTGTTCTACCCAGCCACTGAAGCAGGTGAGTCCAATCTTCACCGTGAATTAACCTGTGCAGATTGGACTCACCTGGTTAATTGGATGGGTAGATTAAATACATGGCATGGAGATGACTTGTTGACTCCACATTGCCCATGTCTGTTGGTTACAGACACACAACTCTCCACATACATTAGCAAATAATATTGCAACAATAATGCCCCCATAGAGAGGAGCTGTGAGTATCTTTATCTAAAAATCAGAATACTATTTTATTCCAAGACTGTTATGAACCTTTAATCTACCTTCAATTCAGTTCATTCTTTATCATTCCATATGGGGAAATTTAGGGCATAAAAGTTTCAAGACAGCCAAAGCATAATCCAGGAAATCTATGAATATAAAAATAATCAAATATTTTAACAAAGATGAAAAAACAATTAAAGCCGATTAAGAGATTAAGAACTCGGATTTGTACCAAATGTACCTTATAGGTGAAAACTTGTACTTTTTGCGCGAAGGAAGGAGGAAAACTTGAACTAAGCAATTATTTCAAAAGAAAGTTATCAACAGTACACTAGAAATGGCCAAAGAGGACAGAGCAGGTAACAGGGGAAGCCTTTTTAGTCAGAGCTTGATAGAAAACTAAAGCTCAGTAAGAGCTCAATATTACACAGGTTTAATTGAATGCTATCTGATTTCCTTATATGTTATGTTCAGAGGAAAGGCAAACAGGAGGCAGGCAAGATATTGTTTAGATGAAACTGAGCTGTGAATGAGAGCGCTCTATATTGAATGAGGAACCATGCAATGATATATAATGACTTAAGTAGTGGGATCCAAAAAAGGACAATGGACTGCGATATTATACTAGAGAGGTGATTACTGAATTGAAAAAGGAGTGTGATTATAAGTGAACACATAACAGTAAGGTGTTTAAACTGACGCAGTGAAATTTGAGAAATAGATGTAATAGAAAAAGGAAACCAGAGGGATAAATACAAAGTATAGAAATAACACTTAGATTAGTCAGCAAAAACAACCAAGTCAATCGAACCTTGTAAATGATAAAACTCTTAAAAACAGCACGCATTGAAAAAGGAGCTGAACAGAAATAATTCACTGAAAAGTAGCCAAAAATAAACCTGAAGTTATACAGATAATATAATGTTCAGCATCAAGGACCAATAGAACCGGTTGGAAATTAGGTTGATTAGCTACATGTGGTTTCCCTGTATGTGCTCTCAGTATGTCCTGCGTGTGCTCCTAGTACATCTTGTGTGTGCTCCCAGTAGGTCTTGCAAAGGCTCCCAGTAGGTCTTGCGTGTGCTCCTAGTATGTCTTGCTTGTGCTCCCAGTAGGTCTTGCATAGGCGCCAGACATGGGCAATGTGGAGTCAACAAGTCATCTCCGTGTCATGTATTTGTTCTACCCAGCCACTGAAGCAGGTGAGTCTTCACCTTCACCGTGAATTAACATGTGCAGATTGGACTCACCTGGTTAATTGGCTGGGTAGATTAAATACATGACATGGAGATGACTTGTTTACTCCACATTGCCCATGTCTGATAGGCTCCCAGTATGTCTTGCGTGTGCTCCCAGTAAGTGTTGTGTGTGTTCCCAGTTCGTCTTGCATGTGTGCTCCCAGTACGTCTTGCCAGTATGTCTTCCATGTGTTCCTAGTACATCTTGTGTGTGCTCCCATTAAGTCTTGCGTTTGCTTCCAGTACGTCTTGCATGTGTGCTCCCAGTATGTCTTGAGTGTGCTCCCAGTAAGTCTTGCACGTGTGCTCCCAGTACGTCTTGCAAGTATGTCTTGCATGTGCTCCCAGTATGTCTTGCATGTGCCCCCAGTAGGTCTTGCGTGTGCTCCTAGTATGTCTTGCTTGTGCTCCCAGTAGGTCTTCCATGTGCTCCTAGTATGTCTTGCTTGTGCTCCCAGTAAGTCTTGCATGTGTTCCCAGTATGTTTTGAGTGTGCTCCCAGTAGGTCTTGCGTGTGTTCCCAGTATGTCTTGAGTGTGCTACCAGTAGGTCTTGCGTGTGTTCCCAGTGTATCTTGAGTGTGCTCCCAGTAAGTCTTGCATGTGCTACCAGTACGTCTTGTGTGTGTGCTCCCAGTATGTCTTGAGTGTGCTCCCAGTACGTCTTGCGTGGGCTCCCAGTATGTTGTGCGTGTGTGCTCCCTGTACATCTTGCGAGTGTGCTCCCACTATGTCTTGTATGTGCTCACAGTACATCTTGCGTGTGCTACCAGTAAGTCTTGCGTGTGCTCCCAGTAAGTCTTGCGTGTGCTCCCAGTAAATCTTGTGTGTGCTCCCAGTAGGTCTTGCGTGTGCTCCCAGTATGTCTTGCCAGGATGTCTTCCATGTGCTCGCAGTACATCTTGTGTGTGCTCCCAGTAGGTCTTGCTTTTGCTCCCAGTATGTCTTGCCAGTATGTCTTGCGTGTGCTCCCAGTACGCCTTGCATGTGCTCCCAGTAAGTCTCAAACTTATATTTTTTTACTCTTCCGATAGTTAGGTTTATTTGAAGGAAATGCGGATTTGTAGAATTGAAATCCACATTTAAAAGTCAAAATATTTTATACATTGTATAAATAAAGATTTACTTTTTCTTTCTGCAATACTTATCTATGATCCTCTATATTCTCAGTCATTCAGAGATTACTTACAGAAACTCTGTCATCTTTTTTTAAATAAAGAAGTGAATCATTAAATGAGAGAATAAGATGAAAACCTTGCTGAGAGTTAAACCAGAGTCCGTTTCACTTAAAAAGTCACCATATGTAAGAAACAGCCAATAAACATTTATTTAACAGCAGCAGGGCAAGACAGACCTAGCTGTCTTGTAAATTAGCTTTGAATGTGTTGAATGATAACAGATGGAGCATTCTTGTCCACCTCGTTGGACTTAACAAGCATATAGCTTAACTTGAAGAACTGAAACACTATTACATAGAAGAAAATATACATTATTTTTTATCACTTAAGATAATTAGATAGTTTTCATTGTAAATGGACCCTCTACTTTTAGCGAAAACAGATTTGCTTGTACCATCAGTTTTTTTCTCAAATTTTTCCATGGCTATTAAAGAGATCTCAAATTCCTCTAAATTAAAATTTAAATCAATCAAACCATTTCATTCAAAAATGATTCAGACAGTCAAATTCAGTATAGATGGAACTGAATAGCCACAAACCTAATTACTGAACAGGTTATAGGCAGACTAAATATATCTGTAGTTATTTGTAGTTTAAATATGAGTTAAAAATGATCAGACAAATCAAGACAATTGATATACGACTTTTATTTACAAAGAGTTAAGTGGATGGATGGATGGATGGATGGATGGATGGATGGATGGATGGATGGATGGATGGATGCTACAGTAGTGCTAAGGGAACAGACTTTTTCTCCTATGTAAAATAATGGCTATAACCAAATCCCACCTACATTAATCGCATTACAAAATCATATGATTTCTCATCTCAGCCTGCATGAAAAGGTTCGGTGAAGAAGTCTGATGAGTTCATAGTAAATTCCAAACTGTGGTCTGTAAAGAATGACAAAAGCTCCTTCTAGCCAATTTAATGTGACAAATGAACTAATTTACATTTTGTGTTCATTTAATAAAACACAGACTCAATGTTTCAACAGTATTGATATTTCAGGAGCTAGTTTACTTTCAACCTAAGAGGTTTTAATCTATTAAATGTCAAAAGCGTTTAGAGTTTACCATCTCACTGTCTCCTTTGAACATGTTCCATTATATATCTCACTGTGTGACTTTGTGTCAACCTTCAACATTTTGTATTGGCTCAGTAAAAAGAAACAAGCAGAAAGTAAAGACTAATAGACTTATAAGAAGGTGTTCTATGTGCTGTTAGGTGGGTAGATTGGGTAGAGAGGTGGAGGAACTGCATAGAGACAGTATTAAGTAAAAAGAGCTTTTTAATGCTCAATATACTTTTTTTCACTAAATAGTTTGGTAAAATAGGAAGAAGAAATATAGTTGTAGAACAACAGTCAAATCCCTCACCAGCAGAGATTGTCAAAGAAATGAGTAGCTGCAATTGCTAAAAAATGAAACATATACATTTAAAGACCTGGGTTGGTTGTAATCTATTTCTTAGTTTAACTCTTTTGGAGCAATTTTAAAACTGAGACTAAATATGTACACATTTGAACTTTATATTAATAAAATAAATGTGCATGAAAAGGCAAAGATCTATAGATCAGTCTTTTCAACCCTGGTCAAGGCACACTGCCCTGCATGTTTTAGATGTTTCCCTGCTTCAACACACCTCATTAAAATAAATTAGAGTTAAAAAAATATTTTTAATTGGCTATTAATTGATATCAGGTGTGTGACAGTCTGGAAACGTCCAAGACATGCAGGGCAGTGTGCCTTGAGCACCAGGGTTGAAAAACCCAGCTATAGATGACAAATGTTCTTTTGTTATGTGAAAAGAAAAAAAAAACCTTAAAGGTATAGTGTAGGATCATCAAAATAGGTGGCCCTCCTAATTGTCAATTATTCTTGTGATATGTTTACGTAAGGCTATCCTACACGTTTGTCCCCATTTTCACTTACTGGTGGTCAGTCTGACATAGTGGAATAATTTAAAATCTTCTTTTGGAAAGTAAGCTTGTATGTGCTCGTGCACGCTTTTGCACGAGTTTAATGAGCTTTCCCTCTCAGGAGACGGTACAGGGTTGTGCATGTGCCCTTTTTTTGTTAAGTAAAGAGGGTGGTTTTTTTTTTTTTTTTTTAAATTAGCAAAAATCCTCCATTATACCTTTGATGTAAACTTTTCTAACTTTGGCTAATTTAGTTGTTTGGGGTTAAGAGCCAGGAAGAGCAGCTGACAGAATGAACCGTAAAGGGATTCTTCTTTACCTCTGATCCAGTGATTCAAGCCCCGATCTTTGCCCCTGGTTTCTTATATATAGTAAAAACATGTCAAAAGTACAATACTCACCTCAGCTCAGAGGCTGAAATGCTCACATGTGGTTGTAAACAGGTTTATATTAACTTTATATTAACTTTATATTAACTTATATTCATATATTTTTTGATTTTTAAGTTTGTGTAAAAATGTCAAATGCAGTGTAAACACTTGCATTGCAGTGTATTGGCTACTTTGCACACGAGACTGTGTTCTTTCATATTGTATACTTTGACCTTGCTTGGATATGTGGTTTCCCAGTGTCTATAGGAGACGGTTTTTTCACCTGCATGAAAGTGATAAAACTTTGGAAAAAGCAGCATTAGTTGCTGTTTTATGAATAATCAGGGAATGCATCATTCTACTATAGTATTTAGAGAGACCCTCTACACAGCTATGGAGCAATGCATCAAATGTTATAAATATATTAACCTGAATAATGAAACTAAGTTATTAAATGCATCTTCATACAGGTCCATGTCTGCTTGCATTTAAGGACACAAAAAATTTACCAAACTTTACATTTCATGCTGTCAGACATAGCTTCAGGATGCTGTGTCTGTCAAACGCATGCCTTTAACAACTATGATGTAAGATCTGACGTCTAAGGGGTGAAAATGGTCAGGTAAACTCAAAGTAACACATGGGAAAACAAAATTAAAGCCAAGGTAAGCGTCTCACTCTCATCTGTCACTTCAGTTCAGACATGACCTCAGAGGACTAATAGTATGAAGGCTGTGTCAGAAGGTGTTAAAGTTTTGCACACTTGTGTTAAATTATTTGTCAGCTCACTACTTGAAACAAAGTTACAAAAAAACAGATTATAAATAATTAAATTAATAAAAAATAGATATTTTGTTCCTGCAGATGTGTCCAAACAGCCACAGGTTCAAGAACCCTATAGCTGCAATTTCTTTCATCCATTAGGTTGGAAACTATGTCCTTTTCTTTGCATCAACAACCTATTAAAATGTATTCCTCCTTTCTTTCCTAAATGTCTTGTTTTATTTATTTTAAGACCTAAAATAGAAAGAAAATTGTGTTTCCACAATAATATCAAAGTTTCAAAATGTACACATTTTTTGGAAAATTCTAAGTTGTCTTTTTCCATAAGAGAATATAAAAGCTGTAGCTCCAAACAGGTTTTGTTTAATTGCAGGAGGGCAAAAGTGGCTATTTGGATTGTAAAGTTTGCACACTTGTGGTCTAAACATGCTGTACAAACTTACAGAAGATGAGCTGGTAAAGATTCACAATTCAAGTTGTTCAATTCAGCCATTGAGAAGGGAGGGTTTGGTCGATTTACCAAAGATTTGGTATCACCTTACTAGGCAGGGCAAGGCAAGGCAAGGCAAATTTATTTGTATAGCACAATTCAGTACAAAGACAATGCAAAGTGCTTTACATGATTAAAATACAGGAAGATAAAACAGAATCAAAGAAGTAGGAAAAAAAAATAAAATAAAATAAAAAAATGCAGAAACAAAAAAGAATATTAAAAACAGTTGGACTAAAGAAAATATGTTTTAGTTGAACTGTTTAACAAGAACAGTTGAAGGCAATCCTAAACAAATGTGTTTTTAGTCTTGATTTAAAGGAACTCAGGCTTTCCGCACTTTTACAGTTTTCTGGAAGTTTGTTCCAGATAAGTGGAGCATAGGAACTAAATGCTGCTTCTCCATGTTTAGTCCTGGTTCTAGGTATGCAGAGCAGGCTGGAGTCAGAAGACCTGAGTGGTCTGGAGGGTTGATACACTGATAGCAAGTCTGTGATGTATTTAGGTGTTAAGCCATTCAGAGATTTATAGACTAACAGAAGTATTTTAAAGTCTATTCTCTGAGATACAGGGAGCCAGTGTAAGGACTTTAGAACTGGAGTGATGTGCTCTACTTTCTTAGTCTTAGTGAGGACACGGGCAGCAGCGTTCTGGATCAGCTGCAGCTGTCTGATCCACTTTTTGGGCAGACCTGTGAAAATACCATTGCAGTAATCAATTCGACTAAAAATAAACGCATGGATTAGTTTTTCCAGATCATGCTGAGACATTAGTCCTTTAATCCTGGAAATGTTCTTCAGGTGATAGAAAGCCAACCTTGTAATTGTCTTTAAATGCTATTGGAGGTTCAAGTCTGAATCCAGTACTACACCTAGATTTCAGGCCTGATCAGTGGTTACCAGCTGAAGCAACTGAAGCTGTGTGCTAACTTTAGATCTGTCCTCTATTGGTCCAAAGATTATTACTAGACATCTGACTCAGTAGGAGTTTATTATGCTGTGTGTGGAGCACATTTCAACACGACTGTATGTCAGATATGGCAGGAAATTGTTATTTAATTTATTTATATAGCGACAAATCACAACACACGTCATACAGTCAGATGGATCCAAAGTTTTCTGTCTAAGGAGAACCAGCTGATTGCATCGACTACAAAGACGTGATATTACTTAACTTCATCACAATGCAGATGCTTTACTCACCTCAGCAGATAAGGCGCTACGAGCTGAAAGTGAAACTGATGGTATGACTTTAGGATTAACATTATCCAAGCAGTAGGTGACACCCATGGAGACATTCACTGCATGAAAAGTGAGATTTTCGTCCCCGTAAACTCCCGCAGATCTCCCTGATTTTCGTCAGTTTCCGACTATCGGTCTCCGCCAGGTGACTGTCATGATGGTTCTCTAGTGAGACCCAGTTATGCAGAACACCACGGAGACGGAAACAGAAGTAAAAGGTTTAACAATGTTTATTGTCACAAGCACAGTTTAATCACTGGTTCTGGTTCTGGCCTGGGGACTGGTTCACTGGAGTCTGCGTGGGAGACAGTTCAGTTAGTGTTTGCTCAGAGGAGTTTGATTCAGACAGTTTCATATTTATACCTTGAGGGTTCTTGGTTAAAGCCTTGAGAGGGAAACTGTTGGGTCCGGAGATAGTTTGTTCAGCAGAGTCCGTTAACTGCTTCAGCGTCTTACTTCTTGAGAATGAGCTGACCTTGGCTTTGAGTTTCCAGCTCTTGGTCCAGAGCTGCAAGGAAAATCCAGAGAGAGACTTCAGGTTTGGCTCAGAGGGCAGGCTCGGCAGGTTAAGCTCCTCCTGAGCTTCACAGGAGAAAAACAGGTTTCCAACTGGATAAAACACTGCGGCGTTGAGGCAAGGTCTGAAGACAGCTTAAATACTGTGGATCCTCTGATGATGGGATGAGCTTCAGCTGTGCAGGAGGCTCGGCTCAGGAGGATCCATGGCGAACTCTGCTGGAGGAAGGTGGTACTTCTCCAGCTCCCAACAGTACCCCCCCCTCAACGACCGCCCCTTGGCGGTCCGGAAGATGTCGATGGACAGGAACGCTCGTACTCCTCGATCAGTGCTGGATCGAGGATGTAAGAGCCAGGAACCCACTGACGATCCTCCGGGCCATGGCCCTCCCAGTCGACGAGGTACTGCCAGCCGCGACCTCGCCGACGGGAGTCCACGATCCGGCGGACGGTGAATGCAGGATGACCATCGACTTCCAGGGCGGGTGGAGGGGAGTCGGATGGTGGGCACAGAGGACTTGAGACTACTGGTTTCACTTGAGAGACGTGGAATGTGGGATGAATACGAAGAGACGGGGGAAGTTGAAGGCGTATGGCTGATGGGTTGATGACCTGGGAAATCTTATACGGACCAATGAATTTTGGAGAGAGTTTACGAGACATTCCCTTGAGGGGAATATCTCGAGTGGATAGCCATACCTCTTGGCCCACGGAGTACTCAGGGGCGGGACGTCTTCTGGAGTCGGCGAAACGCTTGGTAGTCTCGGAGGAACGATTGAGGGTAGTGATGGTCTCTCTCCATATGCGTTGGCAGCGTCTGATGTGCTGGTTGACTGACTGGACCGAAATCTCTCTCTCGTCTGCGGGAAAAAGTGGAGGTTGGTAACCGAGACTGACCTGAAACGGTGACTGGCCGGTGGAAGCAGATTTAAGAGAATTGTGTGCTTATTCTATCCAAGTTAGGTACAGGCTCCAGTCGGTGGGATTGTTTGATGTCAGACAACGGAGGGTTGACTCTAGCTGTTGGTTCATCCTCTCAGTTTGGCCGTTGGACTGTGGGTGATAACCGGAAGTTAGAGAGAACCTACAGTCGAGAGCGGAACAGAATGCCTTCCAAACTTGTGAAATGAACTGGGGACCACGGTCTGAGAGGATCTCTTGGGGAATGCCATGAAGACGGAAGACGTGTTTCACCAGGAGCTGGGCGGTTTGAAAAGCCGTGGGAAGTTTCCTGAGAGGGATGAGATGACAGGATTTCGAGAATCGATCAACGATGGTGAAGATTGTGGACATACCTCGGGAGATGGGAAGACCAGTGACGAAGTCGATAGCTATATGGGACCATGGACGCGAGGGAACTGGAAGAGGTTGTAACAGGCCTGAGGGAGGTTGATGTGAGGCTTTATTTCTAGCACAGGTGGAACAGGCCAACACATACTCCTTGACATCTCTGTGAAGAGTTGGCCACCAGAAACGTCTTGAAATCAAAGCGACGGTTCTGCTCACCCCCGGATGGGCAGAGAACTTGGCAGCATGCATCCACTGTATTAGGCGAGATCTGACTGAAGAAGGTACATAGGTTCGGTTAGCAGGACCATTACCTGGGTCAGGTTCTGAAGCCAGGGCGGAATTAATTAGATCGGTGATCTCCCAGGTAACCACTCCAACAGTGCATGATGCGGGAAGGACAGGTTCGGGCGTCTCGGGTTGATCAACGGAGTATAGACGAGAGAGAGAATCGGGTTTGACATTCTTGGATCCGGGTCTGTAGGAGATAATGAGATTGAAACGAGAGAAGAATATGGACCACCTTGATTGACGGGGATTGGCTTGTTTAGCTGACTGGATGTAAGCAAGGTTCTTGTGATCCGTCCAAACGAGAACCGGGTGCTCAGCTCCCTCCAGCCAGTGTCTCCATTCCTCCAGTGCCAACTTGATGGCCAGTAGTTCTCGGTCTCCAACATCGTAGTTTTGCTCTGCGGAGGAAAGTCTTCGAGAGAAAAAGGCACAAGGATGAATCTTTTGATCAGTGTCGAGTCTTTGAGATAAGACAGCTCACACACCAGAGTCGGAAGCGTCTACTTCGAGGATGAATTGTTTGGAAGGATCAGGCTGGATTAACACGGGTGCTCTGGAAAACAAAGATTTCAGTTTCTCAAACGGTTTGTGCCTCAGGGGTCCATTGAAAGGTTCATTTGACTGAGGTTAAGGAGGTTAGAGGAAGAGCTGTCTGACTATAGTTCCTGATGAATCGGCGATAAAAATTGGCGAAACCCAGGAATCTCTGTAGCTGCTTGCGGTTTTCAGGAACCGGCCACTCCAAAACTGCCTTTATTTTATCCTAAGAAGGCTTAACCTGCCCGCCCTCGAGCACAAACACCAAAAAGGTGACTGAAGGCTGATGAAACTCACATTTCTCGGCTTTGACAAAAAGTTTGTTCTCCAGTAATCTTTGCAACACAAGGCGGACATGTTTCTTATGCTCTGAGAGGTCTTTAGAGTAAATGAGTATGTCATCTATGTAGACGAACACGAACACATTTAAAAAGTCTCTGAGAACGTCATTCACTAGGGCTTGGAAGCAGGCAGGAGCATTTGTTAGACCAAAGGGCATGACCAAATATTCGAACTGGCCCAAGGGGGTCTTAAAGGCTGTTTTCCACTCATCTCCGTCACGGATCCTAAGAAGATGATAAGCGTTCCTCAAATATAGTTTGGTGAAAACAGTTGCCCCTTGTACAGGTTCAAAAGCTGAGGCAAGTAGTGGAAGAGGGTACTTGTTCTTAATTGTTATTTGGTTCAGGCCTCTGTTATCAATACATGGTCTTAAAGAACCGTCCTTCTTGCCGACGAAAAAGAACCCTGCACCCAACGGGGAAGAAGATGGGCGAATTATCCAAGCAGCTAAAGACTCGTTTATGTATTTTTCCATGGTTTCTCGTTCTGGTTTGGAAATATTGTATAGTCTACTGCTGGGTAGAGGTGCTCCAGGTAATAGCTCGATCGCACAGTCATATGGTATGTGTGGTGGAAGGGACATAGCACTGACCTTACTGAAGACAGGAGCCAAATCATGGTACTCAGAAGGGACAGAAGAAAGGTCAGGAGAGTCCATCTCCCCCCCACCTCTAGGAGACCCCACCACAGGGGCTGCTGAACGGAGGCATGTTTCGTGACATAACGTTGACCGAGATTCCACATGACGATCGGTCCAGTTAATATGTGGATTATGTTTCTCCAACCTTTCGAATCCAAGCACCAGGGGAGAGCATGCGGAGGGAAAAACAAAAAATGTTATGGTTTCACGATGATTACCTGAGAGTAGTAGCTCGAGTGGTTGAGTTTGATGGGTAACCTGGTGGAGTTTTTTCCCATCAATTGCTGAGACACTAAGAGACTGGGTCAGGGGAATGGTTTCAATTTGAAGCTGCTGGACAAGGTTTGAATCAATTAAATTTCGTTCACAGCCTGAATCGATGAAGGCAGAAAAAGAGAGGCTTTGATTAGAGCAAAACAAAGTGGCGGGGAGCATAAGTCGAGGAGATTTTTTAGAGTTATCATGGCCCACCAGACTCCTCAGAACCTCTGGCGGGCCCAGGCTTTTGATTTAACTGGACATGAAGCGATGAAGTGACCACTCTCACCACAGTAGATGCATAGTTTGCTAAAAAAACGTCTTTGTCTTTCCTCTGGAGTGAGCCTGGTATGTCCAACCTGCATGGGTTCGGCATCCATCTCTCCGAAATGAGAGGCCTGAACAGGCAGAGGGAGAGACTGGACTTTAGATCTTGGTTTGGACAACTGTTCTGTGGGAGCAGAAAAAACAGTCACATTATTAGAAGCAGGGGCTGAAGAAACCGAACCCAGATTTCTAGACTTGGAGCTGTTTCTAGCTCGGATTCTGTTGTCCAATTTTATCGTCAGACGGATTAATTCCTCAAGTGTTGCAGGTTCGTCGAGGGTTGCTAGTTCATCCTTGATGCTTTCATTCAAAGCCATAAAATAAGCTCCCTTTAAAGCGCTTTGGTTCCATCCGGAGGCTGCCGCTTTAACCCGGAAGTTAATGGAGAACTCCGCCACTGAGGAATTTCCCTGTTTAATGTTGAAAAGAGCACGAGAGTCAAGGGTTTGATCAGTTTCTTGATTGAATACCTAAGAAAATTCAGAAATAAACTCAGGGTAACGACAACTGAGGCTTTCGTCGGAGGAAAACCTTGCCTGAGCCCATTCCAGGGCTCTTCCTGTCAATTGGGAAAGAATGAAAGTTATCTTCTTATAGTCTGTAGGAAAACTGCCAGGAGAGTTCTGAAAGATTAAACGGCATTGAAACAAAAATCCCTTGCAGTCTTTCATATTACCAGAGAATTTTTCAGGTAGGCTTGGGCGGAACTCTGATGACGTCACTGCTGGTGACCTCGGAGGCGGAACTGGACCCGGAAATTGTTGCGCTGCCGACGTGGGATTAGCATTGCTCATAAAATTAGCATAACTCTGAAGCATATGATTGTGGGTCTCAGCCAAACGATATAACTCTCGGAGGGTTTGAGTTTGTCCCAGGATTTGGGCATCTTGCTCCTCCAATCGACGGCGGAGGTGATCTGCTGGGCCTTGTGTTTGGCCGCAGTGTTCTGTCATGATGGTTCTCTAGTGAGACCCAGTTATGCAGAACACCACGGAGACGGAAACAGAAGTAAAAGGTTTAACAATGTTTATTGTCACAAGCACAGTTTAATCACTGGTTCTGGTTCTGGCCTGGGGACTGGTTCACTGGAGTCTGCGTGGGAGACAGTTCAGTTAGCGTTTGCTCAGAGGAGTTTGATTCAGACAGTTTCAGATTTGTACCTTGAGGGTTCTTGGTTAAAGCCTTGAGAGGGAAACTGTTGGGTCCGGAGATAGTTTGTTCAGCAGAGTCCGTTAACTGCTTCAGCGTCTTACTTCTTGAGAATGAGCTGACCTTGGCTTTGAGTTTCCAGCTCTTGGTCCAGAGCTGCAAGGAAAATCCAGAGAGAGACTTCAGGTTTGGCTCAGAGGGCAGGCTCGGCAGGTTAAGCTCCTCCTGAGCTTCACAGGAGAAAAACAGGTTTCCAACTGGATAAAACACTGCGGCGTTGAGGCAAGGTCTGAAGACAGCTTAAATACTGTGGATCCTCTGATGATGGGATGAGCTTCAGCTGTGCAGGAGGCTCGGCTCAGGAGGATCCATGGCGGACTCTGCTGGAGGAAGGTGGTACTTCTCCAGCTCCCAACAGTGACGTCAATTGTTTACCTCGGGGGCGGTGCATCGTGGGAAAACCACCATATTAGGTGGAAAGTCGAGATAACCCACACGCGGCTGTTCTTTCGGCACAATTATTTACCAGAAATGACACGATCGTGTTGTGTGAGAGGCTGCCAGTCCCGGTGTCGTGCCAAGGTAGTTATCCCTGCGAAAATTTGTATCCCCTCGTCGGGAGCGCGCACGGAGTAGGAAGAACAACCCGAGTTAACTCCGCTTCAATTCCAACGTGCAGAACTTGAAATTTGAAAGGTTTTACATGTATGAAAGTTGAACCTGACTGTTCTATTCTTTACTTCACATGTTATAGCAGAATATCGCCAGTGATATTGATTTAAAACTAATAATAAAAGACAAACGTTTGCTTGAAAGCTGGTCGCTGACAGCAGTGTCTACTCCTTCCTCTGAAAGCAAACAGATCCTTGTTCTTTTCCATATGTGCCTTAAAAAAATCTCTCATTGTTTCACAGTGTCCAAATGTTCTCATCCCATTGAAAACTGTTGTAAACCATGTACTTGTAATAAAAATGAAATAGAAAATGGAGTGCACGTGTAATCATTAAAGAATATGCAGAAGGAAAATAATTTTTTCCTGGTTGAAATTTAGTACTTAAATCTATATTTGTGTTTATAGTAACGTGCAATTTATCTATGTTGTACTATCCTTAATAAACAGTTTGTCTTCTAACATCAGCCGTTTTATTTAATCCCATATTGTCAGAACTGGCAGTATGGGATGAAATAAAACCTGCTGTAATCTGTTCCCCCTGTCTAAATCAGACAAAAAAGGCCCCAGCTTTTTCATTTTTGGCTTATAAGCATCTTTTATGATGACAACTAACCCCTGAAACTTTGGAGTTGGTTGATCTTTATTTCTTAAAGTTATAAAGGGGGAACAAATTATAGCAGGCCACCTGCTATAATCTGTTCCCCCTGTCTAAATCAGGCAAAAAAGGCCCCAGCTTTTTCATTTTTGGCTTATAAGCATCTTTTATGATGACAACTAACCCCTGAAACTTTGGAGTTGATTGATCTTTATTTCTTAAAGTTATAAGAACTTCCCCCTGTCTAAATCAGACAAAAAAGGAGCCATTTGTGAACTGTCCGTGTGCTTCCAGTGACTTATATGCTTTGAATTCCTCGCAAGTGTAGGCACTGACGCCAAACACTAGGTAGTTTGTTATGTCCACTGATGAGGTCGGAGGCAGTGAAGTGACGTCGGAGCTCCTGTCTTTGCTGCGGAGATCATAAGGATCTATGCCGTTAATATCCGACAGTTTCGACAAGTAACGGTCCCTGGCCTCGTTATTAAGTTTTTGCCGGTACGGTAATTACGCATTCTGCTTACTTTTTTCCATATAGTCAGAGAAACAAACTTAATCCTTTAGTCCTTCGTTTAGCTATGCTGCAGTTGTTTACACTACGCCTTCTCCACCTAAAATGGCGTCTTAGCAACAAATGTCACGTGACTGGCGGAGACCGATTTGCAACCCGCGCTTGTCCGCGTTTGTCGTGCCACAAATGTCGGAAACAGACTCTGACGTATGTGGAGAGCGATCAGCTGTACTAATGGCCCTAATTAGCATATGAATGCAGCAAACCCGCGCGGCTGGCCAGGTCTGGCTTGAATAACCTACTCAGTATTGGCTGAAACCCCTATTCTCAAACAAGTGAAATCGCTCGTGATTGGCAGCAAAACCACGCGTGGCCAGGCCAGGCTTTAATTTTCTTACTGAGTATTGGACGGAACCACTTCTTTTTAAACAAGTAAAGTCGCTCGTGATTGGTTGGCATATATATATATATATATATATATATATATATATATATATTTACAAATAAATTTACATATATATATATATATATTTATGAATATATATTTATTCATTCATATGCTGTGTATTTATGTTATCCTACACTACTACACAATTATTAGGCTACCATCAAGGACATGAATGAATTTATACAGGAAATGAACATTTGCCAGGAAGCTGTTTATGCAAAGAAAGAGCTTTATTAAAACACACACAACTATATACAACGCCTATCCAAACACATGCGTATCTAAAAATTACAAGTCCGTTAACGGCCCGTTTGCTTCCTCGGGGTTGGAGGTAACTGGCAGCATTCCCTCCGAGGCAGGTCCGATGTGCAGACGCCTACTGTGCGTGGCCCTGTACTTCGGCATCGCTTCTAACCGGGACTGCAGCTTAACACAGAGTTCAGTGAGATCCGGCCCACGAAATGGCGGCGACCGTACAATCCATAGAGACACCGCCAACGACGCCATCTTCTTCGTCGGACATGAGGTCGACGGTGGCGGACTTCCAGAGTTCCACTTCCTCATCTGCTAGCACACTCTGCCTCGCTTTCAGCAGCTGAAAAAAAAACAATGAATCTGCGCACTGCGTATGGACACAACACATCTATCAATACACCTGAAAAATAGTCACCAAATAAAGTCTTACCCTCTTTCTTCTAGCCCGACTCCGAGCAGATTGCTTGGCAGCCTCCGCACGCAACGTGTTCTCAGGCTGCGTATATCTGAAGCTCCTGCGTACCGTCTCAAAATACGTCTTACAGGCAGCTAGAAAACAATTAAATGAGAGTGGTATGAATAAAAAATCAAACGCAAGTCACAGTAACAAGGAAGGAGAAAACATTAAAACAAGTCACTTACACACAATGTCGTCTTTATCAACATCGTGCAAATCTGGACTTGCTGATATGGCTCCGAGCAAATAGGAGGTCTGTGAAAACAAAATGTACAGCTATGATCGGTATCTATCCGTATCCATTTCCTTTTACCGCAGAATGAAAGCATATTCTTTAAATCTTACCCTTGCTCCGGTTCATAGCGCCTGCAATTAGTCTCCGAGTTGTGAAGACGGCGTACTGCTTCCTGTGAATCACAAAAAATACACTTTAATAAAGCTTGTTCTTGCAAGGCTACTATTAGCCGTAGCTTTAGGCTAGGCTGTTATTAGCCGTAGCTTTAGGCTAGGCTGCTATTAGCCGTAGCTTTAGGCTAGGCTGCTATTAGCTGTAGCTTAGGCTAGGCTGCTTTTAGCTTAGCAGGCAGTAATCGAACATATATTTACCGCTAGCATCTCTTCTTTGAGTTCGTCTTGTTCGACTGCAGAGTCGCCATCGCGTCCAAGAGGAGTTTTACCGAAATCCCACATACTCCGCTCCAGACCGCCTGCACAAAGCAAAGCATACATCCTCCGCTGTGGCTCCAGACCGCTCCGCTCCTAGTTTCTTGAAGATTGCGTGGAACTGATCATAAAGCCGTATGTTCGGAAAGGAAGCTCCAGGCGGAGAAAAAGCTAGAGGATATATATATATACGTATATATGTGTGTATGTGTGTGTGTGTGTTTACATACATACAGGAGTCATGGAACTGTGCTTACAGCTCCTTCATATTTCATGTACACTAATAACTTGTGTACATGGTTCTTGTTGATGGCATTAAAATCATTTCTAATAGCATTAAAATAGCATTAAATTAGAGTCACTCATTCCTGTATGAACCCTGTGAGCGCTTAATTTAATATGACATATTAAAAAAATCCCACCATCATCCAGCATATGTTCAGTTTCTGCCCAAATATATATATATATTTTTGTAGATTTTTTTTACGGGGATAAGGATAATTCAAAACTGCTTTTTTTGAATGAACTTGTTCTCTACTCCCAAACTCAGCATCTCTTTTCATTCCTGTAATAAGAAGTTTCTTTTGAATGGATTTGATTAAAGTTTAAGTCCCTCGATATAAAATAAATATTTTGATGGAGATGAGAAATCTGCTTCCTTGTTGGTGAATAACCAATAGTTTGGATCCAATCATTTAAATAAACGGTGTTAGTTTTTTTTTTTAATATATAAGAATTGTGCTATAATTTCTAGTCACCGATCTGTTGCTGCTATATTTTAATTTGACCGAACCGGAATTTGTCGATGTTCTTTTTCCTGTTTGGTGCGATTGCAATTGCGGATCTTGACCTGGCCGGACCTTATGACCACAGTGTACCAATCTTCTGATGGCTACTTCCAACAGGATAATGCGCCATGTTATAAAGTGAATCATCTCAGACTCATTTCTTGAAACTTTTCCACTTAAGTAATTGTGAATTGAGCATATTGACAGACAACATTTTATTTTTTCTCTTAAATGCAATTTTTTTTTTTTATAATTATTGCTCTAAATGTATTGCTCTGTCAGCTAAAGATCTGTTTTGGTCTCTATACTTTAATTAAATAAATCAATTCAAGCTAAAATGTAAGAGTCTATATTGAGCCTGATCTCTTTGTATCAGAGATTTTCTTACCTTTTAGAAAAATGTCACTTGGGGTAAAACTCCCCCTGCAACCCTGATTTGCATTTGTATAGCTCACAGCATTTTCATTTACATGTTAAAGCCTCCCCTAGAATTCCAGGGGGGGGAGGCATGGGGGAACACTGCCTAAGAAAGTCCACGTCAATTTCTGACAATTTACGGGAGTTTTCGGCAAAGCCTGCAAATTGCCGTAAACTGCCGCTAACCTGAAGTTCCACGACAATCTACAGTGCCGCATATTGACGAAAAATCCCACTTTTCATGCAGTGATTTCCATTCTGAACTGATCAGTTATAACAAAATGAAAGAATTCAGTAATATGAAATAATTCAGTAAATGGCAGTAAGGACGTCACAGCATAGGAATATACTCAGTTTGTTGTAGTTCTGGGGTACACTCTATGCCCTTGGTCTTAAAGCTACAGGGTTTGATAATTACAGGGATTTACTGACAGAAATGTAATATATTATATATAAGCATGTTATCTATTTTTTTCTTTGAGATTTAGATTTTATTGTCATTGTCACATAAGAGCAATGAAGTTGGCTTTGAAGTGGGTCTCCCATTTATGGAGGAACACATCTTTGTGCTACGGCAGAGCAGAACTGACAAACTAGTGACCGTAGAAGTCGTCATAACCTTTGAATGTGACTGCAGTAAGTTAGGCCTTTATAAAACCTTTATCCTACACGGACTAATAAAATACCATTTATAAAATGATCTATGTAATCAAACCTTGATGACAAGATATGGGATTTGGATGTTGCGGAAGTAATTTCGTACGATGACGGCATCTTTTGTTGGAGGCATCCAGATTTATCTGTTATAACAGATAAAACTGGCAAGACACCTTGTTTGAAAACGTTGCAAGCATTCTAAGGTTTCCCACTGTGGTGTAAAAGGCAACGTTTGTGTCTTCGATAAAAGGGGACCTGCGTTAAATCCAAATAACAGCAGAAAAGGCATGTTAACACTCAGAAAGGCTCTTTGCAATTTATAATGGCTAACTGTTTTTTCCCCCAAATGAGGCAGCTTTCTAAGATGTTATATCCTTGGATCATATTTTATTTGAAATAGCTCAATTATGTTAATTCAACAGACTCAAGTTGTCATTAAACAGAAACACACAGAGTTGCACAAAACTCATCTGTCTGTACTTATAATAAAGCTGAGTACCAAACACTGACCCCAAGTTATAAACTAATGTTGCTCTTTGTGTGATATGAAGAGGGAGGCACCAGATGTACCAACTGAACCAGATTTAAGAATATAAATTAAAGATGTTAAGAGTAAAATTTAAGTAAAATTTATATTTTGAATGTTTGTATTTTGTCCTGCTTAGGCTTCCCTCAGGTCTACTCTGCTCTTGTTCTGAATAACATAAATTACATGTCTTGATCTCTCAGACTTTGGTTTAGTTTGTTCAATGGATTTGAACTATTGGTGCCTTCTGTTTTCTCTTAGTGTGTTTTGGTGGCCTGCCTTTCTGTTTACCTCTGTTATGTTCAGTTAGGTGTTGTTTTCCTTTGCTTATCTTGCTCATTTTTTCCTCTACCCTATGATGCATCATCCCCTCTTCCTTTTATTGTTGTCTAGAACATTTAAAAATCACAATCAATGATAAAGTTTTATTAAAATCCGACTAGGGAGGGCATATTTGTAACAATTCTTTGGGGACAAATTTTGTCGGGTAAAAAAAAGAAAAAGACAAGCAACGAGAAGGAAAAGCAGGAAATCTTCTCTAAAAGCATATTCATGATCATTAGACCATTCTGCCATCACGAGTGATTAAAACTGTTTGGTGCTTCAGTCTTTGACTTTATCTGCAGAAGTTCATGTTGCTGCTGGACGATCACTGGGTTAAACCCCAGCTATGTCCAACTAAGTCATCATGTCCTTGAGCAAGACATTATTTTTTTTTTTTTATGGGGGTCAAGCCCATTTCTGTCTGTGTGATTCAGGGCAGCTGTGGCTCAAATCAGCATGTGAACCAGTGGCTGAATGATGACTAGTGTATGGGGCTTTGGAGTCCCCTGTTTGTAAAAGACTTTATATAAGTACAGGCAATTTACTTGAATGACAGGCATTTAGAATGTACACCAAAATCTGCAAGCATTTTAGTTATTTAGAGAAAATCTTAAGCTTTCTGGGTGCAATCTAAATTTTGAGTCACAAATTACAGACTTATTTGGATGAGTGACAAATCCTCTCTCATGCCTTTCCTAAAAGCCGCAGACTTGGAAAATACTCACACACACAACACTGTGCAATATGCCAGCAATATGATCTGTTTAGCTTGAGGCCTTTCATAATCTCTGCCATGCAGCAGTGCAGCGTTGCTGAGTTTTTCATCTGCAGGAGGTCACAGTTCTTTCTGATCATTAAAGCTGACAGGCAGGGTTAAAGGTTTGATTTCGCTTACGTTTTCTCTGAAAGTCTTGTGTTATTTTGGATAGATGCTCTAAAAGGATTGGTTACATTCACTGGCTTCAAGTTCTCTCTAGGGTGAAAAGTTCAAACTTTTCAACAAATAAATCAACAAAAAAGTACTTCAAGAACTGTTAAGATGGATTATTACTTTATTATACTATACTTTTTAAAAAATACAAAGTTACAGTATGTTTAAGTTAAGTTGGTGGACTAAATTTCAATCAGAAATCATTTGCAGGAAGCAAACCCTCACCGCAAAAGTAGGTCAGTTTTTCTTAAAACAAATGCAATTTACATTTAAAATAAGGAAAAACAACAGCAGTCTTTTATTTTAAGTGCATTATATTTAATGATCTTATTTTAAGGGTAAAAACAATAATTTCATTGGCAGATCTTGTTAAACTATTCCAATTAAGGGTAAATACGCTTATTTTCAGAACTGTTTACTCATTTTAGATCGTTTTTACAGTGTAAAGTATAGATAAGTAATTTGTTCTTAAAGTCATTTGTTCTTAAGCGTATTTTCCCTTGATTTAAGAGGGCAAATATCATATTTGCCGATGGAATATGGTAATTTATGATTGAAATTAATGAAAAAAAATATCTAACTAAATACATTTATTTTAACTATTGTTTTTTACTTATTTTTAGATTACTTTTTTGCAATACACTAATATAACTTCTGTGCATTCATATTTACATTCTTTAATAATGACTTTGTTTGCCATTACTGAGAGTAAAACATTTATTGTCACTTGATTTAAGCTTTTCCAAATCAACTGCAAAATGGTGCTTACTCTAATAAAAGATTCAACAAAGCCTCCAGAACAAAGGACATTGTACTGCAATACTACACTGCAAAAAATTTAATCTAAGTAAGTAGATTTTTCTTAAATTAAGTGCATTTTTTCTAGAATTGCAGCAGGTACAGTACGTGACACTTTGCCAATCAAACAAGACAATTCACATTTAAAATAAGAAAAAAAAAACAACTACAGTGTCTCATTTGAAGTGCATAATATCTAATTATCTTATTTTAAGGCTAAACATACTCATTCCATTGGCTGATCGTGTCATTTACCCAAACATATTAAGGGTAAATACACTTATTTTAAGAATCTTCCTAATTTTAAGATTGTTTTTGCAGTGTGTATGGTCCTACAAATGACAATATCAGTATGAGAAGTAAAAACTCTTACTGTGGACATAATATAAAGGTCAATTGTCTGACACAGAGGGGTTAATTCAGATTGTGTGACCTGTCACCAAAACACTATGTTCAGATAGTTATTGGTTATTTCTATACATAAATCGGCAGCTTTTCATATTTATATCTGCAGTCTATAAATGTTCAGCTTCCCTTCTTTGTGTGACCTTACTTGCTCTGTAGCGATCTTGCTTAATGTCTTGACTTTCGGAAGCCTTCTGACAGTGGTTTTGCTTCTGGGCTTAAATTCCTGCATTATTTCTGCAATATTTAGAAACATTTGGCTCATGATCAGCTTTCTCTGCATCACACTGATGTTGTCTAAAGCAAGTAAGCTGAATCATGCGCTGTAGGAAATAATTAAGTAAATATTTGTACAAAGATGCACAGTGGTTGCTTAAACCACATATTCACAATACATGCTGTGTAAATAAAGGTAGTCGATGTCACATTTGCTTTAAATTTGTTAGTTTTAGGTTAGAGGGAATTACTTTAATAATTTTCTTCTAAAAAATAAAATAATGAGAGAGAGAAAAAATCCCAGAGATTCTTTTGTATATTCAGAAAGTTAGAAATTCCTCCTGTCAGAATTGATGCACTGTAACTGAGTCGGGGCTGAAGGCTGCCTTGTCCTCATGAACCTTTCAGCTCTGCCCACTAGTTTTCTAAAAGATGGAGATCAAAGTTTAATAATAACTCAAAAACACTGAAGATATGCATGGGGCTTTGCACATTAGGAAGTTGCATATAAGCTTTAAGTTCTCTGCATTTTGCAACCAAACAAGTCAACCAAACAGATGAATGCACTAGACTTAGAAAACTTGTAGTTGAACCAGGTAGACTGTTCCCTTCCTAATATCTTAGATTTCTGTAGGTTTTCTTAGATAACCAATAAATACAGTGTCTGTGATGTGCCTTAACATAAAACACAGGAGTTCATTATTTTACCTCAAATAAGTGGGATTAACATGTCAAAAACCTAAAAGACCATAACCAAAAGACTTTGATGAAGTAAACTAGAAAAATATTGTGAATTTCTCTTAAAAAAATAACAATAACTTTGGTAATCTTAATCATAAAGATTACTAATTCTGTCTGATTCAGTGTTAGACAGTGAGAGTAATAAATAAGAGTTGCATCTTTTCCATTGGTTGCAATTATATGGTTTGGACTTTAGGTCATGATATTGAAAAAGGATCTTAGTCCATAATATATTAATTTAATCCTTTATGATTCAAAACATATGCTTAATATTTTTCATCTTGGGATATCAGACTTTGATCTATTTTTAATGACATCTAATTCTAAGTGATATCTAACCTCTATTTGAACACTTTTTGCACATAAACCTTATTCTTGGTTCTGTGATGCTTTGAATGTTGGAACGATGACTTAAACATGGAAATCTTTAATGTTTTAATTCTTCTACTTTTGACAGATGAAATATTTTCAAACTCCACACCAGGATTCATGTCTATTTTGTATTTAATCCATCATATTTATTGAAATGTTGATGTTTTTAAATAACGTTTATACTTTATGACATAACATTTTGGTAACTTAATGTTTGGCCTTTTTTTAAATGTTGAATCAGTTTGAAATTCATTTGACTATCTTTCTTGTGATGGATTAAAATGCCGTAATCTAGGCTTCCTTCCCTCAGTCTCTTTTTACAGAGGTAGATGAGTAAAATATACAAAGCACTGAAGAGCAAAATAACAGGTTAGAAAATCAGTTGTGATGCAGAGGATCAACAAAAAAGGGCCAAAGAAACAGAAGCAGAAACAGTTATTGTTGGGGAACAGAGACTATTTAAAGCTGCAATTTTGAATCCTAATGTAGACATATTGCAGCTTTTAGAGTTATACTTTAACTTTGCCTTGGGGAGTTTTAGCATCAGCTAAACAAGACAAACCCTCTTATTTTACAAATTGATTTAGGCACTTTTCATGATAATATGTTGGACTTTTATTTACTACTATCCCCAGCACAGAATATTTACATGCTCACTGCCTATATCTCTTTGCTTTGTTATAAAAATCTGTTTAGTTTAAAAATTCTACGTGTTGCCCTCTCAATGAGGGAAGCAGCTGCAAGAGGCTGTTAAACCCTGGTCCAACGTTGCTGATCCGGGTCTTAAACTCGACCGTTGACTCATTGTGCAGACATGAAGTAACGCCTAGTTCACATCTGTATGTGTCGTTGTGGTTTCACCTCCTTAAGTCATTCTTCTTTTATCAAAGAGGACTCATTCAGTTTTAATAGGAATAGTTTGTTGTCATGTTTGGCTTGACGTGTTTGGCCCACATGCTGAACACACTCGGAAACAGGCAGAACTTTGAGGGTTTTTATTGGAAAAAACAGAACGAAGGGGGATTCTGCAACCGCAGACCGAAGCTCAGCACAGGGAGCCGGAACCAAGGAACGTCTAGGGGAATGAGAAGGGCAGTTAACCAGGGACGGGGCAGAGAGGAATGTTCAGCTGGACGAACGCTTACCACAGAGCGGGGAGAGCCGAACCGGTGAGAAGGCGGGTTGGACTTAAAGCTGGCCAGGTGGAGGAGGAGGCGATCGTCCAGGTGACCAGAGAGCTGAAGCCAGAGAGGGTCCGAGCAGCACCGGGGAGATCCAAGCAACCAGAACAGCGGGGGAAACCTGAAGGAGGTCCGTGAGGGTGGGGGGACCAGTGAGGGGAACCGACTCGGAAGGAACCGGGGGAACCACTCAGAGGAGTCCACCATGAGAGGGATCAGAACACGAGGGGGCACCTGGGAGACACAGAGGTAAGACAGGTTACACAAAGCTTGTGGAGGCTAGAGACCGTGGTAGTTTTTGCATACCACTACGGTAACACTCAGGCGTCCTTCCGCTGTCTGAACGCAGTTCTTATAGAGCACCCCGGTGCTGCAGAAACAACCCGCTGGTGTGCGAACACCAATCAGTCAACCAGGAACACCTGTCGAGAAGGCAGAGGCAGCAGAGTCCTGACACCACCCCCCCCTCAAGGGTCGCCTCCAGGCGACACAAAGGAGGATGTCGAGGGACGGGAGGAGAGGCAAGAGTCAATAAGGGACTGGTCAGGGATGGAGGAACCAGGGAGCCAGGACCGATCCTCGGGACCGTGACCAACCCAATCCACCAGGTATTGGAAACCCCTACCTCGTGGACGGGAGGCCACGATACGTTGGATCTCGCGTCCATGGTGGTCTAGGGTGGGCGGAGGAGGGTCGGCCGGGGGGCACAAGGGACTGGAGGAGACAGGCTTAATCTGAGACATGTGGAAGGTGGGGTGCACACGGGAGTGAGACGGGAGACGAAGACGGACTGTGGTGGGACTGACAATGGAGATAATTTCATAGGGGCCAGTGAAACGTGGCGACAACTTGCGGGAGGTAGCTCGGGAGGGAAGGTCTCGAGTGGATAACCAGACTCGCTGACCGGGGAGGTAAGTGGGGGCTGGGACCCGCCTCCGGTCAGCGAACTTGCGATTCTGTTCAGCAGTGTCTTGGAGAGCTTGTATGGTCTGGGTCCAAAAGTGTTTGCAACGGTTGATGTGGTCCTGGACGGAAGGCACAGCGATCAGCCTATTGTTGTCGGGTAGAAGTGGGGGCTGATAACCCAGAGAGATCTCGAAGGGAGAGTGACCGGTAGCAGTGGAGACGTGACTGTTATGGGCATACTCAATCCAGGGGAGGTACTTGTTCCAGTCCGTGGGGTTCTTGGAGGTGAGGCAACGGAGGGCGGTCTCCAGCTCCTGGTTCATCCGCTCTGTCTGACCGTTGGTCTGCGGGTGGTAGCCAGAGGTCAGAGTGTACCGGGCACCAAGGGCCACAGCAAACTGCTTCCACACCCGCGAGATGAATTGGGGACCACGGTCAGACAGAATCTCTTGTGGGATTCCATGGAGGCGGAAAACATGTTTCACCAGGAGCTGGGCCGTGAGGAAAGCAGAGGGGAGTTTCCGGAGGGGAATGAGGTGGCAGGCCTTGGAGAACCGATCGACAACAGTGAGGATTACTGTCATACCTTGTGAGGAAGGGAGACCGGTGATGAAATCCAGGGCTATATGGGACCAGGGACGTTCAGGGATAGGCAGGGGCTGGAGGAGGCCAGATGGTGGTCTGTTGGAGGGCTTATTTTGAGCACAAACAGGACAAGAGAGAACGAACTGTTTGATGTCCTGGGACATAGTGGGCCACCAGAAACTGCGGGCGAGGAGCGTTCGGGTGCGATGGATGCCAGGGTGTGCGGAAAACTTCTCGGCATGAGCCCATTGGATAACACGGGATCTGACTGAGGAGGGCACATAGGTGCGATTTGGAGGACCGGTTCCGGGGTCAGGGTCGGATGGGAGTGCTTGGGTAATGAGGTCCTGTACCTCCCACTGGAGAGCGCCGAGCACACAGGAGGGCGGCAGGATAGCGACCGGTTCCTTCACAGAGTCGGGGGGAGAGTAGAGACGGGACAAGGCGTCGGGCTTCAGGTTCTTAGAACCAGGGCGGTAGGAGATTGTCAGGTTGAACCGGGAGAAAAAGAGGGACCAGCGGGCCTGCCGGGGGTTTAGCCGTTTAGCTGTCTGGATGTAGGCCAAGTTCTTATGGTCGGTCCAAATAAGAACTGGTTGCTCAGACCCCTCTAGCCAGTGACGCCACTCCTCCAAAGCGAGCTTTATGGCTAACAGCTCCCGGTCTCCGACGTCATAGTTTCTTTCGGCAGGAGTCAGACGCCTGGAGAAGAAGGCGCACGGGTGAAGCTTCTGATCCTGATCCGATACTTGGGACAAAACAGCTCCCACACCAGTGTCTGAGGCATCAACCTCAACAATGAATTGCTTCAGTGGGTCGGGGTAGATCAGGATGGGCGCCTGGGAGAAACGGGACTTGAGATCGGCGAACGCCGAGTCGGCCTTGGAGTTCCAGGAGAAGGTGACCTTGACAGAGGTGAGAGCGTGGAGGGGGGCGGCGATCTGACTATAACCCCTAATAAAGCGTCTGTAAAAATTGGCGAACCCCAAGAAGCGCTGAAGCTCCTTTCGGGTCTCGGGTACTGGCCAGTCGAGCACTGCCTTGATCTTATCGGGGTCAGATCGTACCCTACCCCCTTCCAGGATGAGTCCCAGGAAGGCAATGGAGGGCTTGTGAAACTCACACTTCTCAGCCTTAACGTAAAGCTCCAACAGGCATTGGAGGACCAGACTGACATGCTTGTAGTGTTCAGTTGGGTTTCGTGAGTAGATAAGGATATCGTCAATGTAGACGAACACAAAGACGTTGAGGTAGTCACGTAAGACGTCATTAACCAGAGCTTGGAAGACTGCCGGGGCGTTGCACAGACCAAAAGGCATTACCTGGTACTCAAAATGCCCGAGGGGAGTCTTGAAGGCTGTCTTCCACTCATCTCCCCGGCGGATCCGCACTAAGTGGTAAGCGTTACGTAAGTCCAGCTTAGTGAAGATAGTGGCAGACTGAACCGGCTCAGAGGCGGAGGAGATCAGTGGGAGGGGGTACTTGTTCTTAACAGTGATAGCGTTTAAGCCCCGATAATCAATACAGGGACGGAGGGAACCGTCCTTAGACACGAAAAAGAACCCTGCCCCAAGTGGTGAGGATGACGTGCGAATTAGCCCCGTGGAAAGTGACCCCTTAATATATTTCTCTAGGGCTTGACGTTCTCCCAGAGAAATATTGTAAAGGCGACTGGACGGCAACCGGGCACCCGGAAGGAGGTCTATGGCGCAGTCGTAAGGGCGATGTGGAGGGAGCGAGCTAGCCTGCGCCTTATTGAAAACCTGTCCGAGGTCATGATATTGTTCCGGCACCAGTTTCAGAACATCGGGATCTACCCGAGTGCCAGGCGCGGGGGGGACCTGAGAGGAGGGAACAGCCGATTGAAGGCAGTTGGCATGGCAGCTGGACGACCAGGCTTCCACCTGTCGGTCAGCCCAGTCAATGTGAGGGTTGTGGCACTGTAACCACGAAAACCCAAGTACTAGAGGAGCCTGCTTAACGGGAAAAACGAAAAAGGAGACAAGCTCTCTGTGATTACCTGAAACAACAAGTTCCAGGGGAACCGTTCTGTGGGTGATGCGGGGGAGTTCTCCCCCGTCCAGGGCCGAAACCTGGAGGGGAGAATCTAACGGAACCGTCTCAATTTTAATTTGGAGAACTAAGGAGCGATCGATCAGATTAAAATCACACCCAGAATCAACTAGAGCGGACAGTTGGAACTTGTCCCGACCAGAGACAATAGCAGCAGGTAAGCAGAGTCGCGGAGGAGAAGGAAAAGGAAACTTAGGTTGGTCCGTCGATCTCTCCGCTAAAACCGACGGACCTGGTCTTTTGGACGCTCAGGGCAATCCCTGATGAAATGCGCACGAGAAGCACAATAGATGCAGAGCCTAGAGCTCATGCGTTGCTGTCGCTCATCCGGAGTCAGCCTAACCCGGCCTAATTGCATGGGCTCTGGGGGAGAAGGAGGTGCTGCAGCGGGTCTAGCCGGTAGCCGCTCGGAAGGAGCTGGCCGAAAAACAGGTGGCCTATCGGAGCGACTCTTACCCCGCGCCCGTAAGCGGTTATCTAAGCGCACAGCTAGCGCAATGAGTTCGTCTAGTGTGACCGGCTGTTCAAGGCGAGCCAGTTCGTCCTTAAGGGACTCATCTAAAGACTGCAGGAAAACAGATCTTAAAGCTCGCTGTTCCCAGTCAGCCGCCGCCGCCACCGTACGAAACTCGATAGCGTAGTCAGCTACCCGTCTGCCCCGCTGTCGTAAGGAGAGAAGCCGCATAGAGTCCTGAGCCTCATCAGACTCAGCAGCAAAAACCATCTTAAACTCAGAAATAAATTCATTAAACGTACAGCCGAAACGCTGACAATCAGGGAAACGGGATTCAGCCCATTTAAGGGCTCGGCCCGATAAAAGCCGTAAAATAAAAGAGATCCTGGTATGATCAAGGGCAAAAGTTCGAGGGGACCGATTAAACACTAGAGAACACTGAAATAAGAACCCTCCACAATCTCCAGCCTCACCGGAATATTTCTCAGGTGTTGGGGAGGAGTACTCGGGGACGTCCGGTGACGTCATGACTGACGCGGCCTCGGGGGAGGGGTTAGGGGACGCGGAAGCTGCTGGCTGCAGACTAGCATTAAACATGCTAACCAGCTGGCTCATCTGGGCAGCTAAACCCTGTAACTGATCCTGTAAACCATAAACAGAAGCTTCTAAACCTCGAATCTGATCCTGTTGAGCTGTTACAGCGTTTCCGAGTGTACTCGCTGGGTCTGACTGGCCTGAGTGTTCTTCTGTCATGTTTGGCTTGACGTGTTTGGCCCACATGCTGAACACACTCGGAAACAGGCAGAACTTTGAGGGTTTTTATTGGAAAAAACAGAACAAAGGGGGATTCTGCAACCGCAGACCGAAGCTCAGCACAGGGAGCCGGAACCAAGGAACGTCTAGGGGAATGAGAAGGGCAGTTAACCAGGGACGGGGCAGAGAGGAATGTTCAGCTGGACGAACGCTTACCACAGAGCGGGGAGAGCCGAACCGGTGAGAAGGCGGGTTGGACTTAAAGCTGGCCAGGTGGAGGAGGAGACGATCGTCCAGGTGACCAGAGAGCTGAAGCCAGAGAGGGTCCGAGCAGCACCGGGGAGATCCAAGCAACCAGAACAGCGGGGGAAACCTGAAGGAGGTCCGTGAGGGTGGGGGGACCAGTGAGGGGAACCGACTCGGAAGGAACCGGGGGAACCACTCAGAGGAGTCCACCATGAGAGGGATCAGAACACGAGGGGGCACCTGGGAGACACAGAGGTAAGACAGGTTACACAAAGCTTGTGGAGGCTAGAGACCGTGGTAGTTTTTGCATACCACTACGGTAACACTCAGGCGTCCTTCCGCTGTCTGAACGCAGTTCTTATAGAGCACCCCGGTGCTGCAGAAACAACCCGCTGGTGTGCGAACACCAATCAGTCAACCAGGAACACCTGTCGAGAAGGCAGAGGCAGCAGAGTCCTGACATTTGTGAATTTCTGTTTAAAGTCAGTTTTTGATCAATTTGTTGGAAGCTTTTGTTCTCACAAACTCAAGTACTTTGCCTTTTAAGGCAAATGATAATTTTACCAGGGATGTTTTTTCCCCTGTTGGTTTTCAACTGGCTCTATTTTTATAGCATCGTTTTTATCTCTACGGTTTATAAACCTGCCAACACATGCCAGCAGTGTAGGTTTACTGCCTTTTATATAGTAAGGAAACTAACATTTACATTAAGTGCTTTGAAAAAAAACTTAAAGGGTTTTTGCATTTTGTCTTGTTAAACCTCAGACCTCAGTGTTCTTTATTTTAAATATGTGATCATAAGGCAATACAAAGTTGTGCATCATTGTAAAGTGGAAGCAATATTTTCAGAGTTTGCCACATGCCACGTAGAGAACAAGCATGTGAAGGAGGGTACTCTGCTCAGATGAGCTCACATTCTCTAGGGAGGCCATCTTCATAATGAAACATGACGGTGGCATGATCATGCTGTGGGAAGCCTTCTTTTTAGCAGGACTGGGAAAAAGGTGGGACTAAAGTATATGATGTTTTAAATTGTGTAGATCTAATAAAATGACTTGAAAACTGCAATCATAGAATCCCTCAACAATCACATCACAGCTATCAATTTATTATTTGAAAACATTATGAAGCAATTTCCTTTCACTTAAAATCCCACAAAATACATTTAAGTCTGTGGCTGCAAAGCAAATAAATGTTAAAAAGGTATGAATACTTATGCAAGAACTTTTTTCCTGTTATTTTTTAAACAGATAATGTAAGATGGTATGTTTCTAGTTATTCATATGCTCGCACATTTACAGCCTCTGATTTAAAAACTTGACCATGAAAATGGTTAAGGGATAAAAACAACCAAACCCTTATAATGTGGGCTCATCAGTGATGCATTAAATGAAAGCTTCTGTGTTTTTAACTTTGCAAAGATCCAAACATTGCATTTCCTGTTTACCAAATATTAATTTAACACTGACAGATGCAAGTTTTATGCTGCATGAACCAGCTTATAACGGTGATATCTGTCATAAAGCAAAAAAAAAAAAAAAAATGTTTGCATTTTAAATCCTGAAAAGAAATTTCCCTTCAATTACTCCTCATGGGGTAAAAAGATGTTCTTTATAGTGCTGCCCTCTAGTGATATGATTGATTAGTGAGTGAAATGGCCACTATAAAGCACTAGTGCAGATCATAGACACCTCATTAGCATTGCATAGATGCCTTAAAGGAAAAAAAAAACACACCTATGTCAGCAAGGTTTCATATTTAATTTATTTTGTTTTTTTAATCATAGATCTCATTACTTTTTCATGGTTAACATACAGCCATTCGTATACAGAACAAATAAGATTCAGTTTTCAATTAACTTAGAAATGTACACATTGTTTGTCACCTCAAACAGGAGAAAAATTATCTGTTATTCAAAAGTATCGTCTCTCTCATGTTGGAGTTTTTCTTTTTGTTTTTTTTGGTTTTCTTCCCCCTGCTGGAGAAAAAGTCAGTTTTATCCTGCTTTCCCTCTTTCTCCTCTTCATATCCCGTCTGTTTGGATCAGCGCATAAAAGAGGCAAGGTAACACACACTGTATAATAAACGGCATACGCATCATCTTTGTTTCCGCTCATCTCTGTATACAGCAATTAAATAAAGCACCTCTCTCACAGATGTAGACATCCACAGTTCCTCCTGTCACACACTAAATTCAAAAGAAAGACCCAAAAAGAGACCAAAGAACCAGCAATAATATATAAAACATTTAAAAACAAATAAAATGATTTTAAGTTATGGTCAGTGCATTGGGACATTAGAATACACATTCATTTCTTCTTGTTTCAACCAATTCACCTGTGAGATGAAGTTATAATCTACTCCACACTGGAAGAAATAAGTCATTTTTTCTTAAAATAAGTGCATTTATTCTTGGATTGAGGAGGTAAAAGACATTTTGCAAATGGAACAAGAACATTTTCATTTAAAATAATAAATAAAAAAAACAATTGCATTTTCTTATTGCAAGTGCATATTATCCAATTATCTTATTTTAAGAGTAAAAATACTCATTCCATTGGCAAACTATCTCATTTACCTACTCAAATTAAGGGTAAATACCCTTCATTTAAGACATTTTTTTTTACTTATTTCTAAATCGTTTTTCCAGTGCAACTTCAAATTAGGGCATCCAAACTGTTGCTCTAACCCTATAAACAGCGTTTAACTTTAAAAGAGAGGATGGTTACATATGGCAAAACAGTGGGAGGGAGGGGAGGATTAGACCTGGCCGTTAGTCGATTGGCTGTAGACAGCACTCTGGCCTGAGAACGGATGACCGGGTGGCAGCGCTGTGCCGAATGCCAGTCCTCTGCTAAATCTGGACTCTTAATGTGTGTGAATTTTCTGCCAGTCTCAGTTTGGCATTTTCTTAGCTTTGAGATGGACAAAGTGTGATGGAAATGTTTACACTGACAATACAAAGAAAGATGCAGGGTGTGTTATGGTAGCCACTGATTAAAAATAAAAAGTTTAAAGTGTAGCTGTGTGTAACTTATGTTTTATTCAGCAGCAATGCAAAATTATTTAAATAGTATAAAAGGAAAACCTACTATTTCTACTCTTGTCGGGAAAAGAAACAGGTTTTGGTTATTTATAAAATTAGTTTTCATTACTTTTATATAATACATTACTACATAATTTAATACATGGCTTTTTCTTCTGTAGTGGATTTATCTCTTTGTCTCTGGTGGCTTTGGGGGAGTTTGCTCCATTTTCACTTCCCCAAACATTTTATCCCTTCTGCCTCCAGTCACGTACCTGTAAACAAATCATTTTCCACACCACTACCCATGTTTAATTCTGTTTGTAGTTAGGCATTTCCCAAATTAATCAGGATCTGGCATACAATGTAATTGAATTTCAAAATATCTACTGAAAACATTAGATTACATCTAATTTTTATTCAATTTTGCCCGTCATCCAAATTTGGGAGGGTGGACTTTAATGAATTATGACAGAAGGGGAGTTCTGATTGGACCCAAACACAGAAGGAGCTTCCTGATGCTAATGACTGGAGTTAAAAAAAAGTTGTTTTGAAATGTATCAGTATAAGGTGAAAATTGCATTCATCTGTCTGTAAAAGTGGGCAAAATATAAATAAATGGTTGATATAAAATGTCCCCTAGAAAAGGTATCAAATGGCAAAGCTAAGGAATAAGCAGCACTGGCTCAGACTTGTTTACATGCTGCATTTAGCCTGAACTGGTTAAACCAGCAGGAGCTTTGGGAAACTGTTGAATTAATTCAGGGGCTAAATTAAACCTCACAGGCTGAATAATATAAGAATAAGCAAATCAATAGTAAAGAAGGAAAATGAACAATCCAATAAATTAAAACCCTGTTTAAGATACACCATGTGTATTTTATCAAAATAAAAAAGTGTACCCGCTCCTATATAGTTTGAGTAAATTAAAAAACAAAAACAAATAAAACCCTCCAGTAAGGTACAAACACATGATTTGAGGCGGTAGAGTTGTTGGCATGCAACAAAAACCATAGAAAGATTGCTTGACATCTTTGTATATCTGGAAGTAAACAAGGACACAAACGGGCCATGTTGTGGCAGAGACATCTGGGTTGTTTATGAAAAAACAAAAAACACAAAGCTGCGATTTTTTTTCTCTCACACAAGGGAAAGCCTTCACACCAATTGTGTGCCAGTGTGGGGAAAGCCTGTGCGCCTACATGGTCACAGTAAAAAGAAAACAAAAACAAACAGCAAAAAGAAAAAAGAGGTCTCACTCATTTAGAGGCCCCGGGAGTTTGATGTGAATCTGCCATTTTTGGCTGAACTTCTTCTAAATGGATAAATGAAGGGGTTATAAGCTGCGATTTTGTTAAATGAAAAAGGATGATGTTATCAAAACATAACATGATGGACGTCCCTCTTTATTCATTTATAACAGTTAGTTAAGACAGTGCTAAGGAGTTAGTTCCAAAGCCTACATGTCGCCCTGAACAGTCATCAAAAACAAAACTGCCAATTAAATTAAGTATGAAAGAGAAAATGGAGGGTGAAGAGAAACAGCCCAAAACTGTATTTTATACAACCATGAAAAAAGGCCCAGAATAAAACCCACTTTAGCTGACTCCACTTAAATGAATAAGTGCAAACAAAAGCCAAAACAAGCCCAGACCACAAATGTCAAAAGACTGGTATTTGAACAGAAATCCCCTCCTTGTTTCCATATCTGTTTCTGATTGTAGGGAACTCGACCTCCTCCTGAGGCTCCTTTACATTTCTGTTTAATTATGCCTTTTTCCTAACCCCACCAGCAAACTGACTGAATCCCTCAGTGATTTATGGATGAGAACGGTTTCAGTAACTGATGCTGCTGATCAGATTCATCTAAACAGTAAAATCTCTTAGCCAACACATGCATGTGCCCCCCCCCCCTCCAGTTTCTGCAGAGTACCGATCTACAGCCAGGTGTTGGCAGGTCCGCCCATCCTGCTTCTCAGGCACATATGTGTCACTGCGTCCATCTGTCTCTCCGCTGTGTCACTGACTTTCATCATTTCTTTTTTTTTTTTTTTTCATCATCTGCTATGTCTCAACATATGGGGCTCTGGACTTGATTTGCCCAATACCAGCCCCAAAGCCAAACAATCTGTTGTGGAACACATTCAGAAACGATGAAACAAACAAACATGCACCAGGCATTCCAGACGTCCCTATGGTGAAAGTTGTCATGTTTACAGGAGAGAGGCGTCCGAGTCACAAGCACTAAACCCTGAACCTCGCTTTGATTTAAAGCTACAGTGTGTAATTTTTAGCGACATCTAACGTCCAGACTGCAGACCGCAGCAACATGAACATCTCCCCCCCCCACCGCTTCTCCCCCCCAACAGTACGGCGAGCGTTACGGGACAAAATGTCTTCCACGACGTCCGCATCACCTACCTTCTCAAGTGATGAGGTTTGTTTACATAGATAATTTTACAGATAGTATTTCATTAGTCTGTGTGTTCAGTACCGTCTCAGTTTATCTCTCTCAACTTGCCGTAGTTACTTTCGAGCGTAATGGGCGATCTCGCAATCGCTAGTTTGTTGGCTCTGCGCTGCCGTAGCGCAAAGATGTCTGCCTCCATGGCTGCGAGACCCGCTCCTATGTAATTATAAATAACGAATTCTAAGGCAACGCAAATATTAAGGTTAAGAGGCTGAGCTCGTAGATGATGATAAATAACATAGTTATGTATAATATATTACATTTCTGACCGTATATCCCTGTAATTATTACACACCGTAGCTTTAATGTGTTTCTTCACTCAGGTGGCTTTGCTTTCATTGATGGAGAAACAGGGTTGTTTTATTTAGCCGTTTACACAGGTAGGCTTCTCATTTAATCATTACTAAGGCCAGAAAAGGTAGGTTTGTTTAAAAAAAAAGTGATTTTTTTATCCTTATTTCACCTCAGTGACATCTAATCCATGTAATGGTTTGTCTGTTTTATCAGTTAGGATTTAAAAACAATATATTTTATAGTTTCATTTGGATTAGAATATTTTAATGCATTCGCAATATATTCATCTTTAATTAAGGGGGAAGTCTGATTAGAGCGCAGTCAAAAAAAAAAAGATCTGATCACATTTGAGGCAGAAACCTCCAATAGGACCCCCCCTCCCTCCCCTCTGAGTAGAGGGAGGCTTTAGGTTTCTTTGCTGGTGCAGAAAGAGCTACTCTATGGGCACAAATGGATGGGGGGTTCAACAGAACCCTGCAAAACATTCGAGCAAAATCTGCGCACGTGCTGAACTTCAAAAACATGTCTAATGTATTCAGAATACGACTGTTAAAGAGTTGGTTTATCATTCGTCATTCTGTTGAAATCATTTGCAGAAATATTCCCTGACGACATAAATCCAAGATCAGCAAAAGAAAATACAAGATGTTGGACTAAATTCAAGGAAATCTGCTCGATATCCAACTATTAATTTCAAACAGATGTACTGAAATAATTCTTCACACTGCATATAAACGATGTCTACGATTTCACTTGCAATTTAAGTTTAGACACCTCTGGTTTTATACTTTAAAAAGCCCATTCCCTGTTGCTATTATCAATAACTGTAAGCAATTAAAGCTTGCACAGAGAGGACTTGTTTCCTAGCAACTTCAAACCCCTCTGCAGCAGGATCGCTCTGTCTTCGCTACAATTTTGCATTTTCTGCTTAATAAATCCCCTCTGTTCTAGTCAACAGAATCAAGCAGCCACATGTACCGCTGCATGCACCTAATTAAAAAAAACAAAGCCTTTGTCTCTGGTTAAACATCTGTCATGTATGTTGGATATACTATAAACCTTAATGATCAAGATATGCTGCAGACATCAGCTCAACCAAATTCTTTTTCTTTGTCAAGTCAACCTGAGGGTTCATTAATCATAAAATCATTATTTTACCACAGGATAATCCCAATTTGGATCTAATCTGATTTTTTTAGGTTTCTATTTGACTTAATGTTGTTGATAGTACTGTATTAAGGCTCAGACTTTTTATATTCTCAGACCTTTTCATCAAATGTTTTATGGATTGTTATGGTGCTTTTTATGTCCTCATGCCGTTGTAAAGTGCTAATTGCAATATATGCAAATTGATATTTGTTTAAATATAGTTGAGAAGCTATGGATGTATTTCCAAAAGAGAGGAACCAAGGAGACCAACAGTGAATGCTATGTAGAAATAATCATTTGAATGTTTTTCTTTTATAAAAAAAAAAAAAAAAAAAACTCTTTATATGTGTCAAAATTTACTTTATTAAAATAAAAGCCTTTAATGCAGTTTGCTTTAAGCTTAATGAATATTTTATTACATATTCACTAATAAAGGGGAAGAAGAATTGTAGGTTTTGGCACATTAGCCAGACTGCTGCAGCTTTAGCTTTGAGACACTCTGTTCTATTTACATATAATACATATAATCGTAAAGGAAAATTGTTTGTAAAAGTAGAACAGCAAGTCTGCTACTATTAATAAGGGTGAACAAAAATAATCCACCCTCTGATTATGAATGCACATAGTGCACTTAATCTGGAAAATGCTTTGATGATTGAGAAGGGGGAGAATGGTTATTACTTTTTATGAACACAGAACAAGAATCCTTGGTTTCTTTTTGGTTTGGTAGACAAACAAAGTCATCGCTCTGCAGGCTCATGCATTCCTTTAGCTAACAGAAGGTTTTTAAGTGAGTTCATAACATCCTCCCTATGCTGATGAAGGTTCTCAGTCATCCAGGTCATAGTCATTCGAGTCATTAGAAATTCAAAAAAATATCCACTGGACTTGGTTTCCAAGATTTGAAGATGTTTCGCCACCTCTCCAGGAAGCTTTCTCAATTCAAATGTCCTCCCTAACATGTTTTTTTTTGTTTGGTAGACAAAGCCATAGCTCAGCCCATGCATTCCTTCAGCTCTCAGAGACAGTTTTATGGGATTCTTTGGAAATAAAACCGTTTCTGCTAGGAATTGAATTCATAACATCCCTAGAGTCTAATTCATGCTTACAGACTTGTTATTTGGGTGACCTTTATGACTTCTTTCAAAATATTCACTTTATTGAAAGCTCTGACTTGTATGTTATTCATTTGATCAGAACTTCAGTTTAGTCATTATCAATCTATAATTGGTGCGCAGAAATGAACCATGGGCATTTAAACTGTTGACTCAACTGAACTGAACCCTATTTTAAGCAGTCGATGTAATGTACTTAGGCTATCGTAGGCAATGGTTTTAAATATCAAATGACAAGTGTCTGGTGTGGTTTATGGTGCTGACATGCAGGCATGAATTTTCCACTGGAGAACTTCTGAGGAACGAAATGCGTGCGCCCTGCTGTACAGATATAACAGCTCTGTAAAAACGTTGAGTTGAGTAATGGTGTTCAGGGCTCCGCAAGACATTAAGAGATGTTTAAATCCATCCACTTTCATTAAACTTCAGCCTCAGCGCTGTTCATTTCTTTACCAATTTAAGGTTTGTTTATGATAAAACAGGACAGCAACTGGCGAGGGCTGCGATTAGACTGTCCACACGCATAAAAGTCCCACTGCTTTTAACGTCTGCTGAGTGGCCACAATTTGTAGAAATGTCCTCGAGTGAGACAGACCCTCCAATTTGGAGAACAGCTTAAAAAAATAAAATACTGCAAGCCCAGTGAGGCGTCACAGACCGGCCTGAAACATAACTTCATCCCCGCTGAATCCATCACTGCTTTATAGATTTTCTTTTGCAGGAATGACGTACTGCTCCCTTCATCTGGACGGGTTTCATTTCATCACTGTGATGACTCAACTTCAAATTGAAAAATCAAACCCTAACACCTCTTCCTTTCTATCACACATCGAGTATGTGAGCAGCTGTGCAACATGTCTTTACTTTACAAGCTGCTTCATGATCTCTTGTTTTGATCTACAGGAGAGAAAGAAAGTCTTCATCATCCATGTTTTATCTGCAGATTGTGCTACAGATGGGGTACCTACACTGCTCCTCATGCATGGTATTAGTATAAAGGTGTATATCAGAGAAACACTAGATAAATAAAGGACCCTTTTGCACATATTCTTCTTCTGCAGTATCAGTTTTTCAGAGGATGAGTTCGGACGTACTTCTTTACTGGATTTAAAGAGACAAGAGGTTTCTGAGTTCTCTGATTAGTATCCTGGTGATACCCACTGGAATTCATTTCCAATTTTGAAGATGTTTCGCTTCCCATCCTGGAAGCTTTTTCCAATTCAAAATGTCAGAAATAGCGTTGAGTTCAAGGCTTTATAGGGTGGACCAAAAGCAAATTGAACCAGACGAATGGGTCTTAGGAACGAGGAGGCGTTGAGATCTTTTGTTAGCCCGCAATACCAGATACTGAGGGGAGTTGTTAGGGGGCATTGCTGGCCTGGCTGACAAGGCGAGATGTTTTGGTCCCCTGCATGGAAATGGGGTTGAGATGATAGAGGGAATGAATAAACTGAATTGTTGCATTGTAGGTTTTTTAAAGCTGAAATCTGAGTGCACCTGTTTAAAGTTGGTTTTCCTCTGTTGACATAAATGGCTTCCTCACACCCCTTTCAATCCACCTGTCTTCTTTGTCCAAAATGTGAACATTCTGGTCCGCAAAAGAATGTCCATTGTCCATAAGGTGTAGCTGTACCACAGAGTCTTATCCGAAGGAGGTAGCTCTGCTGTGTTGGGCCAAAGCGTCTGTGGAGAGATTGTTTGGTTTCTCCGATAGAAAGATCGGATCAGAGCATTCCTCACTGCATTGAACTGCATACACTGATTAGTAGTGTGTTGAACTTCCCGTCTGAAGTCTCTATGGATGACCTCAGGCGTGTAGGGATCTCAGGAACTCATCAAGAAGATTGATGCTATGGTGACAAGAGGAGAAGCTAGCCAAGTCTATAAATTCTGGTTTTTCTTTACCAGAAACACCCTTGTACAGATAGACTGACAGGGCTGTTGCATTCAGAGCCACAAATGCATGCAGTTATACGAACAAAAGCACTGTTCACCAGATGTGTATTGGAGTGGGAGCAGCATGTTGACTTAAAGTCAACAGGCAGAATGTGAGCACATTCACTCATCCCATGTCCTTGAAAAGGTTTAACAGGAGAAATAAAGTTTAGCTTATTTTATTGATAAAAAAAAATGTATTCTTCTTTTTGATTTTTCAAAGAAACTTATTTTTCATCCTTACAATTAATTTTTCAGGGACACACAGCTGCCAGGGCAAGACTCACAGAAAGCTGCAGATATAATCCCTAAAATATAAGTTTCAAATGCTTATAATGAGTATGTTAGGTAGAGTTAAATACTCAGGAAATGATTCTTTACTAACATTTTAATTGTTTTTTTCTTTTACTGCACTTTTAGGAAGTACAGAATTTTAACCACAAACAAGGCAAAGCTTCCTGCAGTCATGGATGAGGACATAAAATCACTAAAATTACTCAGATCTGTTTCGGTACCGTCCTGATCCATCAACAAACTATAACAAAAAGTGAAATTTATAACACAAATTAAAAGCATCTTGCGAACCATTTGATATTAAATCCTATTTGGAGCTAATTTGCTAATTTCTCTGCAGCCTTTCTGGAATTAGCTGGTTGACACAAACAGCTTACACTAACAGCTGTTGCTTCTGGCCATTGTGGTATTGAAGCAGCAGAACAGCCAACATACAGGAAAAAAAAAAAAAAAACATTACTGGCCTTCTAGTTAATCTCTTTTTCTCCACCCTGAGCTCTTTTGCTGCAAAGTCTTTACTGCAAAAACTAGAGTAAACAGTTTGCTTCAAATCGAATCACAACTTAAATTCCAAACTTTTGCAACTCAATCGCTTCATATGAAGCCAAACCTCCCAGAGATTTTCCATTAGAAAAGGATTGAAGCAACCATTTAATGCCAAGACCCAGATAAAAGGCACATAACCTGAGTGGAGCTGCTCAATAAAAAAAGAAAAATAAAAGCTTTAAAATTTCCTTTTAGTTGCTCTTTCCCTTGATTTTTTTAAAGCTTTGTAGCAATATAAATACCCTTACCATGATTTCCTCACACTTGACAAGGACTATATCAAACCACACAGATCGTGATAGAAAGCATGGTTTGTAAGAGAAATCCTGATATCTGGTGGCGCACCAGTGTGCCACCAATAATCTTCCTGAATTAAACATTAAATATCGACGTGTCAATGGAAAAATAGGGCAGTCAGAAAAAAAAACCCAAAACATGACACCAACTATTATATTGATTTCTGCACAGCTTTACTTTTCTGTTCTTTTATTGTTATGTTTTTATCCAGTAAGATCATTGGTGCTGCACCACCTTCTAATTCAATTTCATATGTAAATATCAAGTCTTTGTAAAAATAAGAAAACAACCAATACAAAATTCATAAAGTTTTAAGTAATAAGCTAATGTTCATATAAATACTAGTCGATAGCCCATTGGTTAGTTCTGGAAGTAGAAGAGTTAATTACATTTAAATAATTTATGCATCATTATTACCAACCTGTAATGGATTCGTGTTAAACTAAAAGAAATGCATCCAAGTAAATGCTCTCAATGGATGTGTTTTTAGAGAAAAATGGGAAATAAAATAATATTTTTCCTGCTGATTGATGAAAGGCCTGTTGAGAGGAAATTGGCTTATTCTACTCTCTTGCTGATTGGTGCATTTCTAACAGTAAATATAAAGGGGCTAATTTTATCTCTGTTGATTGATGAAAGATGATAAGGATATCAAAGAGCGTAAAGGCAATGAGGACATAAAAAAAACAGAAATGACAGAAAAGAAAATGCTTGGAGGAGCCAAAGGCAGACACTCAAATATTGGCAGCAACGCATTAAGACTCATTCAGGGGACTTGTAGCGTTCAGATACATTTAACCACTGCTTAATGATGTGAACATCCTCGCTTTTTACCATCATTCATCTTTTCCAAGTTTCCAAGGAAAACTCCCCAATCCCAGCTGCTAAACAGACAGATTTGGAAAAACTAAGAATGGACTTCCTGCAACATTTCTTAATTGTTTCCAGAAGGGATAAAAAAGATTTTTCTAAAATCTGTCTGTAAGCTCTGGTAACACACTCCCACTCAGTACAACTATTCATTTGGTATTTCATTTTATTTCCTTTTCATCACACAGTTTTTCCTTCATAACCTCCTTCACTGGCATTGATTTTCTTCCTAAATTTAGAGCGCAAACAGCACAAAGACAGAGCACATACAGTATTTACAACCACACAGACAAGGCTAAGGTGCATGAACATGAATGTTAGCTGAGACTTGTGACACTCATTTGGCTGTAGGTACTCCCAACAGACCTTGAAAGGCTGTTATGTTTTCTGAACATGCATCTGGCTCTGGAACAAGGTAACCCAAAATGATAGGAAGACATCAGAGGATGAAGGTCCAAAACAGAGCATCTGCCAGTTCAGAAACTTCAGTGAAAACAGACTGGAACACACAAAAAATGCTGGCTGCCTTCCTACCTTTTTTTCTTTTTTCTTAGGCTTCTGCTGTATTGCAGAGCACAAGTGTGTCCAGTGGCAGATGAAATACAAAGGAAGTGGCCAAGCAATCTTTTCCCCATCAGAGAGGGAAGGGGAAAGCAATGATTTTGTATTTTTTTCATCCAGTGGTTTCACCCCCTCGGTGCTCTAATTTACTTGTAAACCAAAAGTTGATATTGTCTAACGTTCCCTTTATGCCCGAAAACAACTTTTTGAGATTACAAATCCCTGCAACTTCATTGTTGTCTGTGGTTATTTTTGTCCATCATAACACGCCAACCTCCAGAGCTCAGTACGAAGGCTGCACATAGGGCACTGTTTTAAGGTATTTTTTTACAAAGTTGATCTTGTAGATCTCATTCACTCAGGATTTTGTGTTTATAAGGGTTGCCTAGGAGGTAGTGATACCTTTGAGGGTTGTCCAACATGTACTTTGGGGCGTACATGTGCTCTTTGGGGTCCGCAGGAGGATACTCCTGCACAGAGCCGTCAAACCAGCCCCCTGTCCGGATCAGTTCCCGTATATAGTTGAGGTCGCGTTTGTCTTCATAGTCCCCCCATCTAGGGAAATCTCCGTTCTGTGCTGAGACCAGCTTGAAGTATATCCCCTCGGGCGTAAAACACCAGGAGCAATGCCAGCCCGCGAAGTGAACAGGGCTGCCCAAGGACCACTGCACCAGAATGTGGCCCGTGTCATTTTCATACTTGCGAAACCCGGGCATGGTGTAGTATTCGCGGCGTCGCAGCTTGATGCCGTCTTCATCGTAGACGTCGTGGAGCATCTTCAGCGTGCAGCCAGAGACCACCTCTAGAGTCCCAAACTGCTTCCAGAAAAAGCCATATAAAGACTGGAGAGAAACAGAATGAAACCAAACTTACAAATAAATCTACAAATAGGGTTAACATCATTTCACACAACTCTGTTGCTGTACTTCCTGTACCTTTCGCATGTGTATGGCAAAGGGTTCTGTCCAGCCATCGAACAGCTTGAGGAAAAGAATGCCCTCCTGAGCTGGGATTTCATCTGCGTCATTGATAAGGAACACATCATCGGATCTGGAACCTTTTAATCTTGACAAGCCGTTGCGTGTCAGGAACGTCCGCAGATAGTCATCAGCTATCCAGCCATCCTGTCGTCCACCGTCTGGGAAGTGGTCGAGGTACACGTAGAGGATTTTGTGACGGATGTAATCATATGTACCATTAAGAAGGAGACGCAGGAAACTAGGGAGACAGATATAAGAAAATGATCAAGGCTGATGTCACGATTACCAAACTTTTATCCGTTTTCCTTTCTTTATCCAGAACCACTCATTAGGCAGGTTGCCAGAACCATTAACCAACAGATCCTTTGTGTTTTCAACTTAGATTTGATGTGATAGACCCACTCAAAGTAGAGCATAACTGTAAAGGAAATAAAAAAAACATGGTTTTAAAAACTCTTTACTTGTGTATTTCTATTCACCTATACCTTTTAAACCAACCCAGTGACAGCTGTTGGTGTCTTGTATCAGCATGGTTGTTCCGTTACATATTCTGATTTTTTTTTGTTACATAATTTTGAATTTAAAACAAAGAAGCACATTTTAACATTTTATTATGTGAGCTGTAATAATTTTTGACGGAATTAACAAAATCAACAAACAGGAACATACTAGGTTTCTGAATAAAAAAGATTAATAGGAACAAATATGTAACCAATCCCGCTTATTTACTGGTAAGTCGATCATCTGATTGCATCCTTATGCTAAACATATTATAAGTAGCTTTGGCAGTAAGGACTTAAGTAAGGAATAAGCTTAACCTTTAGATAAAACATACTTGATACAACTTTTACACACAGACCACACATGGGGAATTTATGTCCGAGGCTATGTCTAAACTGCAGGTCTTGATGCTCAATGTTGATATAATTCTAATTTCCAAAAAAAGAAAAAAAAAGAAAAACATATTTTTCTGCCATCATTAATTTCACATCACTTATGAAATGTACCTTTATCTGACTCCAAAGTCGGCAGTTTGCGGCTCCAAACTGACTGGCATTTGCAAAAGAACAGTAGCAATAATGCCACAAACATTTTGGTGCAGGAAACATAATAATACCATAACATTTATTCTGTGTCAAACTGAAACCATTTAATGTTTCCGCTGAGGCCGAAAAGCACAGATAAAAGGAAAATAAAACTTTGTACTTTGGCATTTTACTGAGCTTTGGCTGCCAACACAGCCCAGAGGTCTGAGAGGATACAGGGACACAGCCAGGAATGGTGGGACAGGATGTCTACACAGAGAATGGGATTGTTCTGAATGTTAGGATGTTGAGGGCCACTTTTAACTTTGGAGATCAGATCCGCTCCTATCAACTCCCAAGGCAGGACACACTTGGGGCAGATTACAACCGCCTGATGAACCTGTTTGGTATTGCAAAGTCCTCTTTGTGCAGGATCGTACATGTTTTTTGAAAGGGTGTGCTGAATGGTGTCTATATGAGCCTTCCAATGTGCCCTGAATAAAGTTTTCACCAACATCCTGCTGTCCCTCCAATGAAGACTTCCAGCTGTCACCAGCTGCCATCACTTCCCGCCAGTGCAAACTTGGGACAAATGTTCTCCAACCAAACCTTTGCACATTTCTAACTGGAAAGAAACAATTGGAATCCACTTGTCTTTTTCCTTCTGCTTCAATGCCATGTTCCACTTAATGGCAGTAAATAATGGAAAAGTTTAATACAGTAAACAATTCTTGCATGATGCTACAAAATGTGCTGTCTATGGACATTACCAATCAGTTATGGAGTGGACTGCTGTAGTTAGGCAATTTGTTTTTATATGTCTGAATGGGAGAAGAGAACATGAGCAGAGCCTCTCCGATGACCTTAATCTATAAAAGCAGGATAAAACATGCATTCAGGACCAACGGGCGTGTTTTGATCATTAAAGCTGCAAAACAAATTAGTGCACAAATCTTAATTGTGATCAGTGGAAACTCTTAAGTGTGGCTTTAAAGCGACTGAATACATTTATTTACGACCTCTCCGATCTGAACAGCCAATGCAGTTTTTGAGACATAAATAATAAAAAAAATTAATAAAATAAATCCTGAACAGAAGGTCCTTCTGAAGATGAATGAACTGATTTTGAAGAGAAATTCCTGCCATCAGTCAGATTTCTTGATCCACCAACATACTTTTGATGCCATATAACTGCTGCTTTCATAAACCAGGCTTCAGCTAAATCTAATTCAAAAATAACATTTGGATCATTTCTGAACACAACGACATGTCATAGAAGTTGCCCACTAATGCTTCTAGAACATTTAATCCTAAAATCACACATTAATAAAATATTATTGTTTTTTATTGTCTTTTTAAATTATCTTAATTTAACCAAACAATGGATTCCAACTCCTTACTGTTTATTCAACAAAAGGGAGAGTCAAATGGAAAGCTGTAACTTTAAGTAGCATCCATTTGCTGCTGATTAAATAAATGCATGTATTTAAGGCATATGTGTGCGGGGGAGTGTTGGCCTATTAGTTAGAGCAGTGTGCTTCTGCACTTGGTAGGTTCCAAGCACCCAGTTCGATCCCCACAGCCGGCAGCTCCCTGAGCAAGACCCTTAGCTCACTTTTCCCCAAGGAGATGGGTTAAATACAGAGGTAACATTCTCCAGCATGAAATTAATAAAGTTCAATAATAATATTCATTATTATTATTATTTGTTTTATTTTCTGGCAGGGCCTCTATAAAGGCAGAGGGGTTGGAAATTTGGTTGGTCGGGAGAACACATGTGTGTCAACACTATGCTGAGATGCAAAGACCTCTGTAAGGTTCTTAGACAAAGAATTTCTGCCGTCTATAAATCTGGGAATGTTTAGGAGGCCTTTACCAGATTATCTAAAGTCCATTTGACAACACTGACAAAAATGACATAAAAGAGGAGAACGATAAGGAATCTTAACAGGAGTGGACTTCCAGCAGATTGCAATGAGCTTCCTCTGTGAACACAGGCGTAGTCAACGGCCCAAATAAAAATGAAAATTACTTAAACCAACTGTAAAGTATGACAGTGGAGGGGTAAAGTATCTTGGTTCCACGTAGTCATTAATTTGATCATAAAAGTTAGATTTAGCTCTAAATGTGAAACTTTCTGGTGAAGCTTGGTTGAATCTTCCAAAAAGGCTGATCATTTCTGTCATTGAGCCCCTGGTTCGCAGCGGCTACAATGCAGCTTCCCGCCATCAGTGCATGAAATGGTTAATGACTGAATGTAATGTAAAGCACGCCATGGAATTGATAAAGCGCTATGCAAGTACATGCCATTTACATTTTACAGGATCCGAAACACAAAAGGAAATCTGAGACAGAAAAAAAAGATAATGATTGTGTAGAATGGCCCTGTTCAAGTGCACAACCTGGAAACCAATGCAGTTGTTTAAAATTCCACAGTGATGTTGGAAACTGATAAATTCATAGAGAGGTAGTATATGGTAAAGATCTAAATACAGGCTGTAGGGGTATTTGTTATAACTAGTTAAATGATTTTCATTGTTGCTTTAGATGAATAATAAAGGGTCATACAGTTGTTTTTTTAACAAGTGAGGTTAGAGATGAATCATTTTATGTTATTAGAGGAAGACAGATTTACTTTTTCCCTATGTATAAAACCCTAGCAATTAAGAGTTTATACTTTCATTTTCCATCAACTGTATGTATGTAAATCTCATCCATCCATCCATTTTCTAACACGCTTAGTCCCAAGGGGTGCTGGTGCCTATCTCCAGCTGTCTATAGGTGAGAGGCCGGGTACACCCTGGACAGGTCGCCAGTCCATCGCAGGGCAAAAGAGACACAAACAAGACAATCAACCATTCATGCACTTACTCACACCTAAGGAGAGTTTAGAGAAGCCTAACAGTCATGTTTTTGGACTGTGGGAGGAAGCCACGTATGCTCAGTGAGAACACGCAAACTCCATGCAGAAAGACCCTGGGCCAGGAATCGAACCCAGTACCTCCTTGCTGCCCACTGCTCCACTGAGCAGCCCTGTATGTAAATCCCTTCAAAAAAACAAAAAAAATAAGGATTGTGTCATACCTCAACGGCCGCTTCTCTCCATAGGCAGTAAAGTTAGATTCGCACACCAGGAACAAATCTACGGCCTGTGAGAGCTCATGAAAGCGTGCGTGCAACAGGTCGAACTCGTGGTTGATGTTGATGGCATTGATCACTCTCCGAGGGGTCTCTCTGGGCTTCAGCCGCTCCTTCGTTGGCAGATTGGAGTGGTACACCATGGTGGGAACCCCACAGTAAGGTCCGTGCCATCCTGGCCGACAAATACACTTCACCAGCTGCTTCCCGCTGCCCAATGGTTGCCCTTTACCCTTTGAGCTCTTTCCAGCTTGCTGCTGCTGCTGAAGTCCCAATGTTTTCCACAGTGCAGCTTTGCCTACTTCCAAAACGCCATTCGCTGCACCCGCTCCCATTTTCACAGAGGATTCCTTGATGGCAGCCATCTCCGTCCCCTGTTTGAAACAAAAGGCTCCGCGGCTCGTACGGACAAAATAAGAGGTTCTGTCATCTTGAAGCTGGTAAGTCCGGGTATGAAGATCTCCCATGGAGTTCACAGGGTCCAGCAATGGACCTTTCCCTATTTGTACCAACTGTTTTTTTAAGTTGGATTCAATATAATTGACATGGTGGTCATCACGTTGTCTCTAGAAAGGAAGATGAGAAAATATTTAAGGCATAAACTTATGTGAAAACTATTCAGTTTAGTTAAAACTTACAGTTACTAAGAACATTGGCTAAATTGGTTAATGTCTAAATTTGTTAAATGATTGCTGGGTGTTTCAGACACTGTTCCTGTCTATGACATTTTTCATGCATTTCTACAGTTACTTATAGTTGTACTACAGCAGACTATCATGGTAAAACCTCTTTTGGCGATTCTCCCAGCTGGTTCTCCTCTGGTTTTTCCCAGGGACGGGGAGGCTGTGGCTCCTTCATCGCTCTCACCTCAACTTTCAGGCCAGCGACACCAGGTTCTCCATTCTTAGCATCAAGTTCTCCTGGATCTATCGCTCCCCCTCCTCCAGCCCCCAAAGACCCCACCCCTCCTCCGTGTTTCACCACCCCTTGGCGGAGAGCAGGCAGCGGAGGAGCCTCTTCTGGAGAGGCAGGACTGAGCGGGGTGGCAGCGATGCCCTTCTCCCTCCAGAAAAAGCCTGAAACCATGATGAAGGACTTGATGTTGGGGTAGGGCGCTGAGAGCTCACGCAGCAGGGAGACGTAATGGAGGGCCTTGTAGTAATGGAGGAAGGAGATGACGCAGAGACCCACCGTGCACAGCAAGAACACTCTGTGCCGCCGCATTTTCATCCTAAAAGAAAAGAATGAGAAACATAAAAAAGTGAGTATAAAGTGAGAAGATTATAGAGTATGAAGGTCCAAAAGGTTTTTACACACGTTGTCTCATTACAACTGAAACAAATTAAGTGTATTTGACTGGAATTATATATGATTGACTGAAATAAAATACCACATATATGTAAAGAATTAAGAGGAAAAAAATTTTTTTTCCAACCACATCTCTAAAAACCCAGAGAAACATACCATAAAACTGTAATGAGTCTTTGGTCCTGTGATTGTGAAATAGATTTGAATGATTATAAATCGCTCAAATCTATTTCACCTCTGATTGTAAATTATCCTGTGCATTTTTTACTCATCATCATGATGTCCCAACACTCTCACCTCAGCTTTAGCTTCCCCGTCTTAAAATTAGATGTGGACATAGAATGATCATCAAATTTCAAAACATATTATCAGAAAGGAGATTTTGAAAGCACGGCTAAATTTATGTTAATCCCATCAAATATCACATCAAATATCACATCAAATATCACATCAAATATCACATTGTAGCAGTTCTTTAACTTTCTAATTCTGACCAAAGTAATGCGGTTGTTTTGATATATAGTGTAGTGCTCTATAGGAAAATTTTCCTTTGTAGTTCTCCTCTCTCAAGAAATACTCCAAAGAGAGTCTACTGCAGACCTGCGCTGCCAGGACCTAGACCTGCGCTGCCAGGACCCAGACCTGCGCTGCCAGGACCCAAACCTGCGCTGCCAGGACCCAAACCTGCGCTGCCAGGACCCACACCTGCGCTGCCAGGACCCACACCTGCGCTGCCAGGACCCACACCTGCGCTGCCAGGACCCACACCTGCGCTGTCAGGACCCACACCTGCGCTGCCAGGACCCACACCTGCGCTGCCAGGACCCACACGTGCGCTGTCAGGACCCACACCTGCGCTGCCAGGACCCACACCTGCGCTGCCAGGACCCACACCTGCGCTGCCAGGACCCACACCTGCGCTGTCAGGACCCACACCTGCGCTGCCAGGACCCACACCTGTGCTGTCAGGACCCACACCTGCGCTGCCAGGACCCACACCTGCGCTGCCAGGACCCACACGTGCGCTGTCAGGACCCACACCTGCGCTGCCAGGACCCACACCTGCGCTGTCAGGACCCACACCTGCGCTGCCAGGACCCACACCTGCGCTGCCAGGACCCACACCTGCGCTGTCAGGACCCACACCTGCGCTGTCAGGACCCACACCTGCACTGCCAGGACCCACACCTGCACTGCCAGGAACCACACCTGCACTGCTAGGAACCACACCTGCACTGTCATCGAAAATGTCATAGACGAAATACCCTTTTCCATCCAGCGATCCAAATACAGACACTCATTTCTATGTAGCACATATCTATTATTCCATATAGGGGTTTGGTGGAGAGTAAAATGTGCATGTACATAAGTTTCCAGCATAACAACACTTGTTTGTCAAAGGAAGCTAGCATCACAGGGAGTTTATCAACGCTAGCTTTTACTTTAGAATGTCTTCAAATCAACTTTGCCTTTACTTTGAATAAACTTCCAGTTGTAACAGCACAGAACACCTGTGTACCAGGAGAGTGCAGCTCTGTAGCCAGGGTCCTGACAGTGCAGCGCTGCAGCCAGAGCCCCCTCAAAACTCCAAGTAAGTATATTTCAGCCCCTTCTTCTAGTGTTACTCTGTGTTAAGCCTAATCTATCTTCCCATCTCTGCCCAAGACACTTCTCCTGACAGCATGATGTTGCCCTTACAATGTTTCAAAATCATGTGGAAGTACAGTGTCATGTTTTCTCCACATTCTCTTTTTACCTCAATTGTACATTATTTTTTGCCTGGTTATAAAATCAAATCTCAATCTAATACATCAAAGTTTGAGATTTTAATTTCACAAAATGTATACAAAATCTAAATTGATGCAGATACCTTTGTAAGGCCCTATACTTGGTGTTACCAGTGTTAAGAAAGTTATCATTGCCTGTTGCGTGTCAGAACTGATGTTTTAATCTAATTTGGACAGTTCCTCTGTCTGGATATAAAGTTATAATCTTAATTCTGTACGTGGCAAAGATTTGAAAAAGGAACCAGAGTGGTGTCCTTCAGCTAAGAACGAAGTGTGATATTTTGATTAGGCTGAAGCCATGAATGTCTAATCATCTGCTAACGTGTATGATGTAAAATAAGATGATGTGGCAGACTGGAGATGTATAAAATGCCTTTTTAACTGTTAATCGGGGCCACTTCCTGAGAGGTGAGCAGCTGCCATTCTTTACATTCTAAGCAATTTCTCTGATCTGAGTAAGATTACAATTTCTATCAGAATCTGTCGCCATGTCTCCTAGTTATTTAATACATATAAGTTATGAATTGTTATTTAAAGAGTTTGTGCAGAGTGATCTCTTTTCAGGGAGAAGAACCGGAGAGATAGAGCATCAAGGTGCAAAAACAGAGACTATCTTAAACACCAGCATTGAAACTGTTAGGACTATGAAGACAAGATGAAAGGTGAAAAGGAATTTAAACCAGTTTTGGGCAGCTCCCACGCTGAGTTTCAGTCAAGAAGAACCTGACAAAAGAATCTTTTCACATATTTCATAATAGCTTTCATAATGCATTCAATAAAAGTTGCAGATAGGCTGCAAGAATTTGGCCCCGACTCCTTCCTGTTCTATGCAAAAAGAGTTTAGACAGTCTGCTGGTTCACCCACTTGTCACTGTGGTGAACAATCCCACAGTGTGAACTTGTTTGCGAGAGCTAGTGCTTTACATGTTTATCTGCAGAGATGCATTGTGCTTTTGGTGCACTCAATAAGGCTTTCAATAATGCAGATATGGTTCTGACATCAACACAGTCACATGCCATTCACATTTTCTCAGCAACCTCTCTGCAGAAAAAACACACTGTGTAATGAAAGAAGTGAAGTGCAAGACTAAGAGGGAAATCCAGGGCCTAAGTTACATTTTTATCTAGACGTCTTCTGTTTGTGCATAAGATCTGTGTTGAATTAAGTTCTTCATTTATGGATAACTCATCAGGATAAAACAGAATGCAGTTAAGAAATGAAGACTTGGCCCATTAGAAGGCATACAGTCCCTAACAGTATTAGGTTTGTTTTTCTGAGTGCAGCCAGCTTTCCTCTTGCATCTTATCCTACTAGCAGCCTCTCAGCATTTTCATCAGAGGCCAGCATATTCAGCAGCCGTGACCCGGTCATATCCAGTTCAAACCTTCCAGTCGCAAAATAACCGGTAACTCTAGTAGCAGGAACAAAACCAGGAACAACATAATGCTAATGCATACAGGATGCTTAAAAAAATTGTTTAGGAAAACAGACCAACAGTCTGGCACGAAATCGGCTGTGGTCTCCCTGTAACAAATCAAAACATATTTAAGAGCAGTGCAGAGAAAGTATGACAGAGACATGGAAGGCACAGCTGCCTGTGCTGAGGCCAAACAAAAATCAATTTATATCTCTGCCACACAAGCTTTTCGGTTAAATCCTTCAAATTAAGCTGGATTGGTCTTTCTATTTTCTTTTTCTTTGGTCTCCCTTGCAGCTTTGAGAAATAGTGGTTTGTTTTGGTTTGGGTTTTGATTGAACCTTCTACTGTATGACTACTACACAAACGTACACATGCCTGGATAGGAATGGTAGAAAGAAAGCACACCAGTTCTAGGGATTTGACATTAAAGATGATTTTTTTTTATTCTGAGCCAATTTATACCTAAGTTCAGATGTAAAAAAACAAAAACAACTGTCCATCATTACATTCCTTGTTGAATAAAGATTAAATGGATAAGACCTTAAATATTCTTAGTACTGATAAATTACATTAAATCCATAAACTGCTGTATAGAATAATTCATAAAGCACTATTATAGTAACCATCATCCAGCATGTGGTCTTGGTTTGGATTGCAACTGTTCAACATTAACAGCATTTAAAATTTCACAGTTGGTATAATTGTTGGATTTATTCATAGATGTTTATGTAAACTGAGTGTTGAGCACATAGGGATTTAAATAAGGAAACACTCATACCATAATGGTGAAGGCCTCAATTACATCCAATTGTTTTATAAAAAATGGGTAAGGACAGCTGAAAAAACAGCATTGATATCGTCTTTAAATGACAAATAATATTAACAACCAGCAACAATAAACACAGTCCTTCTTCAATGCAACTGCTTTTAAAAAAACAAACAGGGAAAAAAAAAATCCTTTACTAGAAAGAAATGACAATAAGTGGCAACGTTCCAGCTAAACCAACCTTGGAATATGACGAATGAGGAAGCATGTACAATTAACAAGTATTCTTGTATTGCAAGAAACATATTTAACTTTCAATTTCCTAAATGATTTTCTCATCAACTTTTTTAAAATTATTATTTAAATGCATTATCTGAAATTGGAGAAACTAGATTTATTTTAGATTTATGAAATAAAAGGTAAGGGTTAACAAAAAAAATTAAAGCTAATAGAAAATTGTGGATTTTACACAACTTCACTGCGATTTTTTTATAATAAATAATCAATAAGTCACTTTATCACATGAAATAAGTGCATTTTTTCTTGAATTGAGAAGAATTTGCTAACAGAACAAGACAACTTACATTTAAAATAAGAAAACACATTTGCATCTAAAGTAAACACTGATATTTCACAAGACATATTAAAAAGATCAGGATAATCCATTTAAAGAGAAAACATGTCCGTGGGATACATCAGTTAAAGTATTAGTTAAGGTATTTTTTACATGATTTGATTAAAGGTAGCTATGTTCCTGTATTTAAGGAGCAGAAAAGTATAATTAAAAGCCCAAAATCAGGAGGATCGCTGCTTCCTCCTTCAAAATAGTCTTGTTTTTGACACTTCTGGAACCACGCCCCCACCCCCACAGGAATTTCTATAAAAATGAACTTCCATCAAGCACTCACCCAGCCTGTTTGGCTAGACTTCAGTCACGTGTTGAAAAACAACATATGCGCAGCCATCCGACTAATAAAAGCAACTAAAATAAAGAGTGGCAATTCTTTTAGTTCTGTATTCGGCTTTAACCCGTGTGACTATTTGAACAATCTGAGTGTTGTAAAAAATAAATGGATCAACATGGGAAAATATTAATGATGTTATAATTTAAAATTTTTCCGATCTAGGTACCAAGAAGCCATTTTAATACACACTTGATGACCCCAAAATGTCATAATATATGGTTAAAGTATTTAACCATGTAGTATTATTATTAAAGTGTGATTGTGTGGGACTTGAAATGCATGCCTGCCAGGCATTGCTTCACATCATTCATTTCAACGGTTGCATTATTGCACACAAACATTCCGACGATTAAGAATTGTTTTTCTTATATCTGTTGTGTGTCCATCTTACCAGAAGTATGACAGATATATGTTAATTAACAGCATGTTTAAAATTTCTTACGCCCAACAAAGTTATTTTTTTACAACAGACAGACATTTGTAGATCTAATTTTAATTCTGTTGTGCATTTTATACTTTATTTCTATTTAAATTAAGTCATCTGAATCTGTATTGGTTTGCTGTTGTTCAATTCACAGTACCGGTAGTTTGATCTATGGGAAATCTTAACATGCTTTATAAATAAAGTCGGACTGGATCAGAAAAGTAGTGTTGTAGCTTTTTGTGGCAATAAATGGAGGTGACTGCCTAGTGAAAGACAGGAAACCAGTGCTGTGATTGATAACTTCTTGGCTGTGTACTGCTGCTAAGTGCGCCTATTGATACCAACAGAAGTAAAAATATCTTCAAACAGCATTGCGTGACAAAATGATTCAACAAATATGGAAAGTCTTTATAATAAAACTATGTTAAAACTTTTTACTTTAAAAAAATTAGACACATTTTTTTTTTTGCTGTAACCTGAAAAACTAAATTGAAAAGAAAAAAAAAATTGACTTTTTTTTTTTTTTGAGGAAACAGAAAAAAATGCCATAACTTGCATAAGAGTACATATTTCATCTGATTATGAGGTTTCCTGACTTCTTAGTTTCAACTCACGGGAAAAAGCATCTTCTGCAGAAAAATATTCAATCATCAAGTGCATCTCACCTTTAAAAGGCATTTTTTAGCCCAAGAAAGGTAAAAAAAAAAAAAAAATCAAAGGCCTTAAATATACCCCAGAAAGGAATGGATGCAGTCATCATTATGGACAATATTCCTAAATATTTTATAAATATAAAATAATTATTTTTTTTTCCAAAACCTACGCTGCAATTTATAGTAAGAGTTAAGTATAGAAGAGGCAGCATAATGGTTTGGGTTCATAGATTTTGCTGGATCGAAACAATTTCAGGCTTCTGCAAAAAGCTAAAGATCAACAATACTATATTTATATATAATATTTTCCATCATGACACCTTAAAGATATAAAAAAACAGAAGGTTCATTAGAAAGTGATAAATATCTTGCATAACTCAGCCAGAACTCAGACCCTCATCAGAATAAAAGCCTGCATGGCGGGTCTGAGGCGAGGTATGCATAGCAGAGATCCTCAAAGATAACGAGATCTTAGATGATTTTGCATAAAACAGCATTAATATATAAGCAGTTCAAAATGCACAATGCTCATAAGACTCCATATAAAAAAAAAAATGACAAATGCATTTAATAAACAAACAAAAAAAAAGTACATAGGTGGCGGTGCATGTATATTTGTCTTTAAATTGATATAGTCCGGCACTCAGTGCAGACAAAAGTTTGTAAACTCATCATTTTTAACATCACTTAAACAGTTTCATTTAATACCAAAGTTAAATATCAGTGTGCATTCAAGTCATTTTAGAAAAGAAATGGGGGATTGTGGAAGGATGGGTCAAATAAAACCAAAACACCTTGCAGCTATTAGCGAGAGAAGCTTCAAACTAGAAAATTACTCTGAAGAAAAAAAGATTATCACAACGCAGTGAATTTCTATCGTTTAGTCAGACTCCCACAGAGTACTAATCAGAAAAGATTATCAAAAGAAAAACTGGCCTGATCCTCAAACTGAAAGAATAAAAGATTTAATATCTTATTATATACAGATGAACACCTTCCAGCTGCTCACGCCCGCTCATGTGACTTTCATGTGGCTGGGTTCTCGCCTTACAAACGTGAACGTATCTGTCTGGTAGACTCCTGCAGCACATGACGAGATGAGCTAAACCAGCTCCACCTTGCAGCTAATCAGACCTCATATTCACCTCTGCATGTTTCTACTTGAACCTATTTGTTACCTAGAGCAATCCTGCTGTTAAATCAGATATAATACATGTTCGAGTTTGTCCTTGCTTGAATACAAGAGATATTACATTAGTTTTGACACAAGATGCAACGAAATTTAAATTCCAAACTTTTCCAGTATTAACTTTAAAGAATTGTCTTAATATATTAATAAAGTACAATAGATCACTTTGAGATTGTTGCGTCAAAATCATACTTGCTGTAATGCTTCCTTTTACATTGTTGACACATTAAATAGCGAACATGGAAAAAGTAAAGACCCAACCGGACCTTCACAACCAAACAAAGGGGGAAAAGCAGTTTGATTGGTTGGAAAAGAAATAAAAAGAACGCCTAATTGTTTTTCATTCCCTTCCATCTTAAACTTCAGATTAATAACATGCTAAGCAGTTAGCAGAAGCTAATGATAATAATGTTAAGATCAGCTAAGAAGCAGTAGTTATTTCAATTTTACACATTTCTGCAAATGTATTTCTTCATTGCCGTTTGTTACAGCATGAAGAATTTCGTTAAAGGAAAAATCCGGTCATATTCAGAATTCAAACTTCTGAAAGTACTTTAAATAGGAAAGTATTACATACTGTTCAATAAATGAAGTGTTTTTAATTAAGAGTAATTTAATTTGAATGTGCTTTACTGGAGACATCCATGTTTAAGGAACACTACTGCCACCTACCGGTTTGTGACATCACGGTGTGGTATCGGCTGTTGATCAAGTCCCAATGCTATATCTGGTGTTTGTCACAACGCGCTATTATCCAAGTCATCTTAAAAAAACATTCATCTTCGAAATGATTGCTACATATTACGTGTTTTTTTTTTCTCTGGTCCGAAGTTCGATGGCAAATCCTCTCTCTTCAAGTTGACAATCCAACGACAAAGTCATCCGTGGAGGATAATGAATCGGAAAGGTGAAATACCTAATTTTTTTTTTTTTTTCACTTTTATCCAATATAATACAACATCCAACTGATTCAATGGTGAAGTCCTCATATATCTTATATTAACAAGAGAATCACATGTGAAGCAGAATGTCTGCTTTTATAACCAAACATCTGAAGTTAGGTCAGACTATAACAGCTTTATTGGACATTGGCCACTTCTACATGTTGAACTGAAAATACAACTATGCAGGCTAGTCTTAACCAAAGCCATTTAGTACACTGAAAAAAAAAGAATGCAACCGTTTTTTTTGCATTTACTAAATCATATATAGTTACTTTAACGCAATTGTTTCATATTAGCAGGGTAAGACATAAAACAGTTGTGTTAAAGTAACTAAATAGGATTAAGTAAATGCAAAAATCGGTTGCATTCTTTTTTTCAGTGTATATCATCAATTTTAAGAGTGTATAGCTGGACTTGACTTGTTTTGCTTGCATACAAATAAGGCTAGGGCTGAAAAAACTTCTAATATTAATCCTGATTATTCAATTTTTAAATAATATTCAACTGATAAGTTAAATAATCATGTAAGCAGGTTCCAAAAAATGTTTTGTCTTCACCTTGTTCATAGAAATCTAACGGGCATCACTTTCTAGATGAATTTATAAAATAATCAGCAATCATAATGGTAATAATTGATTAGCAAAAGAATCATATGTAGCCATAAATAAGTTTTAATGTATTTTAGACTACAATACAGGCGACTCAAAATATAAACCTAGCCATGATATTAAAGCCATTAAGTTAAGCTATGTTTATTCTTATGCATTAAAGCTACAGTGTGTAATTTTCAGCGACATCTAACGTCCAGACTGCAGACCGCAGCAACATGAACATCTCCCCCCCACCGCTTCTCCCCCCCAACAGTACGGCAAGTGTTACGGGACAAAATGTCTTCCACGACGTCCGCATCACCTACCTTCTCAAGTGATGAGGTTTGTTTACATAGATAATTTTACAGATAGTATTTCATTAGTCTGTGTGTTCAGTACCGTCTCAGTTCATCTCTCTCAACTTGCCGTAGTTACTTTCGAGCGTAATGGGCGATCTCGCAATCGCTAGTTTGTGTGCTCTGCGCTGCCGTAGCGCAAAGATGTCTGCCTCCATGGCTGCGAGACCCGCTCCTATGTAAATATAAATAACGAATTCTAAGGCAAATTCTAAGGCAACGCAAATATTGAGGTTAAGAGGCTAAGCTCGTAGATGATGATAAATAACATAGTTATGTATAATATATTACATTTCTGACTGTATATCCCTGTAATTATTACACACTGTAGCTTTAAGTAACTCACATTTAACAGGATGTGGTTGAAAACAAGAGCAGGTGTACAGTAAAAAAATAAAGGTACAAAAAATAAATCTTTTCATATTTTGCCAGTTATCCTACTCTAAGAGCCCCACCTTCTTATAACTCAGACTCTCATGTGCAGCAGAGCAAATAAATCAGTCTTTTTCTTTATACGTGTCTAACAACAATGGACACACTTTCGTACTTGAGCGTTAGTAAAATTGTGTTCATGAAGAAATATCTTCATCAGTTGAGGTCGAGCCGCAGTGTGAACGTGTGAAGCCTTTGAGCCTCAAGGCTGCATGCAAAGATTTTTGGCTTGCTTGGTATGCATGCTTGCATGAGTGTATTTGTGTGCCAAAGTGTGTTCACCTTAGAGATAGTGCTTGAACTGAGGTGGGAGGATGAGAAAAGCCCAGGTAGTGCCTCCATTTCTCTAACCTCTTCTATAATTCAAAGCCGGGGCAGTCCGCCAGGTCTTTCTAGCTTTCCTCCTTTGCATTAGTATTAAAAGGTGAGGTGCAGATCTGAACTGCTCGATGGCAGGTGTCATTGTTTCGTAATCCATCCATTTTTATAAATCTATCAAGGGTTAGCACACACAAACACTGATATACTTTAAGGTTTAAAAAATAAGCTAATGAAACTGATCTACCAGTCTTTTTTTGCTCAAATGAGAGAAAATATCAACCTTAAAGGACAATGAATCCTTTTCTGGAGTCTAACTTCATATTTAAAGAATGCTCCTAAAGGAGGCAGTCTAGACACTCCTATTTTGGGTTCACATTTGGCATGGATTTTACAAGAATTTAGCCCCAAGCATGGCAAATTGGAAGTCAGGGTCCTGGTAGAGATAAGACTAGTACTGTATGGGGGTGAATCCTCAAACATAGCTTTAACTCTCCAAACCAGACCTTTAAACAGCTCTGTAGTTGGAACCAACGCAGAGTGACGTGTGACTGCTTGGAAGATCAAGAAAGACCAACACCTTCATTCTGGAAAGCCGCAGGCAAGTATTAAAGAGGCAGGTTAAAACAGTATTGCAGTGATGCATCCATGAAAAAATGAAACTTTAAATGAGCATTTTGTTACAGCTTGGGATATGACTGCGCTGGGTTTACCAGTAATGCTTAACCGATAAAAACAAGAAATAAACCTTTATGTACATTGTTTCAACGATAAATTACAGCCAGAAGTAAGGACCAGATGCTGCAGCAGTAAATGTAGCCCATGTAGAAAATGAGTCCCAGTTTTAAGTAACTATTTAGAAAAACAAATCCTCATTTTATCTGTTTGAGCAAAGCAAAGTGTCAAACAGTTTGAAATTCATAGATTTTCAACTACAGATATAAATGTTGTCAATGCACTGAGGATGAATATAATTTTAATAGTTATTTTTTTTAAAAAGTGCACATCAAACAATGCTAAGCAAAATATTGATAATATCTAATTGAACACGGCTTGAATTTGGGCTTTCTTGAATAGTACTTTTCCCAAAAGCGAATGTTAGATTCTGATGCAATTAACAGTGAAAGTGCCTTTAAATCCCCGAGTAAAGTGCTGGTTTACTAGGTATTCTAGCTACAGTTTCTTATAACACGTTTCTCTTGACTGCTTTCTTATTAACAAACAAATTTGTATGTAAATCTAAACTAAAGTTCAAGCTGCAGGTTTTTGGATCACCGTCTTCTTGGGTGGCCAATTCTCTTTTGCAACTTCTTAAGCTACAATTCAAACTACATTTAAATAGATAAAAAAACAAGTCCTTAAGTTGGTCTTTTATGCATTTGTCAATAAACCATTTAATAACTGAGCACTGTAGGTAAATAAAGAAGATCTTAACCTGATTCAGATATTTACCAGTGTCATGTTTAGCCCCTGATGATGTTAAGTCTACTGACTTCAGATTTAGCTGAACTTTACCTTCTCCCTCTGTGAAGGCTGATTCAGCCATTCTTTTTTGCTCACTTCTTTGCTTTCTTTCAGGTCAGCTTGCTCTGACTGATTTTAAGCTGAATCATCAGAGGTTCACACATAGTCACATCCCAATCTCTTCAACTAAACAGTTTTTTTTCCCCTTTTATCAGTTTCATTTTCTCTTAAATCCCTCTTCCTGTGGAGTGAGTGACCACCCACTTCTAATTACATTTCTCCCACTTACTGACGGTCACTGCAGGGACTTTAATACTGATGGATGCTTTTCAAATATCTGTCGTGCAATAATTTATTACAGCTATTTTTAAAAACAATGATTGGAAGTCAGGGGATGAAGGAGTCTTTCGTAGGGGTTCATCAGAGGTTAGTGGATTTTCTGATTTGAAACATATACCTCTATTATATCTGTAAAACGACATCATTTTTAAATAAACAATCCTGCAGCAATGAATGAGGAAACAGACAAACCAAACAGAAAAAATGACTATTTGTATTATTTTTCCTTTTCCTTTGCTGCATGCTCATGTGATTGTATTTATTAGGTATGAAATTCAAATTAATTTTACAACCAAATCAAATTAATTGAAGATTTTAACCAATTCTTTTTTATTTAACAGGCGGCAACCTTTAAAACATCGAACAGGTCTTGTAATCCTACTTTAATCAAGTTTATTTATTTTTTCATGGTTTTATTCTTATTCACAAACTTAAAACAACATTAAATCGTGTTTGTAAAAGCTAGATAAAATGAGTCCAGCAATATCTATCTGCGGCTCTGTGCATTAAGTACAATTTAGCTGTTATTTGGAGCTTTCGGTCATTAAAAAAAAAGGCCAGAGTTGTTTTTTGCTCTCCTCACTATGATTGCATGGGATTCTGCTTCTTAATGTTTATTTTCCAGTAGAGATGGAACAAGAAGGATCAAAATGTGGCTTTTCTCCTCCTGCAGCAGGAACGCTTGTTCACCTATCCTGAATACACTTTCCCTCCATGGCCGTTATGGCTCTGTGGATACCTACTGAGGTGGATCAGACGCATAAGAGGAATGCTTAGAAGTGATAAGCTACAACTCTGCAGTCCATGTTGACACCCTCCAGCTGACTGCGAGGTATAAAAAACACATGTAGAGCTAGGATTGAAAATATCATCAAAACACGAATATTTTCATAGAATTATAAATAGTAGAGAGAAAATATATATTTATTCACCACCTTTGCTCTACATAATATACAACCATCACACTTCTACCTAAATGGAAAGCTTTTTAAAATCACACTTTACCGAATTCCACAAACAAAGTCAAAATGATTACGCAGTTGACATTTAAGAGAATGTTTATCTGTATCGGCACTTAGCAGATCTATAATTTGCGAAAAATTTCCGATCGGGCTGACTTTCAGCATGATCGCGCGTTGTGCGTCATGTGGTGTACAGGGGGTAACGAGGGGCGATCAGCCTCTCAGTGCCACCTCCCGATCAGGAATCGTGAGGTCTGGAGAAAACCAAACATGTTTGATTTTCAGTCGACCGTCACGGGTAAATCACTCAGTGGGAATGCGCATTTTTCTTCTTCCTCTCAGATGAAAACACAGAAGCATGGCGGGGGTTCGACTGAAATTTATTTCTTTCTGTAAAATAGACAGACCTTAGTAGCCATGTTTGCTCAGCCATGTCTTTGTCCAAATATGTCGCCGCCTTTTCTTTTTAGGGCTTTCAGCACAAAATTGCAAAATTGCCAAGGCAGCGCGTTTCACTATAGTGAGCCTCATATTCCTCTTCTATTGGTTTGCCTTCCGGATAGATGAGTCCCAGTAGTGCCACCTCTCTCCGGGGCTGAGTCCGATGTTGTTTTTAGTCATACAGCGTGAGCAGGTAGATCGTATCAGAGCGACTGAAAAAAATCGTACAGTGTATTCCTGGCTTAAGGCTATCGACATTTACAGGTCCAGCATGTTCAATGACAGACAGAGGCCAAAGGCTCAGCATGAATTAAACTAAACAACTTTTACATAAAATGACTGTAACGTCCTCAAGTCTACCAATTAGCCTTGATCGGCTTACAGGTAGATATCCAGCGGCAGTGGCTTGTTTAAGATTAATATGGTTTGATATGAGCAACCAAAACTGCAAAGGTATGAAAGAGTGGCAGTGATATGAATTTACAAAAATAGGATTCAGACTTTCTCAGAGTTGCAGAATTTCTTAAATCACACATGAAAGCCAGTGAGTCTTCGACAGCAGTTTCACCTTTTAAAGCAAAAAAACAAAAAACTTCTGCATCTTTTTTTTTTTTGCACGTTTGTTATGAGAGGCAAATATCAATGAACAAATAAAGAACATTTTACAAAAAAAAAAAACTCCCAACCCTAATGTGGCAGGAGTGTTGAAACATCAACCCCGCCTAACTACTCTGTAACATGTTTCATGGAAGCTCCACTTAAAAGCACGTCTGTCTTTAAGCTACCTTTTCTGCTGAATTGTTTCACTCCCACTTCCTTCCCCCAGTAGAAATACAGTATAAAGGCAACCTGCAGCACTGACAGGTACTCCAGAGCTCTCAGAATTAAGACTGTAGCTTGGACTATGCTCCATTTTTTATGAGGGAAAGCTGGAATAAGGTCCAAAATGCGCTTCCTGTTGCATGCTTTGCCCCAAATCTTGTCTTTATTTGCAAGATTGAATAAAAAAAGACAACTTTCTAATTTTTTCTCACCTCTTTTCTAGTTCTATCCTCTCAGAAGATTGCTGAATTTAAGGACTATTTGAAGCATAAACAGTACCCACTCTTCTTCAATAAAAAAAAACAACAGACATTAGTTTTGTTTGTATGCCTTAAGAGCATAAAAAACGAGGTAAATAGGCCAGACCCTTTAAGTTGAACCTATTTTAAATGATCAGATATTTGCTTTGCACATGGGAGAAAATGAAATGGCAGCAGACACCAGTGGCTTTTTAGATGATTCCCTGTAAAAACACAGGACATGCTTTGAGAAATGCTAGCCAGCTTGCACTACACAAATTTTTATCCCTGTTGTATCCACTAAAACTGCCAGACGGCGATATCATTAGTTTACAAAGTAATGCTCCATCACAACCCTGACAAATCAGGTAAACTGCTTGGTTTTTTTGTTTTTAATTCTGCTTCATGTAAGAGTGTACGGACACACAGGGGGATTAACTAAAGTAGGTCAGCTTACAAAAAATAATAAATAAATGTTGGCTTCTGTTGTCTATGCTCCTATCATTGCTATTATGGAAACAAACATGTAAGTCATCAGAAATGTTCCATTTTGTCCTTGGTTTGCTTTAAGATCTTTGCATTAGTCTGGTGGTAATTGCTGAATATGCTGATTCAGGCCCAGAGAACTGTCTCCTTTATCATCCCACGGTAAGGACAACAGGACACCGACTGCCCAAAAGTGGTTTAAAAAGCAGCAATTCACAAACATGAGCCGACTGGAAAACATCCAATTTTCACAGCAGCTCTTCCCTATGCTGTGCAACAAGGTAGATAAGCAGTTCTGGTCAATGAGTTCTGCAGGAGCAGCTAAGCAGCAAATAAACTCTGCATTGAAGGACAGCAGCGGCACACACTCCTACAACATTTGAATGCAACTGTTATACCGGCACAACAGTTTTTAATTACACATCAGCAGACGGAGCTAAAGACGGAAGAGAGAGGTCAGTGAAGGAACACAGTAGAGAGAAACACTGTTGAAAAAAAGCGTGCCTGCAAAAAAAAATTATAAGCCTCGCACATATAGAGAACCTGAAGTGTCATATTTGAGAGAAATGAGCAAAAATGGAAATGGAAAATAACTGGGATATGTGGCAAACAAATTGGAAGTGCGACGATTGACAGAGAATTCACAGCAGAATTAAATACTGCAGGATTTCTGCCAGAGTATTCTAAGCACTGCATCCTGCTGGGCTTAAACACCAGAGAATATTCTAAAGGGCAAATCAATGTCCCGATTTAACGAACTTAGTCCTCAAAACATAAAATAACATAATGCACATTCCTGTGACTGGCTGACTTGATTAATAATACAATGGTTTTCAAGGAGGATCTCCTAAAAGGTGGTGTTAATGCAGTGACTGCAAAGGTACGGAGCAGGAGGAGGAGGAAGAGCGCTTAGCTGTAGCATGGCTACGCTAACAGGCTAGCAAAAGTCTAATCGGCTACAGGATGCATCGGAGGTGATAAAGGTCACGTAGACATTTTGGGAACGTAATCAGAGATGAGGAGAGAAGAATATAGAAAACACAAGGAGCCACACTGGACTCTGTTATTTAGAGATGTTTTGTTTTTCCATGAAGCAGCGTAATCTTGAATTGAGTTGATTTATTTTGGTTTCCTATTTTTCTTTTCTTTCTTTTTCTTTCAGAAGAATAAATTTAAATACAATATTTATAAATGAATTTTCCTTGCTTACTTTTATTTTGCTTTCACAAAACAAAACTTGAAAAATATTTGCAAGAAAATTGCCAATTTCTGAGGATTATTTTTTCAACCTTGGTCATTATTTATATCTATTTTTTTCACGATACACAGAACAGTCTCATTGAGGTACAAAGTCGTATTTACAAAACACACCAGTTCAACTCATTCAATAACAGTTAAAACAGAGATACTATAATATAATGCAGAAGACATCATTCAGGGAATTAGTGAGAATTTATGTCCTGGATGAGAAACTGTTTGCCAATGAGACCCAAGAAAAGCTACAGTATGGAGAACGGAGGATGTTATCATCCTATTGCTCCTAACTGGTGTGCCTCTGCATCTATAGCCTGAAGGGAACAGTTCGACCGGATCCATGGCTCCGGCTCTAGCTTTTAGTCTTCAGAGCAGTGAGGTAGAAGACTTCCTTAACAGAAACCAATTCTTCTAAGAATTTATTTCCTTTATTCTCAAAAAGTGTCTTTCCTTCGCTTGAAGCCTTTCCGACTGTTTCAGACTTCAGAACTTGTAACTGAAACACCATTCATTAGATGAAAAACAACTTTACAGCAGGAGTTAATAAAATTAACAGTTACTGGTAATACTTGGCAGCTTCTAAATTTAAGACCATATCTGGTAAGCAGCAAAATCTACCAATAAAACCCAGAGAGGATAAGATCCAATTATCCAAGTCCAAGTCATTATGGTGACAGAAGGAAGGTAAGATTTAAAACTACAGCATAGTTACAACAAATGAATAGCTTTTTTTTTCTGCTTATCCTGGTGAGAAAATAGGCTTTAAATATTTAAATAGTAAGACCTTAATCAGAGGGTACTTGTGGGGGCAGGCTGCTATGAACAGCAATTTCTTAAATATGTTTATTAGACTTGCTACAGGCAAAAAAAAAAAAATAAAAACTAACGCCTTTTCATGAGAACAAAAACCTTGAGATAGAGTCAGGGCTGAGAAGAGAAAAAAAAAACACTTTAATTGAGTTTCACTCCTGTGACTACAAATTTAATCAGAGTTAAACAACTCTAAAGATGATTCTGCCAGCTGGAATATTGGCAAATGTCTCCATAGGAACAGATGTCAACAGATTGAGGGACAAAAACAGCAACAGAGGGTCATTTGGTGTTTGCTAAAGTAAGAAAGTTGTCCTCACTGATTGCCCTCAGCAAAGCAGAAAGTTTTCCTAATTCCTGCTATCCATCAGCCCTCTGTGGCTCTGCAGCAATGTGCTTCTATGCAGAAAAAAGCCTGTCAGCACTGGAATCACACAGCATCACCACTCCTGCATCTTTATATGCACACCGTGGCATAAAAATAGATCCCGGTTAATCAGGTCTCTTTATTTAAATACAATTAACAGTTATCTGTTTTGTCTTTCAAGCTAAATGCAATAAAAAAAAGAACATTGGGGGAAATCTGCGACTTTCACTAGTCTATCATCTCGACTTACATTAAAAAAAAAACACAACAGAAGGTGATAAAAGGACTTTAACATGGATGATATGTAGGGATAGGTTTTACAGACCTAAAGTTTAATCCCAATATTTGATAACTCTTATTGTGAAAACAAAATAGATGAGGAGATTCAGATTTTAATGTTGTTCTTTTACATATTTCTAAGAAGCAAAGTCATGCTCTGGAATTATTATTGCATTATCATCAGCAGTCAGTTTCTCCAAATAAAAAGTCACGTTTCTTTCCTCTTCCCAGTTGAAGTGTCAAAAGAAATCCCAAAATCTGAATACTAAGATTTCTCTAATATTAGCTACCTGTTTTGATGCTTTGTGTTCTTAGACATCAAGAGAGAGTAACTGCTGCAACATGAACTAAATAATTTTTACTCTGCTTCCAGGTTCTCTAAAATAAAAGGTTTTGGTGTCAAAAAATGCATAAAAGGATGACTTTTATCTCACATTTGTTAAAAATTGGTCCAATTTGCATTTGATGATCTGTTGTTCAAAATCTAAAATACAGTAAAATACGCAAAACGAATGCCTCTACACCTTAGGAAACTTCACCAAACATTTATACATTTTAACTTCAAACTGCTGCATCCTGTTTGTAGTTACAAAACATAGATACATGCCTCTATATATACATTATAAATATAACTGTAAGACTAGATTTTCCCTTCCCATCCAAGAAGCTTTTTCAATTCAAAATGAATTATTTATAAAATAAATAAATAGTTTATATATATATATATATATATATATATATATATATATATATATATATATATATATATATATATATATATATATATATATATATATATATATATGTCTACTATGTCTATGATGAAATATAGAAGTTTATCTAATAACCACTCTTTAAAGAAACTGAACTGAATATATCCATTTGTATGTAAAATAATTGGGGGCAAAAAACATTGGTTTTCCAGCTCTTTTGAGAAACAAAATTAAGAGATGAAACACTAAATTAAAAAAAGGGTTTACATTAGAGCTTTTTAAATGGCTTTTAAATATGAAATCAATTATTTTGTTTGAATACAGATATTTGTTTATAGATCTGAGTAATCTTACTAAGAGCATCTGTTTTTAGATCGATTAATTAACTAAATAAATAAAAACTATCACCAAATTAATGCATTATTCAAATAATAATCCTTAGCTGCAGCACTGTTTTGTAAAACGGGTAAATCCTTTGACTATAAATCGGTAAAAGGACCCAACAACGCCTTCTGTTCACTCTGGCATAAAGCTCCTTTTCTTCCAGAATATCGTAAAACAGGCTGCATAAAAGCTTCACAGTACATCACCGCAGCTGAAAAGATGAAACCTTTTGATAATTTTCCCTTTGTTGCTCGCGTTCAAGAACATTTCCCTAAACATGTGAAAATGAAAACATTTTCTTGCAAAACACTCTTCCTTTGATCAGTCCACCCATGTTTCTTCTCTTTTCAGAGGCAAGCTGTAATTAAGCTATGGAAAGTTTTCAGTGGCTGAATACGGCTCTAAAAAAAATCCAAATTACTGCATTACAAAAGGTCCCACTTCAAAAGTGGACAAGTGTTAATTAGTCATCTAAAGGACTTTGACCTTTCTTGTGTCTCTGCATTAGAATTCTAATGAAATTACTTTCAAATGTGTTTCTCTCATGTTTCTATTGTAATTGTCTGTCAATAAATGAAATATAACGGAGTGAAGAGCCCCGCTTTTATTTTGACACAAACCACAATCATATCCCTGACTTCACACGACCCCGAAGGACACATTCTGCCATGAACTACACACACACATAAACTTACAAAAGAGCTCCTGCTCCGTGTGTTACTCCAAGATCCGTTCCTAGTCAGACGGCGAAGGCACTCTGACAGATATATCTGCCATCGCTGCTGCTCGTGTGAAGGCGACAGTGTCCAGTCAAGTGTGGCAGACGTCTCCTAGCGGGTAATTTTACACATTTCTAATATTGCCAATAGCAAACACAAGATCTCTTTTTGCACTGCAAGGCTAACTTATCTGAGATATGCAAAAGTTCAGGGTATCCAGAGACGCTCTGTGTGTACAGTGTGGGAAAAAGAATAAGCAAAATTCAGAGACACGTTAATACATGTTTGCAAGGAGAAACTCTTTGTTGCTTGTTTTGACAGTGCAACACAAAGCTTTGTCACCACACCCTTCAGGCCTGTATGCTTAGCTTTTTTTTTTAACCAGGAGCTCGATTAGGATCACTGAAAAAACTTATGTGAGCGAGGAATTTCTTAAATAGCACCATTTTTAAATAAAAAACTAACTTGGGTAATAATTTATGTTTCATGAGGCTGTCTTTTTTTTTCTTTTCCAGTCACAAACGCTGAATTCCCTGCCTGGTTTTGCCCTTTGTAATATAAGGCTGTTCTTAACCTCATGCCAAGGAAAGAGTTGGATCAAATCTGATTTAAAGCTGATAAACTTGTTAGCGGCGCCGTTGGAAAAAAATCATCAAAACAATAAATGGTAGAGGCATGTCCTGTTTGCTGACATCTCCCACTAAAAATAAAAATAAAGACCCTTTATCTTCATCTATATAATCATTTATGATGGTTTTACCTTACCTTTGTCATATGGTGTTTATTACACTTATTTAGAGCCATAACTATGATACCCTATTAGTTTGGATTTTCTAATATTTGAATTTTCTTATGTTTTCCTCTGATAAATAATATGTATACAAGAATAAATCAGATATTATTATATATTGTAAATTATGTTAAAAAAATCACGTTTAGACTTCAATGGTCCATGCCTCATGCTGTCAGGGTTACCATGGTATAACCCACTATCAGAGCGCAGGACCGCTGCTGAAGGCTAGCTGATCACTTCCAGCCTTAATTGTTTTTGAGCTCTTCAAAAGACCAGGCTTAGCGTTCACCTGCCTCTGTGAGCTGATTGCAGCCAATGGCGTATCGTTCATGTTCTCAAAGCACTTCTCACATGTTTGTGTGCAAATAAGGAGATAAATGTATGCATACTATTGCACCGCATTAGGCGTCGCTGAGAGACATCTGTAAGTCTGTACGTCTAGTACCTGGTGTTTCCATATACACATTTACCACTTGACTTTTTTTTGGAAATTCCTACTCTCTTATTTTTTAACAAAAGACAAATATTTAATTCAGGCCAGGTTTATTTAAGGAACGAAAAAGGTGAAATCTGTTCTTGCATGTGTGCTCCTATTTTCTTTTAGCTATTTGCATCTATTTTTAGTAAAACGCGCACTCCACAGCCCTTCCCTTCCACGCAGAGCAGGCATTCCATTTAAGCAAACACAAAAAGGTCAGATTACGCATCATAGTAAAAGACGCAGAACGATTTAAATATCAACCAATCGTTGACCCTGAGGAATAATATTTATTCCAAAATGAGCAAAGATTCCTCTAAAAATAGAAATCATGATAACTTACACAGAATAGATGTAAAATTAAATAATACAAATCTTCAAAATATTGATTTATCTCTGCTATAATGCTGTTCCTAAAGTAAGAACGCGATCAATGGATTTCAAACCAACACTACCTTTCTTACTTTGAGAAAAAGTTATAATTGTAAATCTTGTTCTCTGCCTACAGGTTGATCATTACTCAATCATAGAAACTAATATGTAAATAACTGATCTGTCAGGACTCCTGTTTTGTCTCTGTGTTTTCTATGTTTGTCTCCCTTCATCCACTAGGAGGCGCCTGGTTCTGGTCCTCCTCCTCACACACCTGCGGATGGTTTCCTCGTTAAACGGAGTGTTCTTAAGCTGCTGACTGCCACTACTTCGACGCCAGTTTAGGGTACTCTAGCCAAGCTGAGTTTTGCTGAGTCAAGCTGAGTTTTTGTCAACCTGAGTTTAACTTTGTTTTGTCTTTGCCTCTTGGAAGCAGGTCCTGCTAACTGGATCTCTCGAACCTTCACACCCTGGAAGGATAAACTGAGTTTCAAACTGAGCTGGGATACAAACAGGAGGTTTGGATCCATTTTTCCAAGAGATTGTTTGAGCTTTCACTGAGAAAGGGATTATTCTCCACAACGACCCGTTCAAGTATCGCAGGAAATCTGGGTGGCAGTCAGTATCTCCATTCTCCATCTGTCAACCGCATTCTGGGTAAAACCTGTTCCGCCCTCCACCGAGTCAGACAAACACTGGAACCTCAGCACACAGACAGGAGTCAAGAAAACAACAACTTCACTGGAAACGTGAGTCGGCAACCAAAACCTCTTCTCCAAGTTTCACGAGTCTAATTCCCCACTGAGCCTGAACTAACCGCTGTGTCTTCCTCTCACTTTGCAGTTCCGATTGAGCCATGTTCAGAGCAACACTTCTCCCCCTGTTCACTTCTTCAATAAAAACCTGTTAAACCTTTTACCTGGACTCTCTGTTTGGTTTTCTGCATTTTGGGTCAGAACTTTGAAACATCATGACATTATCAAATAAAGTATTAAAACAGATTTCATAAATGCATGTTTTGTAAGGCTGAAAAACAGAGGATGTACATAATTTAGAGTCAAGATACACACCTGCTGACTGAACACACTGGGTGATGTCTGCAGTGCTCTTAAATAAGCAATGACATTTTATCACTGCATGAAGCTGCTTTTTACATTTTACAAACATATTCCACTCCAATAAAGCAACATCGATAGCAGCAGGAGCCTTTTATTCTGGGACTGATATAAATATATGGGCATTCTTTCATTTATTAAGTATTGATCAATCTTCTGAATTCAGATGGTTCCTTGTCATGTAAATGCCAGCAAAAATGCTACATAAACGCAGATAAATTAAAAGTCATCTCCTATGAGCGTCACGGAAAGTCATTAACTGGGTTCTGTCTGATACCGCTGACTCTCAGTCTAAACCATAGAACATTATAGCAAGTTCCGTTGTTGGTTGAAAGGTTAAAGAAATGATACGCTTAAAAATGGTTTCAGTATTTCAATTTCCACTGCTGTTGGAAAATATTCAGAACAGCAAGCTCTTGCATATGCAACATGATGCAGAAATGTAATAATACTGAAAGTAAAAAAACTCCAAATACTCACACCGCACAACTGGCGAGACAAAAAGGTCCCAGTCTGCTTCGTCTGTAGGCTCTCCTTGTTAAAGCCGTTTTCCCAGACCGGAGCCCATTTAGTCATGAAATAAAAGCATATCAGTCCGACTTCAAGGAGAAGCAGTTTAAGGGCGTCTTCTGTCCTGGTTGGACTCAGCGAGGCTCGTCACTGACCTATCACCATGTTAAACGTCAAACTTTTTATGGCTTAGTTATCAAGGAAAGTATATCATCGTGTTAGTGTAAGCTGACTCTACTTTTATCTGAAGGAGTCCTTTGTCCTGTATCAGCCGACAAGATCACTTTACGTTTAGGATTATTTGTTGTTCTCAGAATCAGAAATTCAGAGAATGACAAATGAAAAGCTATTCCTAGGATAGAAATAGGAGACTGTCCCTTTTCAGTAATAGTTTTTTTTTTTTTTTTGTATTCTCAGTATTACCTGATCCTCAAGGGGAATGTCTAAATTATTACATTATGTCCCCTGTTTCTACTCAAAAGTCATTTTTCAGATGACTGTTGCTTTTTACTGTTAGAAATGTTCATAAAGTTGAGTTCAGTTAAATGATAAGTTTGGTTAATAGATAACTAGCAGTTGAACTGGGCTCTGCAGAGCTGGCTCAGCCTTTTACAGTTTAATTGCAGGTATCATAACGAGGTCCATGAGAAAGGCATGTACAAAGGTTGGGGCAGTAAAACCAAAACCCAATTTATGAAGCATTTACGTTGATTTGTTTTGTCAAGTTCTCTGGCCATTAGAGATGGGTACCAAAACCTGGTTTCAAATTGGCCCCTGGCTTATGTCTGACGGTCCTCATGAACCTACAAGCTTCAGCCTTATCGGTCCTTTTAACAGAATGATAAAGGTTGCATTGAAGTTTTCAAGGGAGACTTAAACTAAGCAACAACGCATTGTTCAATATCCTCCTACATTAGAAACATGGACACTGAGTGGACCAATGGGAGGGTCTAATGCTCCAACTGGTTGCCCCACTTTATCCAATCTACAATGTGGCAAACATGTGTTTTTATATACATACATACATACTACATACTAGGCCTGCAACTAATAATTATTTTTCAAATCGATTAATCTTTTGATTATTTTTTTGACTAATCGATTCATAATCACAGTCAAAGGTTTCTTAAATAAGATTTTTTAAGAAATTAAACCAGGTGAAACAAAAACTTTTCCAATTAAGGAGTTCTGGATATAGCATACTGACTGACAAAAAAAATTTCTTTATCTTAAATGCAAAATGTGTATATAATCCATTTTCTTCCGCTTTATCCGGGGCCGGGTCCAGGACGCAGCAGTCTAAGCAGAGATGCCCAGACCTCCCAATCCATGTACACTTCCTCCAGCTGCTCTGGGGGGACCCAAAGGCGACACAGAGGCCAGCACAGAGACATAGTCCTCCCCAGCGTTTCCTGGGCCTTCCACGAGGCCTCCTCCCAATGGGACATGCCTGGAACACCTCCAGAGGGAGGTGACCAGGAGGAATCCGGAACAGATGCCCGAGCCACCTCAGCTGGCTCCTTTCCACATGGAGGAGCAATGACTCTACTCTACACCCAATGTCGAAGGGTGCACCCTGCCACCCTGCGAAGGAAACTCAATTTGGCCGTTTGTATTCGCGATCTTGTTCTTACGGTCATTACCCAGATCTCATGACCATAGGTGAGGGTGGGAACGTAGATCGATCGGAGCTAGTCAGCGGAGCCATCAACTTTGTGGGAGCTGCTGTTTTTATCATGGTTAAAGTCCCTTGTTCTGTTTTCCTGACAACTTATCATTATATATTATTACTGCTAGGCAGTCATGTATAGCTTATATTTCTCTAACACATACATGTTTACATAATCTGCATCAATTCCGATTGTATCAGGACACCTCTGAGTTGAATCAACTCCTGATTTTCTCCTCATCCTCACAATAGTAATTTGAACATTGTCCTCCACAGCAACATGTTTACCCACCATGTTCTATAATAGATTGGCACTAACTGTGTCCTGAATGAATTTCATATAGAATGCCTGTTATGACTTTAAATAAGGCATAATTCAACCCAAGCTGAAGATAGAGAACCATATTTTAGTTCTGTCATCAGGTTTTTTTTTAAGATACCTTATTATTCAAAGTCAAAGTAGTGATCATCTTACCGAAAGATCAGTTAACTGAATTCACTATAAAATCCACTATATAATCCCAGCTTTATATAGTGGTGGGGAGTGTTAGGGGTTATGGAGGAGGTTTGGAAATAAATATTAGGTATTTTCAGCAGCCAACATCTCTTAGTTCATTGAAGAGTTCAACTATGTTTGCCCGGCTACATGAGTCAATCTCAACCATTTAGCAAACTCAGGAAATGGACTCTCGTGTCTGCTTATCTTGACCAATCTGTCTTTGCATTCATAATATAAACCAGAAAGTTCATCAATGCAGACATGGGAAAGAAAAAATGTATAAAGATGGAAGAAAATGGTAGCATGGTAGTATTTCCTGACACCCAGAGGGAATAAACAACGCTGGGACATTTCCTCCTATCCTCTCCACTCTGTTTATACTGAGGCAAATATTAACAAACGTGTCGACGTTTTTAACATTCCCTTGTCATTTATTCTCTCTTCATGCGTCTCCTGATAACTTTTCCCCATATTTTTAATTTTCATCTCTTTACCAAAGTTTGGGGGAAAAAGTGAAAGTATTATCCTGCCATACCATTCTTTCTTTAAATACAAGAGCGTTTTGTTTTTATTGTCATTGTAAGTACAGCGCAACAAAATTCACTCTCTGCATTTCACCCATCCCCTTGGGGAGCAGTGGGCTGCCATTTTCGGCGCCGGAGGAGCAATGTAGGGTTAAGGATCTTTTTTGCTCAGGAACCCTGAGTTCGAACTCACAACCTCAGGATTCCAAACTTTGCCCTAACCACTAGGCCACCACCCCCCCAGAGGCACAATGGTTTTTACCACACCCACTAGTACTAGTTCAAAGACAGATTTTAGGATTATTAAGAAATTAATAGTTACCTCATAAATTGCAATCTTAGCCTACATGCTGACTGGTGATGTTAGAACCAACAGTTGACTCTTGCTACATCATTAATGTGTCCAAGTTAAAACTGAACTGCAATAAACCTATTTAAATATGCAGTAAAAAATTGGTGTTAAAAATTCAGAGTTAATCCATTTAACTCTAAATGGAGTATTTACAGTTATACCAAGTGTAAATCCGCTCAAGTTACGGAGTTAATAATTAGTGCAAAATTTGACATCCATGCAGTGCAACTTTTATTCCATATGGTGTTGATTATCCACCAATCTCTGAGAGGTCTTCTGGATTTTTGATACCAATATGACTAAATTTGAATATCTAACACTAGCTACAGAGTAAATTTTACACTCATTTGGAGTAGCACCAAATTTTATCTGAAACACAAGTCTGTACATGTTAAAGTAACACTTGTTCTTTTACCATACAGATTTAAAATGACACATCAGATATTCATGCATAGATGAGTTTACTTATCTGGCTATGAACAGATCTAAAACATGAACCTTGTTGAAGCCTACACCAATTAGCACATTTTCCTTAAGCGTCGGATACAAAAAGATAGATTTGCAAAGACTCACCCTTTTGTTACGGAGCCGGTAGACAGATCTATTTCAAAGGGGAATGTGAGATTTAACCAGATGGTTTCCTAGTAGAAGTTTGCATACTGAACTTAACATATGAGACACAACTAAACTGAAAAAAGCCTCATTGTTTCACTTTACATGGAGGGAAACACCAGTAATACTTTGTGTGAGACATCTGGAAAATTTGCAACAATGCCTAGTAGTGAAATTAAACAAAACATGCAGGCATTTAAATATTATTGAACCATCTACTTGAAAGCTCTGTCTGTATCAGTGACTCCATCCACAAGGTGCAACCGGTATGTAAACCAGATTAGTTAGTATGAAGAAATGTCATACTTGTAATCCTAATTACTTTCATGATAATGGCTTTCTCAAACAAATCCTAAATTTGAATTAAACTGACAGAAGTCTCATATATTTATAGGGCTGGGCGATATAGAAAAAAAGCTTATCGATAAAAAAAAAATGCATATTGATCGATATCGATAATTATTGAAAAGATTTGAAACCATATTTTATGTGCAGCTCTGCCTGGACTTTTTATGATATTGCTAAATGATTTAATTTTAATAAAGAACACAAACACAGACTTCCAAATAAATATTTATTTAACCAACTTTGGTTTGTTTTTTGTCCGACTTGCCATGACCGAAAAACTGCCAAACTGGCGGATTACAAAAACCCTTCTTTGGAACGGTTTCCTCCGCCTCTCCTGCTGCGACATCTTCATGTGCTCTGTGTTGTGGTTTGAGAGGGCGGCGCTTTGTGACGGCGTGCCTGGGTCCGCGATTGTGATTGGTTGGAAGGAAGTACTGACTAGCATAAACCTACATGCTAGGCTACAATGAGAAGGAAGGAAAACTGCGTTTCTTTATTGAACTTTTATCGAGCCTATTTTTTTCTATTGCGCCACACGTCTATCGATCGATTTATATAGTTATTGAATTATCGCCCAGCCCTATATATTTAGGCTGCATAACGCTACAAAACCATGGGAAATACTGGCGACGCCGTTCAGCAGAGACTCTCTACAAGGACAGTAAGCCACAAAAGGTTATTAACAGGGCTGTATCCAAGCATAACAACTGAAGGGTAAGTGCAAGGGAAAGATGTTGTTGAAAAAGGTGCACTACAAGCACTGATAACAGCAGCCTTGAGAGAACAGCAAAGCAAAGCACATCTGCGAGCTTAAAGACGCTCTGCAACCAGCCATTCAGCAAACAGGCAACAGAATGTAAAACATGTGAGACACCCCTTAACCAGAGTCCTGATGCATCTCAACTGGGATAAAGGAAATAACTGCTATTCAGCAGGGTTAAGGCATGTTTTTAGATAAAAGTACATTTATTTATTTTATTGAACAATTAGGGTCCAGTTTGTACTGAGTTGAGAGACTTTCCAGACCTAAACCCTACAGAGAATCAGTTGGTTATTGTTGAGATGAAAAGACAAGACTCAACAATGCAGACGGGCTGAACCTGAGCGACCTGGCGCCCACAAGCCTAATCAGGGCTTTTTACTGGTGTGTTGTAATATGGCGTCCTTACTCTGCTGCTACTGTTTGAATATTATTTTTTAATCTGTTTGCAGTAGGTGAGTCAGAGCTATTCGCTGAGTCATTTCAACTTTGATCTGTGCAAAACTAAAACAGGCAAAATTTAAATATCTGAGAAGCAAATCAGCTTACATAGGATTATGTCAAATGTATTGCTGTTAAGAAAAGCAAATCTGTGGTGTCCACATGTGCAGGTGGTTTAACTCCTGTGACAGAAAACAAACGGCAAACCTCCTATGTCTCACATGAATTGAATTCACTCTACATATACACTCACCGGCCACTTTATTAGGTACCCCATGCTAGTAACGGGTTGGACCCCCTTTTGCCTTCAGAACTGCCTCGCTTCTTCGTGGCATAGATTCAACAAGGTGCTGGAAGCATTCCTCAGGGAGTTTGATCCATGTTGACATGATGGCATCACACAGTTGCCACAGATTTGTCGGCTGCACATCCATGATGCGAATCTCCTGTTCCACCACATCCCAAAGATGCTCTATTGGATTGAGATCTGGTGACTGTGGAGGCCATTTGAGTACAGTGAACTCATTGTCATGTTCAAGAAACCAGTCTGAGATGATTCCAGCTTTATGACATGGCGCATTATCCTGCTGAAAGTAGCCATCAGAAGTTGGGTACATTTTTGTCATAAAGGGATGGACATGGTCAGCAACAATACTCAGGTAGGCTGTGGCATTCCAACGATGCTCAATTGGTACCAAGGGGCCCAAAGAGTGCCAAGAAAATATTCCCCACATCATGACACCACCACCACCAGCCTGAGCCGTTGATACAAGGCAGGATGGATCCATGCTTTCATGTTGTAGACGCCAAATTCTGACCCTACCATGCGAATGTCGCAGCAGAAATCGAGACTCATCAGACCAAGCAACGTTTTTCCTATCTTCTATTGTCCAATTTCGATGAGCTTGTGCAAATTGTAGCCCGTTTCCTGTTCTTAGCTGAAAGGAGTGGCACCCGGTGTGATCTTCTGCTGCTGTAGCCCATCTGCCTCAAAGTTCGACGTACTGTGCGTTCAGAGATGCTCTTCTGCCCACCTTGGTTGTAACGGGTGGTTATGTGAGTCATTGTTGCCCTTCTATCAGCTCGAACCAGTCTGGCCATTCTCCTCTGACCTCTGGCATCAACAAGGCATTTCCGCCCACAGAACTGCTGCTCACTGGATGTTTTTTCTTTTTCGGACCATTCTCTGTAAAACCTAGAGATGGTTGTGCGTGAAAATCCCAGTAGATCAGCAGTTTCTGAAATACTCAGACCAGCCATTCTGGCACCAACAATCATGCCACGTTCAAAGTCACTCAAATCACCTTTCTTCCCCATACTGATGCTCGGTTTGAACTGCAGGAGATTGTCTTGACCATGTCTACATGCCTAAATGCACTGAGTTGCCGCCATGTGATTGGCTGCTTAGAAATTAAGTGTTAACGAGCAGTTGGACAGGTGTACCTAATAAAGTGGCCAGTGAGTGTATATTCTGCAAAGTTCTCCAACAGGTTTTCACAAATAATCACACAGAGGTCAGATCTTAGGTATGCAGAAAATATGTGGAAGAACTACAATTTTGTTTAACATGCAGTTAAGCCATGCAAACATTACGAAAAAAAACAAAAAAAGAACCACCACAGACCAATGATGCTGATAGAGATAAAAAGGCTTTACTATTTTTTTTAATCCATTTTAGCATTTAGATCAGCGCTTAAGATAAATAGAACATTTATTTAGAAGCATTACAAAAATACAAATAAAACCATTAACTTTATAAGGTTCTTAATCATTCAAATAGCAATGCTTTTTCCAATGCCATATGTCATAGGTGTCATAACTTATATGGTAAATATAGTTGCTTTTCACAGAATGCTACAGAATTCATCCATGTATATATATATATATATATATATATATATATATACCATCATGGAGGGACAAGCCACTGCACGGCATATACCACAGACAAATAGAAGAAGTGGCTGATATAAAAAAATCCTACCAGTGGCTGGAAAAGGCTGGACTGAAGGACAGCACAGAGGCACTAATCATGGCAGCACAAGAACAGGCACTCAGTACAAGATCAATAGAGGCCAGGGTCTACCACACCAGGCAGGACCCCCGATGCAGACTGTGCAAAGATGCCTCTGAAACAATACAGCACATAACAGCAGGGTGTAAAATGCAGGCAGGAAGTGCATACATGGAACGCCACAACCAGGTAGCTGTCATAGTGTACAGGAACATCTGCCATGAGTATGGGCTGGAAGTCCCAAGGTCAAAATGGAAGACACCTCCTAAGGTAGTTGAGAATGACCGAGCTAAGATCCTATGGGACTTCAAGATCCAGACTGACAAACAGGTGATGGCTAACCAACCAGACATCGTGTTGATCGACAAACAGCAGAAGAAGGCAGTAGTGATAGATGTGGCAATCCCAAGCGACAGCAACATCAAGAAGAAAGAACACGAGAAGCTTGAGAAATACCAAGGGCTGAAAGAGGAGCTAGAAAAAATGTGGAAAGTAAGAGCAGCAGTGGTGCCAGTGGTAATTGGAGCACTGGGGGCTGTGACCCCCAAACTGGGAGAGTGGCTACAGCAGATCCCAGGTAAAACATCAGAGGTCTCTGTCCAGAAGAGCGCAGTCCTAGGAACAGCTAAGATACTGCGCAGAACCCTCAAACTCCCAGGCCTCTGGTAGAGGACCCGAGCTTGAGGATGACACATACCACCCCACGAGGGGTGAGAAAACAGTTTTTTGTTTTTTTTATATATATATCAGTGAGAATCATACAAGAAGAGCAAGGTGTTTTTAAAAAAAATATATTTCTATGTAGTTAAGAAAGCTATAACAGAGCTTATTGGGGTATTTGGCATGAAAAAGAAAAACAAATCTGAAAAATGTAGGTTAATCACAATATATCATCACATCACAGTTTTCAGGTAATGTTTCCCAGATACTATTCAGTTCCTGTTATGAAATAGAAGCACACTGTAATCATTCCAGTAAATATTATACACCAGGGGGCATATAAGAAATACACATTATTAATATTTTTTATTATTCAATAGGGAAAATGGTTCTAATAGTATCAATTTCAAAAAATTGATTTCAACATAATTTTTTAGTGATATAGTGATCATTTTTACGCAATTTAGGCTAAGGTGGGCTCATTTATACCATATGATTTAATCCAAGCATGAAATGACTGCAAGAAACTTTTACTATAAACCTTTATCTTTACCAACAGGATGTCTTTTTATATGATTGAGAACTAAATAATTCATCCAGGTTTTTAAATTCCATTAATTTTAGCCTGTTGAGATTTCTCCGGAATAAAAAAAAAAGGTGCTTATAAAAAAGGAAAAAATAAAGTTTAAAGTTTTGAGTTTAATTTTTATTAAATTTTTTGAGTTTTTAACGGCACTAGAGGCTTGTTTTTTCAACAGCAGGTTGACAGGAAAGGGGGTATGAGAGAGGGGAAGAGACATGCGGCAAAGGACCACAGGTCGGATTTGAACCCGGGTCGGCCGCGTCAAGGACTAAGGTATTATCAAAACAAGAATTAAGCAAAACTTGCATGGAATCAGAGATCACAGACCGGGAGATGCTCGGTTCAAAAGTCATATACATTAAATATCATACTTCTAACCAAAGGATTGCATAGTTTTAATCTCAACATGTTTTTTCTTCTCCTTTATCTTTCAAAGGAGTTGTAATCGGGATCTCTCCCACAACCCACAAGTAATGTCAATTTAAAGATAGCGTTAGGAGCCCCTCAGCATAGGTTTTCCTATGTTCCCTTGACTAAAACCATATACAGCCCCATCCTTATTGCAGGCACATATACCAACTATATTTTTGGAGGTATGTTCAAACTTTTACTTAATATTGCACCTTTTATATATCTCTTTTTTTTTCAAAAAAAAAATAAAAAAAAATGAAGGAACCTGGCAAATTCCTATCCTAGTGAATATCCATTTTCACACAGGCACTTTAATCCTGCAATATTTCAATGCGTGTGCATTTATATCCTTGACATTTTGGCTAGAACACTTGGATCCTAAACAAAATGTCCTGCTTAGAACCTTGGGTAGGAAAATGTTGAAAAGTGATAAGATGCAGATATGCTGCAATGCTGTTTCTAAGGAACTGTGAGATTTAACTGGCAGTTGCTAGGGTGCTTGCTTTTCCACTTTCCCCCCCCATGACCGGGATGAACGGTGTTGATAAGAATCCAAAACATAAATATTGGGGTCTTAATTGCCTTCCTTGCAGCACCGCCTTGCTATCTGCTATGACAGGGTGCCATACAAAATATATCAAATTAACAAGCCTCGAAAAATAGCCAGTGTTAGTTGATAAACACTAGTAGAGAGTTACTCCCTGAACAAAAACATATTGTTTTATTGATTTAATAAGGAGCAACTTTAACGGTTTCTACATCATCTACAATAAATTCTTGATAAGGTAATCAAAGTAGCTGTAGCAACTTTACTTGAATTTAGGCTTATTTACTTTGCCTCAAATTTCTGTTGTTTAAATTGTGTGTATTTTGCTCCAAAATGATGTTTTGAAAACCTGCAATTTACTGCATTATTACAGCTTCAGTGAACCTGATGCTCTTTGCATGCAGCACTGACACAAAGCCAGACTGACCGGGCATATGTGGAAGATTTCCTCATCTCAACATGGACACATTAGTAAATGAGCATTGCTCCCATCAGGCCACAGTGGCTGTCTCTGAGGGAATATGTGTGAGCACAGATAGCCCACAGGCAGCTAATTATATAACACAACCAGTAATGATGTGGGTAGTGGTTACATGTGAAGCCTATAACTGGAATTGCTGCAAAGCTTCGATATTTACCAATAAAGGCTTTTGACAGCTGGGATTTCTACTGTGAGGGACACGGCCTCTGCTCAGGGAGGTTACATGTCTCTTTTCTTTCTAACGTAAAAAAAAAAACCAAAATGAATTTTGCCATGGTGATGGGTAAAAGTGCAACTCAGCATGTTAGATGGAAAAACTAACCATGAAATTATTGTGATAAACGATAATTTGGTTTAAATCCAAAGTGCTGCCACACTACAGCTCTTAAGTTTGACTTTCAAACAAATTAAGACTATTTTTATTTTTTTTGTACAAATCTCAAATAGCATTTTTCTGGCTTGCTACTATCCATCCAGGATGCTCTCATGCTAAACTCGCCAAGTTATCGTAACAATAACATAAAACCGATTACTGCACCGGAATAAAACTTTTTGTCATCCAGAAAGATGAAGAAATTAGGAAAACAAACAAGCATGCAAACTTTTATTATTATTTAAAAGCATCATATCATGTAGTTATTTTTTAAAGTGACAGGCCCATGTAAAGCAGTCTGAGTGTCTCTTTCTAGCCATAAGCTGTATGATGAGTAGCATGGAAGGGGTCAAGTTCCTCCATAGTGTTAGAAAGAAAAGCTTTTTTGTTCATGAATCAGCAGGTCTCTGAGGGCTATGATATATGCATCAGCACACATTGTGACAAAAACAATGAAAAAAAGATAAAGACATGTTGATTTTTTACTACTTAGCCTAACTTACAATTCACTGAAATTATTACTATGTAATAAAGGGTAAACACAACAGCATAAAACCTATGAGATATTTCGAAAAATTTTACCAGATGAAAGCCAAACATTTATTTATTTTTTTATCTTTTGGCCACTAGGGGTGCTAGACCGGTAACTTCCAGGTTTAGTGCCCTGAAAGCAACTAGCAAATGCTGCACTGTTGCTAGAGATGCACAGATAGGATATCCGCTCTGATATTGGCTAATTAGCTGGATTGGATATCTGATAAATGACAGAGATCCATTATTCTGATCAAATTATTGCTATTTTTTATTAAACCTGGTAACCATCCATTACCCAGAGGCTTAAGGAGCAATAGGTTCAAACCAAAGCTGACAATAAAAGGGTTAACATCAAGCAGCAAAACATTTACCGTGATCTAGTCCACTCAATTAAATTTCATGTTTGCAAAGCTGGTTAATCATCACGCAGATGACAACCATATTTTCTGCGATCTGCTCTCAGATGTTTTGGATTCTGATAGCAGAACACCTTAGACAGCAGATTGAACCTATGGAGACACTTGGAAATTCAAGGCTACATTGACCCTTCTAGATTAAATCCTGTACCACGGAAACAAAAAATGTCTGATCAGGAAGTTTCCTGATCTGTTTTGTTGCCTGAAAACAACAATTAGCCTACTTAGCTCTCGTGTTTAGGGTTGCTCAGACTGCCATAAAGCGGCGCCCTGGGTCACATGACTTATTCAGTGATGGATCGACCCTTTGACGTTAGACAGGTATAGCTTTGAGAAGTACAGCATGCTACGATGACTGATATGATATGCCAAGTGGTCTGAACTGACCTGAGAAATCATTGAACATATCTAAAATTATACAATACTATTATCTAATCTAATACTTGGGTCAAAATGTATATAATGTTGCTTTAAATTATTAAAAGAAAACAGAATTAAATGTCAGAAAAAGCTAAATATTTTTCTCAAGCAAAGAATAATGGACCAAGTTATTAAAATGGTTATAAAGTGAAATCAGCAGCTCACTAGTGAAGCGCGGATATTTTCAGCTAAAAAAAAACTGCCCTAGACTGAGCTGAATGAGGGGTTTTCATTTTAACACATTTATCATACTGCTGTTTTTTTTCTTTATTTATTCCAAACACACAAATGATATAATAAAAAAAAAAAATGCAAAAAAAGAAAAAAAGCAAGTATTCAACCCCGTGAAGACCTATGATACCACAATATAAAATTGGTTTTCTAACTAACGTAGATTGCAACAGATGTTATGTAGGGTTACCTTTCATTATGAAACAAGTTTCTACATCTTTTCTATAGGACACAAAATAGAAGTGCTCATTATTTATTATATTTTACCAACACTTCATTCATTTTATTCTCAATAGGGATGGGCCTCTAAAATTTTAAAGGGTTGTTCAATAGAACATCTAGACACATCCCAGCAGATGTTTTATTTAAGGGATAGTCTCAACAAAGCAATTAAGTAATGTAAACCCATGGTAATTATGCTAAATCTGTCCCATCCTTAGCCTTGGGTCATCTATAAATGGAAGCCAACACACACACACTCCTCACTGGGTGACAATCGTCCTTTCTTCTTAAGAGGTGGCCTCAAAGAGTTGGTCAGAAACAGACTGCTGTAGATTATTAGACACATCAACCTGGGAGTTAGGTGTTCACATAGCAGCGCCTCTTAACTCTGCATCTCTTTCAAATTTCCTGTTCTCTGGATTGCTAACAATAAACGTCCTGGGCGACAGCCAGAGAATAAGCTTCATTTCCTAGATCACTTCTGTTTCAAAACTTTATGAAATGTGAGATAAAAGGCTCAGCCCGATATCATCGAAAAGGGAAAACCAAATATCTTTGACTGTGGAGAGATTTTGGTAGAATGCTCTCAAATCTGTAGCGAGGGAAGCAGACTTTGGAAGAAAGTCTATGCAGTTAATAGAGGTTGAGGCTGCAGCGAACAGTGTGCGATTCAGCAAGGCAATGTGGGGTGGCACTTTGTTTGAACAAAGGTCCAACAGTAATTCCGTTGCCCTTTTTTTCATCCAATTTGTCAATAAGTCTCAGCGACACCGTCTTAATTCAAAGACAAGTAGACTTTCAATGAAACGGACAATGAAGGCTTTGACTCGAATCCAGAGACACGGTCAAACCATCTATCTGGTTAAAATGCTTACGGAAAGCACATAGCTGTAAGCTAAAAAAAAAAATAAGATTTAGAGTCGCACAAAGCCTCCCTCTCCCTGAACAAAATGCTGCATTGTGCTCTGGAAACAGTAAGCTTCTCTCTCCAAGTTCAACCATCATTGGCAAGTAAAACAAATAAAAAAACATGAGGAAATTCCAATATGTATGTAGACAAATACACACAAACAAAAAAGGTGATGTGTAAGCAAATTATAACTCATAATTACTTCCCTTTTATGCCAGAGAGATCATAAATGGTCCCAGCAGCATAACTAGTGGTATTTCACTCACTGCTATTTAGTTAATCAGAGCAAATGTATACCTTTACAACACAAAGCTGAATTATATTAAGTATTTTGTAAAAGATTTCTAGAGTTATTTATATTTTCATTTTATTTTCAAGATCGGCAAATATTAACGAGAGCTTGAAGAAAAATGATTCTGAACGAAAAATGCTGAGCATGAGGCCTTCCTTCAGCAGCTGAATCAGCATTTATGATAAATAATAAAGAGACTGGTGGAAATGGCAAAAACGTGATGCTATAAAATTATTATAATGTTCCTAATGAGTCAAAACAATTTTAGATTACAAGCTATTTAGTACACAATCACATACTAGCATGGAAATGTAAATAATTTGTAGTGTGGGAAGTGGATATTTAGTTTGCAGATTTAAGACATTTGGTTTAAGGCACTGTCCTTTGTAAAACCAAGCAAAAAGAGAACAAATGCTGAAAGTTACGGTGATGGCAAAGAGACCCTCCAACTTGAGGGGTCCTTAGGGAAGACCCATCTCGCTGATGCCTGCTTTTGGGGAGTTGCGGCCTAGTGGTTAGGGCGTTGTGCTTGGAATCCTGAGGTTCTGAGTTCAAGCCCACTCCCATAGAGTGCCACTCTGTGTCTCTGAGCAAACACCTTTAACCTGCTCACCGGGCATCAAACAATGGCAGCCGAAAGCTCCCCATGGGGATGGGTTAAATGCAGAGTTCATTGCGTTGCTCTGTACTTGTGACAGTGTAATGAAAATAAAAACGCTGGAAAACATAACTTCAAGGACTCTGAGTCTAAGGATGAATTAACATGATACCAGTAGATACAATTTTCAAATCTTAATCAGCTAGAGGTATGAATAGCTTGGGGCTTAATTATAGTATTTGGACTTTACAGAGGATTACTAAATCTCACGCGGTCAAGAGGTTAAAAACTTAAATTGTGATTAAATGAAACTTTCAGCAGCCTCTCTGTCAAAAAAAAGGACAACAATGAAAATCACTAATGACACGCTGGCAATACTTGTAAGAGACACAGCAGGACGATTCGCAGACAGAGAGAGAGACAAAATAGGGAAAGAGGTGGGGGGGGGTGACACAGATTTTTTTGGGGAATTACAAAAGGTGTGCAGAGTACTGGTTAGAGGCATGACCTTGTGATCACCAGCACCCTGACGAGAAGGAGGACTCATTTTACCAACCCTTCCCTGTGGAAGCAAATCCACAAAAGAAAGCAAAGACAGGAAGTGAAAACGTTTGCCTTTTCAATGTTCCCTCTGATTCGGCAATACAACGAATACCTTCCCTTAAAAAATTGGGCTATTTGTCAGAAATTAAATTATTCATTTACAGCCAAACCAAACACTGACTGATTATCATAATCAGATCCAACGACTGAGTCCTGCAACATACAGCTCTGAACTTCAGCCTTGCCTCACGGGTTCCTCATAACAACGAGGCATTTGTCAAGTGAAATGAGGGCAGAATGATTTTGTGTGTAATTTATTGGTTTTGACACAGTCGGAAAGAGCACTTTTCAAGCCATCTTTGTCCTAAAAGCTGATTTATATTCAAATGGTGCTCAGCTGTGGGCCATATATTCACCAAGAGTGCTATACAATACCGGAGGATAAAGAGGGAGCTTTTGTTATGTGTGACACTGAGTGTTATGTGTGGCTAACATAACACTAATTTCCTGTGACAAACTCTTTAGTATCTTCCATATAATAGTAATTGTGTCTATTTAAATTATAACTACAAACTTCATTGCATTTAGATTTTATGTGAAAGATCACCACAAAGTGATGTATAATTGTGAAATAGAAGGAAATCTAAATGGTGTGTCCCACATTTGTCCTTTGATACACCTATTAAAATCAAGTGTAAATAGTAAATAGGGGCCACTGGTGTGTAATTTAAATCAAATGTAACTACAGGTCTTCTGGGAAGGTGTCAAAAGCTTGTAAGAAACAGTAGTGAGCAAAGAGCCTGCTGAATATATTTTACAGCAAAACGAGCTGAAACAACATTAATATACAGCGCTGAGTAAAAAATACGATTTTCCATCATATCCACTACAGTGCCTCTCATTATACCCGTCTCTGCATGCATCTCTGTATGTATGGGAATGTATCAGCTGCTGGAAAACAATGAGGCCCATTCAGGTCAGTGACGTGGGTGTAAGAAATGCTGCATCATCGGAATAGGGCTAAAATCAATGGCATACTCTCATCTTTGGTCACAGCATCTCCATATGATCTTAATGTTGTTAAGGCATTTCTAACACACCGTGGCAGCAACCAGTTGTAAATTGACAGCAGTATAAAGTAATAGCTCATAAGGAATTAACCATATATTTAATTTTGCTGTTTTATGTTGTTAATTCTGGATAGTAAGGAGAGATATTTTATTTGAAGAAAGGTTCAAGGCTTATTTCTAGAATTTCTAACTACTAGCACCACAGCTTATCCGTGCAGAAAGCTCTAAAGGAGAATGCTTGTAATGGAGACTTGGTGGCACTTTGGTGCAGTTCTCCACTGCCCTTTTCCCACTGGCTGAAAAACCAGTTTAAACCCAGGAACAATCTGCTTTTAGTGGCAGTAGGAACAACTCTCTGACGCGTGTCTACCTGGGTCAAGCGACTCTGCAAGGGACCCGCGTTAAAATCGCCTCAGCTATGATCAACATCATATGGGAACACCAAAGCCGGGTTGACCCGCTAATTTACATACCTTTGAGCGCAACGTACGGATGTCAACACACCGCGCCAGTCACTTCTGATATAACAAGCCAGAGCAGCTCTGCTTACATTCAATAAACATAGTGCAGCACTGGTCAGAGGGATTCGGAAAGTTAAAAGATTGAAACAATGAAGCGCACTGACTATGCCCTGGCTTCCTTAAGCCAGGCGTACGCTGTAAGGTATTTTGCCCTTTTTGGATCAATTTTTCCAACCGTGCGAGAAGTTTTTGGATCGACCGAGTTTTAGCCTCATCATGCGTCCGCACGACCACCTCCTGATCAGGAACTGTGAGAAAACCAAACATGTTTGAAATTCAGTTGGCCGTTGTAAGGTGTTCGTGGACAAATACTGCTGTTGAAGCAGAGCTACAAGCGTCTGCGAGCTGATTTACCAGAACCTGCACTGCGCCTGTGCAAACAAGGGAGTTCTTCTTCTTCTTCCAGATTGACGAGTCCGATCAGAGCCATCACTTGGTGCTGAGTCCGACATGTGGTTTTTGAACATACCGTGTGAGCAGTTAGATAGTGTCAGAGCATCAGGCATACAGTGTAAGAAAAAACATTGTGAGCTGTGAACAAGCGGTTTTGTCGTACAGGCTTAGCTGTAGCTGAGTACAATTATTGGAAATATCGTAAATGTATATGTAGGGCTTAATACTTTGCTCTCTATTTTTTACTTTCCTGATTTCTGTCGCACTGATGACATCATCAACACTAACACACTGTGGCGGGTGGACAGAGGCCATGCAGTTGCCAGTGAACGGTTAGCTTTATTTGCCAATGGAAAGGGGGCCAAATGCTCATTGATAGTAAGTCGACCCATGTTTGAAAAGCACGTGTAATTTCAGTGCGAAAGAGGCTTAACTGATATCCTTACGGTGCAGGGTGACAGGTCCTCCTGCAGCCTTGTCTAAAACATCTCTGGTTGTTTTAAACAGTTCCATTGTGCTCTGATTTAAGATATGGGTGAGTTTTGCCATTTCCTGGCTTTTGAAGATCAAAGAACTTGCACTGATTAGATAAAATGCATCTTCAAGAAAATAAAGACATTCCTGACGCATCAACCCTCTTTACCAGGGCTGCTAATCGCATGCAACATTTCCCAAAGGTAGCAAGCTAAATGGTGACATGTCAGATTGGGACCACACTGGCTGTAATGAAACATTTAAAGCTGCAGTATTTCTCCAACTATTGGTTGCTCCCACAATTAGCTTCAGCAACAATGATCCCCAAAGGCTTTGCTAAATGTACCTTCGCCAACTTGATTTCGTTTAATTCTCGGGCCTGGGACCAACTGCCTGTAACATTTCTTTTAGTTTCTACTGTGCCTCATGATTGCTGGTAATTAACAAATGGGAAAAATGCTAAAAAGCAGAGGAAGCTTTAAACACTCTTGCCAAACAAACATCAGCACATTAGCCCAAACAAACAGAACCAGGATAAATAAAAATTGGTTGGTTTAGTTTGTGTAATCCTAAAATGGCTTTTCAGACCATGTATTTAACGTTAATACATGCTAAAAATATTCTCCTGCAAGTCATTATTTTTTACCTCTAACAAAATAATGTGATGTAAAAAATGAAAAATTGCATCAATATATAATTATAATGAACTCAATCATTATACTAAATTGCATTGATATGATTTTTTTATTGAATTTCTATATTTTGCTGAACAGTTTGTACGTTTGGGGTTAGATCAGCTGAGAAAAATTAGGAAATAGATCCTAACCTGCAGCAATGTCTCATTAAGCATATACTATTAATTTATTTTAGGGTGCAAGTTGAGTACTGACTGGTTTCCACCAGTCTAGCTCTTATAGATGCTCTTATAGTTCACTTAGATTCTAGAGAAACCTGCAGAGACACACCACATCCCTAACTCACACGATGTTTCTCCTTCAAGCATTCCTCACAATCTGCCAGCACCTCAACCAAATAATAGCTGTGGCTCAGTGACAGCAGCTCAGCTCTCCTCGTCTTTAATCCATATAAAACTAAGATATCTTGCTGGCGTGACTGGTGTCGTCTTACACATTTTTTACAGAACAATGTGCATCCAGCTTGGCGAAGACCTCAAACTGAAACACAATATGATCATTATTTGACAATGAGACAGGAAAAGCAGGAAGCTGCGCTGCTCTTAAATAGGATGCATTGTTATGCTGAAAACTCAGGAATTAGCAGAATGCTGACTGCAGAAAGTCACTTTCTCACATAGTGGGAGCCAAAGGTAATAAGATCATAAAGCCTGACTTTAACTTCTTTGCAAGATGTTGAGAATGTGACTCTTTTCTAAAATTCTAATACTTGTGTTGATTCTGTAATCTTTTTATTTTTACTACTTTAACTTGTTAAGCTAAAAAAATACAAGCCCTTAAACTTCCCTGATCCTTTAAAAAAGGTTTTCTACCTGTTCTTTGTGGGAAGGAGAGGTACCCTTATCTCTTTGAGAGTTTCAAAACTGACAGTATTGTGGATTCTGATTAGTTTCTCCTTTTTTCGTAAAGCTATTTGTTAATTGATGTCTCCACCTGCATCTATGGTACACCAAAACACTCTTTTGAAGATAAACATATTAGCATTTGTTAGGGATGGGACAATTTATGAAAACCGTCAGAATCGTTCGGTTCGACTGTCTCGGTTCGGTTCGCGTGTGTTTCGTTCGGTTCATGCGCTGCTCCTTTTTCTCATAGAGGAAGCGATTACACTCCAGAGCAGAAGATGGCAGTGCTGCGACCAAAGCCAACCACCAGTAGTAAACAAGAAGAAGAAGAAGCGAAGCAGCTTAGCCGGGTGTAGCAGGGAAAAAAAATCAGTTGCTGTGGAGAATTGTGTCGGACTGGCGAGTGGGAAAGAACAGGAGTTGGAAGACGCGCCAGCAGCACTTTATAAGTCTGCTGTATGGGAGCGCTTTGCATTTAGAGTGACCTACGATGACAGCGGAAAGAAAGTTGTGGATAAAAGTGCAACAGTGTGCAAGCATTGTACAACACGTTTTGTTTATGCTAACAGCAACATGTCATGCCAACCCCGAAATCCCTCATACTCCGTCAGCAACCCCCGCTCCGCCCCGCTGCGCTCCAGACCGCCTGCACAAAGCAAAGCATACAGCCTCCACTGTGGCTCCCGTCCGCTCCGCTCTGAGTCCATTGGAGATGGTAGAGAGCATGCGCCAGATGATTAAATTCAAAGCAGCAAAACATACGGAAATTATCCAGGGTTTCTGCGGATCATTTAAAATAATTACAATCCTTTATTTTTGGGGGGATTTTTCCATTAATTTCATAAATTTTTATGGGATTTCGGTGTAACAATCAACATGTATCGAATCGAACCGAAAACCGTGACCAGAAACCGTGAATCGAACCGAACCGTGGATTTTGTGAACCGTTCCACCCCTAGCATTTGTATACTGATAAAGTTGGATCTTTATCAGTCAAGACATGTTTATACTGTGTGGATGTTAATGCTACAGTTTGTAATAATTAAAGGGATATACAGTCAGAAATGTAATATATTATACATAACTATGTTATTTATCATCATCTACGAGCTCAGCCTCTTAACCTTAATATTTGCGTTGCCTTAGAATTCGTTATTTATAATTACATAGGAGCGGATCTCACAGCCATGGAGGCAGACATCTTTGCGCTACGGCAGCGCAGAGCCAACAAACTAGCGATTGCGAGATCGCTAAAATGTCACAACAATGTAGAAAAAATAACGGGTATATTTATTATCTTAAGTCTACATGAAATCTATACCCTACACAGACTAATGAAATACTATCTGTAAAATTATCTATGTAAACAAACCTCATCACTTGAGAAGGTAGGTGATGCGGACGTCGTGGAAGACATTTTGTCCCGTAACGCTGTTGGGGGGGAGAAACGGTGGGGGGAGATGTTCATGTTGCTGCAGTGTGACCGCTAGATGTCGCTAAAGGTTACACACTGTAGCTTTAAGTAAAAGTATTGCTGCAGTGCTCAAGCTAAAATATGTCTTAAAAAAATCTGTGGTAATCTGTTAATTGATCAAATCCTGTAAGATTAAACTTAATATTAAGTAAAGTAATCCTGCAGTGGTGCCATATTCAAAGCATTGTCTCATGCACTCCTGAAATGCAAAGCTAGCTGGTTGAATGGGCAAATAAAATTCTAGTGGGAATGTTAACTTAGTGTCTTGAAGAAAAGTTCTTGAAAAGTGTTGAATTATCTATTTAGAATCGATCAGTCCAAGTTGAGTCTTAATTTGGTGGTGAAACAAAGCACTTAAATCAGCATTTAAATGGTGCTCTGTGTTGCATTAAAATATGGAGGGATGTCCATTTACAAGATTCCCCAATCGTCAGCTATTTAACAAGTCACAAAGCTACTCCATTTTCTACCATAAATTTTTTTTTTTCAGTTTACTTATGAGATAAACCACAAATAGTTTTCATATCTCAAATTCCAGAACACACTCTGTTCCTCTAGTGTCTCCATTTGCATAACATCAGCAGCGGAATGCAAAGCATGGAGCTGTTGTTGAGGGTTTCCTCCTGGCTCCAGTCTGCTGGTGGGAAGGAGTTTGGGGATATGCGAAGAATAAACAGTGTAATCAAGTGGGAGGAATTCCAGTGAGATTCAACAAAACACAAATACACAAAAACATACACACATTTTCAAAGCACAATACAGTAGGATCAGGTGGCTGTGTCCTCCTGGAGCAGCCACAGCACAGTATGCAGCTTTAAAGAGGGGCTTTCCTACCAATAGTTTTTTACAGAGGGGGTACAGCCTCCAAAGTCAGCATGTTTGTATTTGTTTGTTCACTAAACACTGGGCTACTTTCCCAGATGAAATTCTGCTCTGTAGGATAATCCTGATAAAAATCTCTTTCCTCCCACTCTAAACCCCCAGGTTTTATTTCTCATTCAGTAAAAGTGTTCTCAGATATGCAGTTCCTCACCCTTTCATATTAGTCGACATCTTTCTCTAAATTCCTTTCACAGCAGTCAGTGACAGCCTACTCAATGACGTCTGCATCCCACAGCAGCATAGAGAAAAGCATAAACGCCTCGACTCTGCGTCAACACGCTAAATGGACAATATGCTGCACTGAATCATTATCTTGTCTACCCAACTTCAAGTCCTCACTTTTACCTCGGCCACTGGGGATCACTTTCCGATCTTTTGCTCTTCCTTCTCTTGCATAAACATTGCTGCAAGTTATGACATACTAAAAACAGGTGATTAGAACAGTACTGCTACATGCAATTCTTTATTTAACAAGCATGTTTCCAGCTTAAAGAGGAAAAAAAAGAAGAAAAAACAAGCAAAACACACTTCCATTAACATATTCTGCTGAGTAACACTGACTGATATCCTTCCCATGTATTTTTTTATTTTTATAAATCTTGTCATATCTAGCTTGCATATTTGCAGACACTTCCAAACAGTATCTAGTCTACATTTGGTGGGTTTAGACACAGAAATATACAAACTTTACAGCTTTATTGCTCTACTGCTACACGGCAAAAAGTGAAGCGAAATTAGTAAGTAAGTAAAATAATCTTACAAGGAAATGAGATTTTTACACTTACAGAAAGTGAAAAATCTTATCTAATATCTTATTTCAAGTGAAACTTATCTTAGGGGCCAAAATACTATTTTATTGGAAATATACCCATCTGCTTAAATGAAGGGCAAATACATACCCTTGCTTCATATAATTCTAGTTTAATTTAGATCCATTTTCATTGAATGCTAAGTGTTCAGTATGTCATTTGAAGACATTAAGATCTCAAGAGAAACGCCTTCGCCTGGTCAAACCCTGTAGTTCAGGGAGAGGGTGGAGTCAGAGTCAAAAAATATGCATGGCCAGGAGAAGGAGGGGGTCACTTTAGTGGCTAGCTTTTGACTGGGAAGGGCCATCTGGGAAGGGCCATTTTGATTTTGCTGCTACTGTAAATTCATCATCAGGATGCTAAAGAGATATAAACGACAGACCATTTAACAAACTTGCTAATTGACACATTTTTTTGATTGATCAATTAACAATCAGATAGCCAAAGGTTCCTTAAAGAAGATTTTTTTAAAGACATTAAACCTAGTGAAACTAAAACTTTTCCACTTGAGGAGTTCTGGATAAAGCATATTTACAGATAAAAACGTTTGTTTAAAATATCTATTAAAATATCATCTAAAGGTATGTTTTAGAGTCTCTATACTCCAGTTAACGATTAATCAATTACTAAATCAGTTGACAATTGTTTTCAATAAACGATTCATCAAAATTGAGGGTTGATTGCCTAGTGGTTAGAGCAGTGCACTTCAACTATGAGAAGGTTGCAAGTACCCAGCTTGATCCACACAGCTTCCACTCTGGGTCCCAGAGCAAAGACCCTTAACCCTACACTGCTCCCCAAGGGGATGAGTTAAATGCAGAAAGTACATTTCCCCGTTGTGAGATCAATAAAGTTCAATTTCTTTTTCTATTTCTATTAATCTGATTAATGTTTTCAGCCCTAGTTATAATATGATATATAGGGATGCAATGATTGCATGTTTCTGGCTGATCACCGATTCCCGAGCTTTAAAAAGCCTGCCATGTCAGATCAGATTTGATACAGATTTTTTTGTTATAAGATCACAAGACATTTTCAATGTTCCAATCTTACCTCACTGAAAGACATCAATCAGTACCCATGAAACAATAAAAACTTCTGAAAGAACTGCATAGAGCATAGAAAGTGAGGGCTTTCCAGACCGTTGCAGAGGTAGAAAAGATCGGTTTCACATCTAAGTAACGGCCAATCACCTAACTCACAAAATGAAGGCGATTGAGGCGGATCAATAGAGATACACTTAATAATGGCGTGTAGTGTGAAAGGCCAAAAAATCGCAGCAATGCCAGGTGTTCCTTTAGCAGAGCAGTAATTGAGCAACATGTGGGGCTTTCTGTTGTTGTTGGTCCCAATATTTAAAATGGCCATAAATCTCAGCAAGTAGATTTTATAGTCTTTTTTTTTTAGATTTTTTTTTTCACGCTGTGACGATTCTAGGATCATTAGTTGGACCAGCATGTCTCTCTGGTTTCCCACACTCATTCCCTCCCTTCCTCCACTCAACACCCAACTAAACACACAAAGCCCCTCAAGACGAAGGAGCCAATGACTGCTTGTTAAATAACACATCAGAATCACTAAGCACTAAACGTAAGTTTATGTGTTTTGACGTTTCAACACAATTTCATGAAACGTCTACCAGTGGGCATAACTTTGGGAATTGGATTTTTCTGCCTGTGGCTTTAGAGATTTGGTTTATGTCAACAAATTGGCTTCCTCTGCAAACAGCCTCAAAGGGGGAAGGTTTCCCCAGAACTCATAACGTCTGAGTTGGATGTCCTAAGACTTCCTGCTGGTAGAAATGTGTTGCTATCTAAGCAACGTCCGACTGAAAGTTTGTTAATAACCCATGGACAGAGAGCGGTGCACTGCTGTCCATATTCTGGGATCTACCTGTCAATGTTGGATTTCTATAGGGTCAGGGTCACATGCTTCATACCTTTACTGTTGAACAAAGCTGCGCAAATGCCTTCACAGGACAGGTGGCAGCTATTTAAAACAAGAGCATTCTAATTTGTCAGCTAACTGATATATTAGACTACCTCTAGCACTATGATAGGACCAAAGGACCTAAAATTAAAAGGATTATGGGACAATATGTGCACATTTATCCTCACTGAGATAAGAAGACAAATTCAATTCTGGTAAGCCCAGGGGTGAGTTTTAAGAGTTGCAGATAAGGACAGACAATCCTCCAATGAATGGTGTGCAGAGTAGGGCTGCATCAACGAATCGATAAAATCGATAAAAATCGACTTTTAAAAGCATTGGCAACGAATTTCATCATCGATTAGTTGTGTCGCGCGATTAATGCGTCATCCGCCGCCATCATCACCACATCCACTTGACTGAAGCGGGGGAAGAAGGAAAAATACGGCAGAGCGAGCCAGCGCTGCAGGTGCAGTGTTGCCAACTCAGCGACTTTTCAGACCCCTCCAGCGACTATTTTTCAAAAAAGCGACTAGCGACAAATCTGGCGACTTTTTACGGTGTCACTGGCGGCTTTTGGGGACTCTTACGTGAAAGCATGTATTATTCCTACTCTGCCGTGGGGCGCATCCCCCCGCTCCCGCAGGAGTCCCTCTCAGCGCTGCAGTCAGAGCAGCAGGATGTTACCTTCAGCGTCCAGACTGCAAATGAAGCGCACATGCGCCGGGATTGACGGCGCAAATTGATCACAATAATTAAAATAGCCTGCGCTTTGTACAGTGAAAAAAGTCATAACATGCAACTTTTGTCAAAATAAATTAACATGGCACGGAACCACCATGTTTGTTTGGTTTTAAAGTGGGGAAATGTAACGTTAGTTTTTCAGGTAGCTCATCTGATGCTTTCCTTACCGTGTTAGTAGGTTACAGACAGTGATAAGGTTGGCTACTTATTTTACTTTTAATTTCATTTGAATTAGCTTAAAGGAATAGTACACCCAAAACATGATTAGCCTTCATTTTCTACTCACCCCCATGCTGAACAACACTCTGGAGTAGGCTTGTCCCGATCCGATCCACGTATCGGATCGGACGGCGATATTGGCAAAAAATGCGTATCGGCAAAGCATGTAAAAATGCCGATCCAGACTGCCGATCCAGTTTGAAAAAAAAAAATCTGGTCCGTATTTTCCAGTTACGCCGATTGAAACGATCCATTCCACTATTTTGCGCCAGTGTTCCCCGACTCCGGTCCGCATTTTCCAGAACACCTTCAACACACCCACAGGTCTTTTTGGGTCTGTGTCCCGGTCTAACCATTAAAACAGGTGAATTGGAAGATAGCGGGGAAAATGTCAGCAGTGTGGGATTATTTTATCCTGCACGATGAAAAAGATGATGAGGCGGAGTGTAAAACATGCCACATTAGAGTCAAGCGTGGTGGTAAGGCTGTGAGACATTTTAACACAACAAATCTGATCAAGCATGTAGCGAAATATCATCATAAAGAACTTCAAGAGTTTCTAAAGAAAACCGACGACAAGAAAAAGAAAGGTCCTACACAACTAACTCTTGCAGAAACATTTGGGAAGCGTGATATGCTGCCACTTAATAGTGCTAAAGCCCAAGGGATAACAAGAGTCATTGCTGAGAAAATAATTCTGGATGACGAGCCGTTACCTCTCGTCAGTAAAGTGGGCTTTAGACGCACCATCCAACACCTGGAACCACGATACAACATGCCCAGCCGTCATTACATCCTCGAGAAAACTATCCCCCAGATTCACAAAGACGTTTGAAGGTATATTGAAAAACAAGTAGAGATTGCAACAGCGCTTAGTTTCACAACCGACATATGGAGCTGTGCTCACCGTCCTTTATCTTTATTAAGTTTAACTGCACACTGGATTGGGCCAGACTTCAACCCCAAAAGAGCGGTTTTACATGCGCGTGAGTTTAGAGGCTCACACACAGCGAATGCCATTACAGACGCTATGGAACATATGTTACTGGCTTGGAAGATTGATAAAAAGAGGGTCCATGTAGTTTTAAGGGACAATGCGGCCAACATGAAAAAAGCAATGGATCAGCTTGGTGTGCCCAGCCTAGGATGTTTTGCGCACACTTTACAGCTGGTTGTCCAACACGGTCTATTTGCACAGCGAGCTGTAAGCGATGCCATCGCTAACAGGAGAAAAATAGTAACCCACTTCAAGCACTCCCCCAAGGCATACTCGGAACTCGAGGATGTTGAGGAAGAGATGAACGTTGAACCGAAGCGTTTGCAACAAGATGTCAAGACCAGATGGAGCAGTACAAAGATGATGATTGACAGCCTAGTGCATTGTAAGCGGGCACTGCAGGCCTATGCATCGGATGGCGACACCTATCTGCCAGCCACATTAACCGGCAACCAGTGGTCGCTGCTAGAGAAAACGGCGACCGTGCCTAAACCCTTCCAAGAGATGACCGCGGAGGTCAGTGCTGCCTCTGCCACAGCAGCAGATGTCATCCCATCTGTCCGTGTCCTGACACGCTTTCTGGACAGTGAGAGCGAAGAACACCGAGGGCTTCAAACCATGAAGGCTACCTTACTGGATGCTGTGCACACACGTTTTGACTACGTGGAAACTGATCCCCTCTATGCTGTGGCAACAATGCTGGATCCACGCTACAAAGACAAGTAAGTGATTATTATTATTATATTATTATTATATTATTATTATTATTATTATATTATAATTGTTATTATTATATTATTATTTTTATTATTATTAATAGTATTATTATTAGTATTATTATTATTTGAGTGAGTTACAAGCTATAGTACAATAATTTAAATATTTTACTCTACAGTTGTCATTTATTTCTAAATAAAAGATTCTCCACTGTAAAATCAATAAAGTGTCCTACCATGACTATGAAGCTGAGCTCAGTGGGAAATTAGTCCCTAACTATGTAGGGGAAGTGATAGACATGGGGACTGACTGCAGTTCTACTGTAAGGTGCCTTGGTAAAGCTCAATGACCGGCGTACCTGACATGGAAAAACCAGACCAGGCATGGTGCTTTAGGTTAATAGAATATATTAATAAGGCTATGGATTCTTTCAAAAAAAAAAAAAAAAAAAATCGATCGTCCCCATTCTTTTTTTACAACTCGACTGCTGATTATTATTATTATTATTATTGTTCAGCTATCTGATCTATGTGATCTATTTTGTATGTTACTTGTTTTCATTGAACATTTATATGTGGACACTGGCTAAAACAATATAAAATAATTGATACATCTTTATTACATTTTATCCAAATGTTAAGGTTCTTCACTGCTACCAACCTGGATCAGGCAAAGGAGGCAGTAAAAGTAGAGGTGATGAAAATGGAACAAGAGCTGAAGATCATACCCTCTAGAGAAGGTGTGGCTGAAGCTGAGACAGCAAAGCAACCACCAGGAATGGAGGCTGGAAGCTCAACCAGCAGCCTGGGCTGCTACTTTGACGAGATACTGCAGGAGAACTACACAGCAGGTCCGTCTGAGCAGCAGATCACCCCAGGGGCACTGTTTCAGTTGGAGAGCAAACTCAGTGAGCCTCCACTTGGGCGTAAGAACAATCCTTTTAACTACTGGAGAGACAATCAGGCTCGACTACCCACCCTGGCAGCAACCACAGCCAAGTTCCTCAGTGCTCCCTGCACCAGCGTTGAAAGCGAAAGGCTTTTTAGCGCAGTCTCACTCATCATTGATGAACACAGGAGCAGGCTGACACCTGAGAATCTTGAAATGCTCGTCTTTGTAAAAAAGAATCTCCCCATCATGCTTGGACAGCAGTCAGAGCAAACAGTTGAAGGGAGTGTGTAGATGGAGACTAGGTGTGGAGGAGATTGGGGAGTATAAGGCATTTTTGTGTAATAGTTCACTATTATTTGCACTGATTTTTTTTAAGGAGTGTCTTTTTTCAAGAGTAGAGTCCTGATTCTAAGTTATTAGACTATTTTCCACTCTTGTCTATTTTGCATTTTTATTGAAACTTACAGTAATACTTGCACCTTTAACTGTTTACGGTTTTACTGTTCACTGTGCAATTTCAGATTGCTATTCATAATTTTGTCCAGTTTGTGTTTATCTCTTAATAAACAGGTAAGTTTGTTGTTACCAATCATTGTGTTTTATTCAATCTCACCTAATTCAGCTGGCTAGATGTTATCAAGAGTACTAAAACCCTTTTCAACATGAGTCTTACAACTAAGGCTAAATACTTTAACTTAAACTTAAATACATGCTCGGATAGGCTGGTATCGGCCAGTATCGGTATCGGATCGGAAGTCCAAAAACAATATCGGTATCGGATCGGAAATGCAAAAACCTGGATCGGGACATCTCTACTCTGGAGTACTTTTTTGATATCTCAAATGCATCTGGAGATCTGGGAGGCTTCTTACTGTCTGCTGACATTCAAATAATGGAGGTCTATGGTGCCCGAGGCAGAAAGGTCCATAAAAGTCCACAAAAAACGTGTCAATATTCCTCCATACTGCTCATCCAATGTATTCCAAGTGTCCTGAGTGGGTAGGGTCCATAATTTACTCGAAACAAAGTCATTTAGAATGTTATTAGAGCATAAACAGTAGTGTATAGGATTTCCTAAAAGCGCGCCCCTGCGAGTTCACGAGTCTACGGAAACCGCGGCAGACCAAACCAGATGAAAGTGCGCATTCAGCTCGGCAAAGAACTCAGGCTCTTCCTCAACACTGAAGTCCTCAGACATTTTTCTTTCGTTGTTTCTTTCTTTGCACAGGTAAACAGCAAATTTCTTCTTCTACGCTTGCATTATCAAGAGCAGACGCTGAATGCGCACTTTCATCTGGCTTGGTCTGCCGCAGTTTCCGTAGGCTCGTGAACTCGCAGGGGCGCGCTTTTAGGAAATACTATACACTACTGTTTATGCTCTAAAAACATTCTAAATGACCCTACCCACTCAGGACACTTGGAATACATTGGACGAGCAGTATGGAGGAATATTGACACGTTTTTTGTGGACTTTTATGGACCTTTCTGCCTCAGGCGCCATAGACCTCCATTATTTGAATGTCAGCAGACAGCAAGAAGCCTCCCAGATCTCCAGATGCATTTGAGATATCAAAAAAGTACTCCAGAGTGTTGTTCAGCATGGGGGTAAGTAGAAAATGAAGGCTAATCATGTTTTGGGTGTACTATTCCTTTAAGCAGCGTTTATATTTACTTTATAAATAAATTAACTTGCAAATTATGAGGGCAAGGCTTTGAAAGTTTAAATCTTCTGGCAAAAATAAAGTAAAGATCCTGCAATTTATGGAAGTAAAGCAGAATAAAATCCAGCAAGATCAGTAATATGTCAATTAATTATATGCCGCATTTCCATGTAAATATCTGTCTTTGGAGGATGTGTTTTTTAGCACCCCTAGTTCTCTAATTTTTATTCCAAATACAATTTATAATTTGAATCACAGGGCTATTTTTATCTCTCAAGTAGCAACTTTAACTGCTACACTTTCCTGTCTTAAAAGGCAGAACTCTATTAGTCTAAAAAAAACTCATTTGTTGAAATGGGGGGACCTATTGTTTGAACCCCCTAGGGGCTTTTAAAAAAAAAAATGTCTTTTTTTGCGCTTTATGACACAAAGTACCCTATATTTTGTGGATGTACAGCTACATTTCTCATGTAAGTTTGCGTAGTTTTAACACAAACATTTATTTTTCATATTGCACCAGTACAGTTAATGAGCAACCTGTACTTGTGTGCTTGTTTGTTCTGTCTAAAATGTTTATTTTGGAATAAAGAGGTTAGTATAAAAAATATTTTTTGTCAGATTCATCGATTAATCGAAAAAATAACCGGCCGATTCATCGATTTTTTAAATAATCGTTAGTTGCAGCCCTAGTGCAGAGGACTACTACCTTGCATACAGAAGCAAAAGAAAGGAATTCACTCTAAACTTTCATCTTAAGCCTTCTATTTTCAGAAACCAGAAGAACCATCTGTGTCACAACAGATCTGCATATTCATCTCTGACCCTGTCGTGACTCGTGCTGCGTTTCCAAACCAAACTGGCCTCCTACTATAAATTCTGCAGCAGAAATACATTCCAGCAATGCAGCCTCTATGGACGCATATGCCGGGTCAGGCACAGGTCAGAAGCCTTTCTGCTCGCCTGTGGGTCTCCCAAGGTGTCTCCATGACTGCAACAAGATACTGAGGAGGGGCCTAAAAGAAAAGGCAGACCCAGATCCTGAAGGACGGACAGACAGACGGCTTCTGTTTGGCCCGTTGCTTAACAGTTTGGCTGTGTGACAACAGCATATGACACTGTGCGTCTGTGTTTTTGAGGAGAGTGTTAAGGGGGAGGAGAGGAGTGGAGGTGGAAAGGGGGAAAGAAAGAAAAACACTCAGCTTGAGAAGAAAAACACTTAAAAATAGTGCGAGCAATGGATGGACAAAAATAAGGTGGGACAGAGAAAAAGAAATTCACATAGCTCTTTAGTCGTGTGTTTCGACAGCAGCACTGTCGGGAGCAGAGATAAGCCAAGCTCCGTTTTACCAACCCAACAGAAAAGCCATATTTACTCATCACCAAAGCAGGCTCTCAAAAGCCCTTCAGTACAAAGCGCTGTGAGAGAGGCAGCAGTGTAATTATACGGTAGCCTCGTTCAACTAGCGAGGTTTCAGAGGTGCTGCTGGTGTTCGTTTTTCACCGATTGTTTGTCAAATCAAAATACAACAACTAGTTTGTTTGGTGAAGATGGTAAAGAAAATGTAGATTTGCTGTCCTGGTCAAGCCCGTCACACCTTGATGATTTAGCCAGCTGACATCTCAGAATCTCCTAAAGCGCTGGCATACGCTGAACTTTCTATGTATTTTTATAACGAGTCCAGAACTTATGTCCAACTACAGCCTAACTAATGCATAATGCACGTCAGCGTAATGCCCATGAAATGATGCATAAGTCAATGTCCTGAGGAGGTCAGTAATGCGCCCGGAGGCAACCGGTCTGCATAAAAAGGTTTCTTTGATTGCGGTATTAACCTAGCTGCTGTTAGCCGCCCGCCAAAAAAAAGAGAATAAATAAATAATAAGAAAAAGAAAGAAAGAAGGTTTGCAGTCGCAGGAATTTCAGAGTCATGTCTGCTAGGAAGTTTGTTGGTCGTGGGCGAGAACGCAGGGAGGATCCCTCACACTCACCTTCACACTCACCCTATGATGGGGGTGCAGCCTGGAGGAGAATTGACGATTTCCTCCTGTGACCCCCCTTTTATAGCTAAATGCGGCCAATACGCCATTATACAGTAGGTGTAAGTTAGAATCACGATCAGTGGTTGTCTGGAAAACGTCAAATACTTCAATATACGTTGCAGATAAGATCTTGATTAGTTGCGCATAAGTTATGCACAAGTTATTCACAGGTTTTAGATAAGCTAGACACCACAACTTATTAGTAACTTACACTTAAAGTCGTAGGGAAGTCATATTTAAATGTCAAATCATTCTGGCTTAAACATGTATATAAATGTATTCTTTATTAGAATATATTGCCCCAAAATTTAGAAAATTTCTCTTTAAAAAAAAAAAAAGTCCTGTCTTGAAATCTGTGTTTTTTGTTTTTTTTTCCGTTTTCCTATGCAGGCCAGTTAGTTATAAGTCAGCCTGTACACCGAAATTCAGCCATTCATGTATCAACGGTGATCTGTCAATCATTTTTTTTCGGTTATAGCATCTTGATTCATATTTCACAGCTAATATACGCAACTGTTGAAATAATGAGTAAGACTCATTTACTTGACCATTGAGTTCCGTCCCAGTGTTCACGGGGATGGACGTCTGTGTCTTCGGCAGGCGTAGCGCTAACAGAACTGGCAGCGTTGCGAGAAAAGGGCTCAAACATGTACGGCTGTAAGCCTTCTACACCAAACAGTTTCTGCCACCCAGGCACCCTCATCCACAACAACTCCCTCCCCGCTTTCCTCCTCTGAATAACAAATATATGACAGAGGAGACTCAGCCACGACCTCCGACACAAAACTCTCCTCCTCGATCATGTTTCCGCTGTCCATAGCGTCCCTTGACAGTGTCATTGCTAAGTGGTAAAAAAGTCCAAAAAAAATTTGAAATGTTTCAAATCAAACAAGTTGTGTTTCAAATCACTGTACAATTGTAGTTCAGCTTTGCGCTTGAATTTAGTGACTATCAATTTCAAAGCAAAACATTTAATTGTATATTTTGCATATACATTCAAGGCTATTCAAATTTTGTGTCTGACACCACCAGTTTCTGCCAACAGTGATCAGCTCTGTGTGCCTTTTACCAGCAGTCAAGTAAGAATTACATTCCTACTTAGCTTGGATTAAAAAGATATCCTGCCAATATTAAATAATTGAAATAATGTGGAGAAATTTTAAAATGATTTCTCAGATTCAATTAAGTTTAGTGTGAGATTCCAGTTTAAAAAGCAGTCATATCCAAGAGACCAAAAACTTAAGATAAAAATACAATAAAAAACCTAAATTACATAACAATATCACTCAAATTCACAAAATTCATAAATGGGGCTCATGTTATCCCAGAGCCAATCTAACCATTTGACTAAAAGTTGGGGTTCGAATGTAATCAAGCAGATTAACAGCTAAACAAATTACTATTATTTCAAGAAGAGTCTGAAAAACATCAAAACTATTTTCTTGTGTCCTTAAACCATCTGCATCTTGCCAAACAGGTTGGTAATTAAGCAAACACCATCTCTAGTTCAAAACTGGAAAGCTGTTAGTAGAAACCCCCCACTGACAATAAGCTTAGACTCTTTCACTTCTGCTTTGGCTGGGAAAACGCTTCCTATACCAACAGTTAATGTGGTCAACACAGATGTTGATCCCAATTTTTCAAAATAGATTTACAGGCTTATGCTCCTTTTAATCTTGTATCCAAATATCTTTTTGCAGTAGTCTCCAGCTTCAGGGTTTAATTTTGTAAAATTGCTTAAAGTGACAACGGATGTGAAAATCTAAAGTATATAACACCAGTTATATTATCTCTGCATACCACCCACTCGCTAGGCGATATGCCTACCACAGAAAAAAGCTAAGTCAGCCTCAGGAAGAAGTGAGCTTTCAGAGTGACAGCAGAGCACAATAGTGCTGCCTTTAATGTGATATTTTTATCTGGTGGCGCGTCGGCTGACACCAGGTAAGGGACTAGAAAACTAGGGGCTGTTTATGCATGAGGCGTTCGTTGCTCTCTGACCAACATTCTGAGGGGTTAACTCCATTCAAGGAGAGAAAAATTCTGAGTCCAGTTATTTCTTCTTAGATACAGAGCATACTTCCAGGTTCTGCCTTCAAACACACTACAGGATTTGAAGGATGTGGGCAAAGGGATTCCAAATCCATTTATGTAAACTACAGGCAGAAGAAACTTCAGTAAAGTGAAACGGGAACATTATGCAGAATCAGACCAGAAATTTGTCACTCACACAAAGAAAGGAAAGAGAACTGTATCCCTATGAGTGCATGTCCACAGATGCCAGACCAGAGGTTAAACATGGCTTAATTCCCAACGCAGCAGCAGCTGCTGCAGTCTCTGCTCAATCCAATCTAACCTGTCTGAACATCCTGTAGCCTGAGACGACCCCTTCTGAGCAGGAAGAGATTACTCACATGGCGGCACAAAGATATTTGTTCAGCTGTAAGAAGCAGTAAAACGGCAACCATCAAGTAAGTACATAAAGAAAAAATCTTTAAACACATTTATCTGTGTTTTCTGATGCGATAAAATATTTTTTTTCATTAAATCTTCATAGAGCTTTCCCCTGCAATTGCTGCGGGGGGAAAAAATGTGTTTTATGACAAATAAATTCTTCTCTTTCTCTGAACATCTGTATCAGCAATTCTCAAAGTCCAGATGGCAAAGTCACTCTGGACCCTTTTCTCTGGGCCTCAGAGGACAGGTATGCAGGATAGGCATTTCTAAAGCATGGCACAAACATCACAGCATTAAGGAATAACACTCATTAAATATCACAGCATTCAAACTTTTTAATTTAAGAAACAGGAGGAATACCTTTCTCCTGGAGGTCCCCGTTTCATTCTACTGAACTGCATAAACTATGGAAATACACTAAAGTCGCAAAAGATAAAAATTTTTGGTTAATTTGTGATCATCAGCTTTTCAACTGAAGTATGCGCTGCAGAAGAGAAAAATATTAAGAAGCTTTGAAGAGGGACAAAGTATCAGTGTCAAAAAAAAAAGAAGAAGCAAATTTAAATCATTGTTGGTGAATATTTCTGTGGAACATGATCGCAACATTTTTGCAGGTGTTGTAAGACTGAAGAAACGGTAGTGCAGATTTGAAATCATATTGAATAATTTTTTAATTAACTGTATTTTCCAGACTATAAGCCTCTACTTTTTGCCCATGCTTTGAACCATATGGCTTATGAGAACGTGCAGCCTTTTTGTGGATTTTTTTTCCCAACTGCCAGAGGGGGAAGTTTTAGTTAGCACAAGCACATGCTAGCAGCAGGCATGACGGTCAACAAATGTCTTGAATTCATACATTTTGTCATTTATTTGCTGCATTAAGGGTGAATTTTAATTCTGCAACAGCACACATCAAATGACGCTTGGGTCTGGTCGCGAACCAGTTTTGCTGGTATGCTTCTGTAACGTCGGTCTATACTTTTGAGGGACGTGCAGCAGTTTCCCGCCAAAGCACTAGGGGGAGCCTATTTGAGAACACACAAGAACTTCGGCAGCGCCAGCGGGAGTGTTAATTTACCAAAGCAACATATCCGAGGCATCATACAAGTGGTTGTACTTCTGAACCTCCTCGATCAGCCTTTCTTCGAGGTTACCCATTGTTATTACTCCTTGGTTTTTTTAAAATGGCGCGCTCCGGCACCGAATCGAGAAGGACGACCACAGAGACAGCCAGAAAGGCATACCAAGGACCAATAACAGCCGCTTTTTGTCTGCCCACTTCCGCTTGAGATCTGTGTGGGTTTCCGACCGTCCGACGTGTAGTCAGGATTTTCTTTTAGGTGCGTGACAACGGTTGCAGAGCCTCTGTGCGGGGGGCGTGGTCGCGCTGAAATAAAGAGCCAACGAAACCCCTCTCTTTCAGTAGAAGCTCTTACTGCTGCGGGCCAACAAGCTAACTGGAACTAGCATTCTTCTTTGTCCCTACTCTAGGGACAAAATATTTAGAGCTTCCCCTACAGGTTTGGTGGGAGACAGTTATCTCCGGCTTATATAGGCAAGTTTCCAGTTTGTTTTTTTGTTTTTTTAATATAGTGGGCACGGCTTATAGTTGGGTGCGCTCTATAGTCTGGAAAATACGGTAATAAAAATTATAATTTCACACGCTTAAAAAACATTTAATTTATTGTAAGTGGCTTGTTTGTGCTTGAAATTTTGCATACTCTCCCATTAAAAATAAATTCACAATAGTAATTAAAATACCACAAAACTGAAAATTTAATAATAGATAAACATTTACTAAAAGATTATTTTTTTAAATAAAAAAATTCTTCTAAAAACCAAACTGTCTCAAAGTGTTATTCAACATTATTTAAGTTCAGGGGCTCCATCAGGCTTGTTTACTTGTTTTATTTATTAATATATGTGTAAATATTCAAAATCAATGTCATAATTTCCATTTTTATTTATTATTACTTTTGTCAATTTCAATTAATGTTATTGGCAGCTGTCTTATCTGTCTGTAATGGAGGGGTTTGCAAACTTTCACAAGCAATTTGGTTAGATCATTTTTAAGGTTAAACAACACAATTACAGGGAGTCCAGCCTCTTAAAATCCACCTGATCACCGGCGACCGTTCTTGAAACGTTTACAACAACTCAGAAATGCTGGTGACACCTGTGAAGCTCCACAGCTCTGGAACTGTTAGAGGTCTGAGCTATTCTGCATTTGTAGTTGACATGATGTAGAACAAATCTAATACAATCAGACATGCCTGTTCTCAAGCATGTTCTCTACTACTGCTGTTTAAAAAAATACCTATTTTTCAGAAACTAGAGGATGTTTCAAATAATGTATCACACATGTTACTAGAGTTTACAGTTCCTCAGTTATTTGCTTTTCCATTTGGGTATGCAAAATAGGCGAGGATTACCTAAAATTAGGTGGGTGTTAAGAGGCTAAGGAAAAAAAAAATATTAATTTACATATTCATTTTAAAGCTATCTGAGTTTTATCAGCTCACTTAGGGCACACAGTTCAACTATAAAGGCACATTGTTGAAGCGTAAACATTTCATTTATTTTCCATACTTGCCTCTACAATGGCCTCATATGTAAAATTAGTTTTCTTCCATTTACTGCAGTTGCGTCTATAGGCATCATTAGTCACTTCATGAGAGAGTACTTTGGTTCAGATTCTCTGGGCGGGTGTGTGGGCGTGACGAACTGCACGCTGTCGTTCACCTGGCATCCCGTTTGAGTCCTCGCCGCCTCTGACGCAGTCAGAGAACAAGAGCAACTGTTTCTCAAGATGAATCAAAGACCAGTCGCAAGTTCACCTCAAATCCCATCACAGACTCCACACAAGAGGAACACAATTTGATTTTTTTCAAGTACTAAGAAAAGGGCACACAAATTGGTGCCTGATCAATATTTCAGGAAGTTTTTAACAAATAAAAGGGAGCTGAAAGCTGCTCTGAGAATTACCCTTATTTTGCTAAAATAACAGCAACAATTTTGAGCTGCATAGTGGCACAGTTTGTAGAAAAGATACCTTGTAGCAAGAAGGTCCTGAGTTCAATTCTTTCTGCATGGAGTTTGCATGCTCTCCTTGCAGACGCATGGCTTCTCTCCAGGTACCCCGGCTTCCTCCCACAGTGCAAAAAAACGACACTCCTGTGTTGGTGTGTGTGTGGTTGTGTTTCTCTGCATTGCCCTGTGGTGGACTGGTGACATGTCCAGGCTGTACCTTGGGTTTCCCCCATAGTCTGCTGGAGATATGCACCAGCCCTAACGCAACCCCGACATATGCGCGGGGGGAGAATCATGGACGGATCTATGATTTGTTACCTCTGGCGAGATTAAGCCTCTAAACAAAAGACGTGTTCAATAGTTTCATCAACTTGTCACAAGAAAAGTCTGCAAAAAAACTTGAACTCCTTTAAGATGTATTCATCTTAGAGTGACCCATTAACCATTAATGCAAAAACTCTTGAATTCATGGGGAGAACATCAAAACTCAAATGCAAAAAAGATGATCAATCCTCTTAGGACATGAAGTTATTAATGGATTACAGGACATATAACATTTTTACCTAATATAGATCTAAGTTCTAGGACCTATCCAGCCAGGTTGTGCAGACAAGGGCAATAAAAAAAAAAACCCATCATCCTATCACTGATACAGAATGATCATCTGAATAAGTAGAAAATTCCTTCTTAGCAACACATAGAGGAGCAAAATCTGTCACTGACAGATTACACGGAGGGCTCACTCTTTTGAATATTACACCATCATTACAGGATGAGACAGATTTAAACCCACTGCCCCGTCATTTAGACCTGCTGATTAGCAGCAAGAGCCATTTAACGTCTAATCTGGTTGACCAGCCTAAATTTAATTTGCAGTAATCTGGTTAAAAAGAGCAGGCTTCACTATATATTCATGGCTTATTGTCCGCATTATAAGGCTTCCATTTTATACTGATCATTTTCAACCTCATAACTTCAAATGAAAGGCAGAGTATAACTTGATTTAGCTCTAAAGTGTTAGTTAAAAGCTAGAAAATCAAAATCCTACATTAGCTTCCTATTATATTACTGTGTTTATACTGCGTTTCAAGGATCATTTTCACATTTAGTACGAATGTGAAATGTTCTGACATTTTGAGGAGCGAAGGTTTTCTAATTAAGAAGCAGATCTCTCCTTCTACAGACACAATGACACTGATGGTTTTCTTCTTTGGTGGGATCAACACACTTCAGGCCCAACAGATTTGTTATCTGCTGCCATGGGAAAATGTGGTAAGAGGACAAATAATTGACATTTGAGGATGGGACTTATTAGCTTTTCTTGTCAAACTGAGTGATTAACTGTCAAAAGAGTCGAGACTCAAATCGACAACATATGAAAACCTGCACTGAAAACATTATTTTTTTCTTTTAGAATCAATGAAAGGTGCTAAATAAGACTGCTGTGTTTGAACAGAGCTATAAAAACTAGCAATGACATCACAGGCCAGCATGTACTGTGTTTACGGAAGTAAACATGGATGATAGTGCCGGGGCGTATCTAGCGGTCTTTCCCAACCATAAAAACGCAATCTTTTCAAGATGGTTAAACATAAATACTCCTCTCCGCATCATTGTCCGACATGGTTGTTGTTTTTCTTGTCACTTCTTCATAACTAGACCCAGAATAGTGACCTTTGTCTGGTATTAATGGCATTCAGGTCGGATGAATGCGACCTGGCCATTCAGACATAGGTCGCATTTAAAAAGATCAGATTCTATCGGATTCAGGACCAAATAGCCAAGTGGCCTGGGTCGCATTGGAAAAATCGGATCTGTGTTGTTCAGACTGTCATGAAAAGATCAGATCCAGATCGCATATGGGCCAAAAAAATCGGATTTGAGTCACTTCAGGCTGCAGTGTGAACTTAGCCTAAGGGCCAGACCTAATAGGTTAAGAAATAATGAGCATTAAATTGCCTGTTCAAACAAAAACTGCCCATGAAATTTTTTTCTGGTGGTTGACAAAAATTAGATATGCAGTGACCGAGTGAAGAAATAACAAGCAAAAGTGTCATGAACCGCCCTATTTAAATGAGAATTTGTTTCTAAATACGACTAATGTGTCGGAGAGCAGAGTGACTATATAGAGAGGAAGATCAAACTTGAAGCTATGAAGTTGGCAATAAAGAAAAACAAAACTTCACGTACAAGTTTCTTAAAGTGCTATAAATAATAGCAAAAAAATTGCTAAAATTAGAAACTCTGAAGTTAACAGATTAAATATCAGTCATAAAACCTGGAAAAGCTCACTTTGAACTAGAAATTAGAAATAAAGTCAGCACTCTTTGCAATATTATCATAATTTAACAAAACATGAATCTTAATCTTTTTACATCTTTTATTGAGACACTCAGTTTTGATCATAACACATTTAACAAGAGTAAGACACAGACTTTCTCACTCCAGCCCTTTAGGTGGCAGTAATACAGCTAAAGTACGCCTGGAATAAATTTGTACAGTCATTTTAGGAATTTTTGTAATATTAAATGGGCCTTATTGATTTATTTATTGATTGTTTTTATTCTTTTAACCATGTTCAATGAGGCACTGGTAGTACATCTTAATGCCTGGGATGTACTAAATGTGTTTGTTTTTAAGGTTTATTCAAATATAGATATATCCCTTTCCAGACTGCAAAACATTTACCTACGGATATCAATAAAGTTACCTTGAAAGAGATTTTACAACAACCCAGAAGGGATTAGAGAGTTGCAGTTAGCACACAGATCCTGGCATGCGAGTAGAAGTGAACACTTTCATTCTACACTAACAGTAAAGTCTTGCAATAATTAATTTTAAACAAGCAATCATTTAAGGCCATAAAAGCAATAAAATCCTAGAGTGACATGTCTTCATGCTTGGGGTTAGGTCAAAGGAAAATCCAAAATAAAACATAGTCACAGTATTTGTTTAAAATAAGGACCTTTTTGTTTTCTTTAAAATATTATTCAGCTCTAAACTGTACCATCTTTTCTGTCTGTGTAGAAACTCTTCAATGCAATCATAACTAGGGCAACAGCAATTCCTCGAAGGATTCCAGGCCTTCCATTACTAAATTTCATTGAGGAAATGATCTGCCTCGTGGCTTTGTTTAATATTACAATGACACCCTATCCAGCTTATTCATGGATACCAAGTGTGGCTATAAACGAACGAGGGAAACAGCAACGAGTAAAAAGAAGCACAAAGAAATGATCATGTTTTGAAGGTGTAGGGTCACTTTGAACCCAACAAAAAAGAAAACTGTGCAGTAAAATTACTGAGATTATGTGTAAAACAGAGGGTGTACAGACAGGAACGGCTGGCAGGAGAGTTTTTATTATGTCTAAATTACATTATTGTTATTATTATTATTATTGGAATGATTTTTTAAAGTCTTTAAGTAATTGGAACCAAAAACAAGGAGTGTGTAAATTGACCCTTTATTAATCTAGAAGAAATTTGTTTTAAAATAAAACTATGCTTTAGAAATAAATAAAAAAAACACCAGAACACAATAGGAAAGTGAAACTTTACTCAATTTTTTGTGGCCTTTTTCACTACAGAGTTAGCTTTTTTTTGCTAATTCCAAAGAGACCTAAATTAGTCACATTATTGTATATTTCCAATTATTCCTAATAATTATAAAATAAGCTTAAGCAATAAGAATTTGACTTTTTTTGTCCAAATACTTGATTGTCAGAAACATTTTCTAGAATAATCGATTACTAAAATAAAAATTTGATACAGCCCTAACTCCAACATAATGTTGTGCCATAAAGTGATGGTATACTGAAATTATGATCTGGATACTTTTTTCTTTATGTTTTTTTTATTTGTAAAGAAATGTTCTTTTGTTTTTTTTTAAACTAAGACTTCTGTAACATTTGCTATCATTTTTGTCATTTTCATCACTTTAATTCCATTTTCTTAATCTTTGTATCTTTTTACATCTTTTATCAATCTCTTTCGTTTGCATATTATCCTTTAATTTCAATGTGTAACTTTAACTATTATTAACTATTCCTGCTGCCCCAATGCCATTACAATGTACATTTCGTTTTTTTTTTTTTCGTGTACAGCACTTTGAATTTTCTTATGACTGAAATATGCCACACAAATACACCTGCCCTGTCTGGCTATTCTTAGTTCAGATGATCCAAATATGTTTGTTGTTAAACCTACTTATTGTACCCACTGTACCTCTCTTTCTGGCCACAATGGCCGAAGACATTTTTGCATGCAAGTTTGCACCTAACTTGCAAACATGCTAAATCTGCTCCAGCAATCGCTTCCAGGTATGATAAATTGCATTGCAGCTGCTAGATAAATACATTTTCTTATGCTCCTTCTAGTACTTTGCATGTTTTGTTTATCAGCATGCGATCTGCATACTCATGAAGCCCAACATGTTAAAAAGTTTGTGCCCACTGTTCAGCTCATTTCAAGCACACAATTCAAGTCAAGAGCTTTGTGCATACCATCAAGTTTGCAGGTGTTTTTATCTGGCTAAGCAGCATTAGATGATGACATTAATGTTTAAATAAAAGCATTAAACTATAATCCATAAATCCAGATTGGTCCAGAAGCCGAAAAACTGCATCGCAGCATCTCTAAGCTGCAATGTATATAAAATAAACCAAAATGATATAGTGAAAATATTCTGCCACCAGAATTTGACAGTATTCAATATCGGTAGCACATAAAACTGCTTGCACTGCAATAAATAGTAGACTATTACATCTCTAAGTGCCGTCCAGTGAAGCTGACCATCAATTCTGTAGATGTCTGTGGCAGAAAAGCTAAATCACAAAGAGGAAGAAAGTTCCATGAGTACTTAGAGAGAAAATTAAAGAGATTGATGGTTTCCCTAATTTGTCTGGAGAAGAGTTTACCACTCAGGTACCTTTCTTAACAACCATGTCTTCTTTTCATCTACCTAATGGGCAAGTGTCTCCTCCAAAGGTTCTTGCCAGACAAGAGTGTTTACAAGTCATGGCGATGCATCGAACTGAAAGTGAAGCCGAGAGAATGTAAGAGACAGAGGAACCAATCCAGTGAGGTTGTTCCAAATCAAATCTGACACAGGATGTGAGCTTCAGCTATGTAGCTCAGGTGGGTTTCCCCGAGTCTAGTCCTCTGTCTTCCCTTTAATGAAATCAGTCTATTTTTGCCTTCTTTATCTTCAAGCTGCCCTATATGCACCATGCATGAACCCGTATAGAGCAAGACAACTCCTTAAGGGACAGACTGCTGCATCCCCCATGCACAAAGGAGCATAATCACAGATCTTTCCTCCCAGCTCTCATTGCTGCTCTTTTTTTAACTCTAGAATCATTCATATCTGCTGTTGTTGCCTAGTTTTTTCCCCACTATTGTAAATAAAAGTGGTGTGTTTTAATTTTTTGCATTGCTATAAGTACACATTTTTTTACATTTAGGTCAATTTGCTAAGTTTCATATTTCTTAAAAAATTCATATCCTTAAAATTGTCCTATACTTATTTTTTACTTCTTTTATTTTTATTTCTACCCTTGTGTGTCGTGCTTACAAAAGCAAAAGCAAATTATGCATCATTTTGAGGTAAACCCCGTCATCCTTGTAAGATTACATCTTTGTATACGCAAGTAATTTAAGCAAGTAGCTCGACAATGTGTATCCAGTTGTCTGGAGCTGGGTTAAGGTAAGGTGAGATTCCAACCCTATTTATTACTTGCCTTCTCCTGTCTCGTAGTTTTTCATCTGTTTTTTTTCTTTGTTACTTCTACACCAATGTTGCATCAGTTAGCTCATTTCATCGACCAAAAATCAGTATCGTTCTGTTTGTTCTAGAAGTGAAATACATTTTTCTTTTTTCAGATTCATCAGATCTAAAACATTTTCTGAAGATTAAATGCATAAATCAACTGAAAATATCTGGATTATGTTTTGATTGTCGCATTTTGTACTGGATTTAACCCCAATAAAAGAAAATAGACCGATTTGAATTGAGCAGGTTGTTTTTAATCTGACTCCTGGGTACATCTTTGCTTGTTACTAATTCTTACATTTGTCTGCAAGCTGAAATCTCTCTTTTTTCTGTGGGTTCACTAACACACAAGCATTCATCTTATCCCAATTGGAGCGGGCCTAGATTGAGAATGTGTAGAACTAATCCAAGAGTCCTATTCATTGTAAATCTGGCCTGCAGTTTTAACTACTCCTGCTGTAAAGTGGAATAAAAGCTGATATTCAGCCAAAAAAATAATAAATGAATAAAATCAGGAACACCAGCAAGTGAGAGAACAATGATATTTCCTTATAAATGCAACCTATGCCCTGAGCCGTTGAAAAACTTGAGGGTGCACATGGAGCCTGCTCATTAGTCCCTCCTTATACAGTAATTTAAACCTGGGAGTTGGAGGATTTATTGTGCTACATAAAACCTTATAACTCAGCTATCTTTACAGATATGACTAACAGACACCTATATTTGAGGTAAACTAACAAAACAAACAAGAGCTGCAAGAGCTTGCATGCTCCACGGAACTACCGTAGTAGTCTGTTTTCTCTACACAATCTAAACCTGCCTTCTGAGGTGCTACAGTTTGTACTCTTCTCCCAGCCTCAATCCTCCTGCTTTATTAGCAGAAAGATTCCACCAAACTGTTCAACAGAGACCAGCTTATTCAACTTCACATATAGGTGCACTCCTCTACAGGCCTTTAGATCAATACCTGACCCCCTTAGCGCTGGAGCAAGCTCTCACGGGAAATTAGAAATGGATTCGGCATGGAGGGGCGGCAGGAGCGGCTGGGTTTTGGTTTCAGTTGACTATCTGCAAGATGAAAATAGAATCTGTCAGCTTGGCTTGCAGCCGGTATATGCAGCAACCGACCGCCAGGGGCAGAGAGTTTCAAACTTTTGGGAGGTGATGTGTGACACGGTTGTTCCTCTGAGGAGGAGGATTTAGCACAGACAGATGAGGAATGTTGTCTCATCTGGGTTATTATGTTCATGGCTTGTTTGTAACTCAGTCCCATTTCATCACAACCTGATGAGTTTGGGCCCTCCTGACCTCTTCACCCCACACACTCTGCTTCCTTTACATTCTTGCTTAATTCACCATTTACACAAACATCTCATAAAAATATGACAAAGAATATTAGGGCATTTCCCTCACATTGCTGTTCATTTCCAGTAAACTGTCTGAGTGGAAATGTTTCACTCGCTCTAATTGAGTTTTTTTTTTTCTGCAACATCTAACAGTAATTATTAGGTCTTTGAAATCTTACACAAAATTGTAATTTTGTTTAATGAGTTGCGGTCTAGTGGTTAGGGCATAGGGCTTGGAATCCTGAGGTCGTGAGTTTGAAACCCACTCCCACAGACTGCCGCTCTGGGTCTCTGCGCAAGACCCTTAACTCCCAAATGTCTCCCGGGCGCTGCTCCCCAAAGGGGATGGGTTAAATGCAGAGAGTTAATTTCTCCATTGTGAGATCAATACATTTTATTATTTCATTTATTGATTCATTTAAAATATTAATATATTTTAAAATCCATTAAACATAACAATCTGAAAAATTATAGGAATTATAGGAGTTTCCAAAATGAGTGATATGTTTCTGAGATCTACATTTTGCTCATGAACTCAACCACTCTAAGAACTGTTAAATAGAATGCTGCACAATACTACTGAGGATTGTGTTGGGAGAGAAGCCCTGTTGAGGGAATCTGCAAGTGAAAAATTTACCAATTGGGATTATGGAGGGCTTTTAACTACAGTTAGTGGAATTCCTGACAGTAAAGAATTACAATAGTCCAGCCTTGAAGTAGATGCTGCAGCCAGTGTTTTGATGACAAATTAGAAAGATAGAAAATATTTTTAACCTAGATTCTCTTTATTGGCTTCCTAGAATAGAATCTAAAACCCCTCTCTTCACATAAGAAGCCTTAAATAACAGAGCTTTGTCTTATATCAGGGATCTGATGGTTCCTTATCCTACCACTGTAACAGAGCATTGGCTCTCAATCTGCGGGTTTACTAGTCGTTCCTAAAATTTCTAAAAGTAGATTCTCCTGTGGAACCAACTACCAATAGTAGCCTGTGAGGCAGACACCCTGTCCACTTTTCAGGGTAGGCTTAAAACTTTCCTTTTTGATAAAGCTTATAGTTAGGGTGGCTCAGGTTATCCAATGCTAATTCTATAGTTATGCTGCTATAGGCTTAGACTGCTGGAGGACCCCGTTTCATCATTCACTCTCTATTCTCCCATTCTGCAGTACCTCTCTCTGCTTTTGCTCAACATAGTAGCTTCATCTGGTCTGTTCACGTTTTGCCATGACACCATCCTGGAGAGAAATATCAGGCTGCGGATACTAGCTTCACTGGTGGAGGGGGGAACTATGGAGCTAGTTAACAGTTACCCTTTGTATCGCTACTTCTTTTTGTATATGTGCTTCTATCTCCTTGAACCCAAGGCGGCTTCAGGAGATGGCGGCTCACAATGAGCCTGGTTCTTCTGGAGGTTTCTTTCTGTTAAAGGGGAGTTTTCCTCTCCACTTTCGCTACAAGCATGCTCGGTGTGAGGGATTGCTGTAGAGTCAATACTTTGATGGAATCGACTGATTTTCCTTAAATAGAAAACTTTGAACCAATCTGACTGTACGATCTGGTTGAATTGCCTCTGTAAAGATACCACTTGTTGTTAAATGGCGCTCTATATACAAACCGAATTGAAATGAATTTATCAACGCTTTAAACAATGGAAAAAAAACCCAACAAAACATGTAATATTTTCTTAAAAATTCACAGTGAGTGCATCTATAGAAAATATAATACTATTATTGTATATTTTATGTATTCGTTGTTTATCCCAAGGAAAATTAAATAATTATTTAAATATTATTAAAAATATCAAAACACGAGTTCAAGAAAAATAAATAATAAAGAAAAACTAATTAAGACTTTCTCAGAGTGAATTATGGGTTCAGCAGTGGACTTTTTTCTTACTTATTTTCCAACTATGTAAGAATACACAAACATATCGCTACTGTGACCTCATGAGCGCCCCCTGCTGTCCTGGAGGCCTTAAAGAAAAAGCAGTTAATGTCACTTATAATTCAATCCGGCTATGGTCTCTAGAAAACTATGCTTCGAGGATTAAAAACAGATTAGAAAGGTTGGGCATAATCCCTGCAGGCCCACACAGAATAAACAGTAATATCTTATGCCCCCCCTCCCATCTCCCACCCCATTTAAAAGGCAGCACGCCGTCAGCATCCCAAACACATGTTAAATTTACCTCTAATTGTGGAGCAGCAGGGGTCCTGATCTACTTCCACAGCAGAAAGAAAGAAAGAAACGAGCCAAACCCCCAAGCAGAGCATCTTACCCATCTGTGCCTGAGTCGGATGTCTTTCAGAGGTTCATGGTGGAGAGGAGCAGCGCTGCTCTGACTCCAGCCGGTTGGATTTGCTGCAGGAGCCGCTATGGCATCGCATTGGTGATGCTGCTGGAGACTCAAACCTGCTCAGCAGCAGCAGCAGCAGCTTCCCTCCTCTCTCCTATAATATCAGGTTATGATGAGAGCTGATCGTCCTGCTGCTGCACAGCCCCCTCATTTTTATATTCCGGAAAAAAAACAGAGCTCCTCGTATAACATAAAATTCTGCTCCAAGTAGAAAAGAGTCAAAGAGCGTAAAAAGAACCGGGATGTGGATGAGTGGTGCTGCTGGGGGGGTCACCGCTGTCTCTACTCGCCGTTTTCTGTCGTGTTTACGCTCCGTTTGTCGCCTCCTCCCTTTCCGTACTCCGAGCTGTCGCCCTCACGCGCCGCTACGCTGTTCCGATCCAGAGAAACCAACACGAAGCCTCCCCCCTACACCGATATTGTTATTATTATTTTACAGCTTTGTCATCCTTTGACACATCAGGCTGCAAAGAGCAGAATGAGGAGGTGGAGACGAGTACACGGAGGGGGGCAAGTGGAAGAAAACGGGAAGGAGGAGCCCCACGAGCGGAGAGCCCCTCCCCCTTTATGCTGCTTTATCAGCGGGAAGAAGGAGGGAGGCACAAATCATCTACATTTATGAAATATGAGAGGGTGGGAGTGAGCGGAGGGGCTTGTTTCAATTCCTCAAAGATGCAGTCACACGGCTCAGCTGCATGCATGGTGCTAAAACACATCTGTGCTGCAAAAACAAGACTAAAAAATAAATAAAAAAGTGAATTAAAGAGCAACTGAGCCAATCAACGCATCCGAGAGAATTCCGCAGCTTCTAATATTGCAGATGCAGATCTAGCTGCTTTATTCTGTATACTTGCAGACAAACACACCATGGCCTGAAGGGGGCGCCAAAGAGACAGCAGTCCATATATTTTATTAAGTATCTAACCATTTATAGTGTAAGTTATCATTTTTTATCACTTGCACATGCCCTTATTTAGGCATTTGACCAATTAGATGAGCCCTTCAATTATATATACCTACTGTAAATTCAGTTGGGAAAAAAAGTTAAGAAAAAAAGGTAAAAAGCTAATTGAAAAGTTAATTAGCCTAAATAACAATTATATTTAGGTTTATAAACTTAAAAAATGTAAGTGCCATTATCAGCATTATTGCCTCTTAGGTTATGTTGCACCAAAAAAAAAATGTTTTTTTTTTCACTCTCAAGAGTATTTTTCATGAATTTCTTATAGAAGCATTTTTGTTATTTTTCTTAACATATTTGGGCAAGTTGGTGTTTCTTGTTATTACATTGACATTCATTTTTGACATCAAAATATCCATATTTTTTTTATGTTCCAAAGGTAATAAGGTACAGTGCTGGATTGCAATAACACTGTTGGCTTTAAATTTTGATTTTCAAAGTATTTCACTTAGTGCCCTATAAAGGGTTAAATATGTGTAATTCTATTGAATAACTAAAAAGAAAAATGCTGAGATTCATTATACACAAGCTAATATAGAAACTTAGACACAGACAATTCTAATATTACAAAAAATAACTAAAACTGGGATAGAGAAATGCCTGCTGAAATTAATGACCCTGTTCTGGTCAGTATGCGTCATTGATGCTTAGCCTGAGCGTATACACATATTTATATCACGGATTCTTGGGAATTTGGATAAAACTTCAAAATCTGAAGGTATATTGTTATAGACCAAGGTCTTGGTCATTTTCAGTAATGTACCGGTGTAACCTCCTCATTTTGTTTTTTCATAAAATAGGCATTTTTCCAGTTATTTCTTTGTTTTCGTCAACACCATCAGACACAATAAAAAGCAAATTTTTTTATTTATTTATTTGGTCTAATATGTATTTAGAGTTTTTAAATCATTCTCTGGGATTGTTAGTACACATATATGCTGTTAAATGCTGAATATTTATTTTTGTTAATTTTTTCTAATGTTTGCCATGTAGTCCTTTAAAAGATCTAACATCATACAATGTTTACTTTAAGCCTAAATAGAAAAAGGATTTTTTTTTCGATTCAACAAACATATTTTTGTATAAAAAAAACAAAAAAACAACTACTTTAATGACAGAACAGCACTGAACAAATATATTGTGAGCATATTCATTTAAAACACATAAAAAGCCCTCTGACGGTGGTGAAAGTGGCCTCATTACAATATACAATTAAAACTGTATACAACTCAAGTCAATGGTTTCTTGCTTATTAACTTTAATCAACTATTTTGTCCAAATAATCATGAGCACTGTGACAAACATTTTTCAAGGAATATAAGGAACAATTAAGCAATATCATTATTAAAAGTACCCCGTATCATTAAACATCAAATCATCATAGTAAAAAATAAAGTAATTACCAGTAGGAATAATGTACAATGCATCACTGACATCTTCTTAAACTGTCGTCTAGCGTCCCCTACTCCTGCTACAGCTCGTCTACTCCGAGCTGGCTCATCCGTGGCCTGATCCACTGGACAGTGGGGAACTGAGTCTTTTCTCTAACATTCGCTTGATACTTGTCTAAATTTCCAAGCCTTTCCGACTTCTCTTTTCATTCAAGTCATAGATTTTTTTTAATCTTCCCTTACATCATCTTCTTCATCCATCTTTGCCTTTCTGTTCTGAGGTATTCCTCCTTTAACTCTGCATCACTATATTTTCTTTTCTCTCTATGCTTCTTTTTATATACCCTGTTTCTTCTCCTCTCCTCCACAGATTGCTGCTGCCTAGTCATGACCTTTTTTTCCCTCTCTTTTTAAAAAGTAACCATTTATGTTATAATCTGATCTAATATTTTTTATACAAGAGACGGTGTTGACATGTTATGGTTGTGACACAAGCAGTGTCCAAAAATATGAACAGGTTTAAGAGAAAATAGCAAACTTACAGGAGATTTAAGTGAATTTGAAGCATGCAGTAGATTTGAAAATGGGGTCCTCGGGAATGTTTTTAAGCAATCACAAAATAATAGTTAATATTTCTCAAAACTCACTGTTTGTAGTTTTAAATACATATTGCAATGTACTCTTTCATTTGGTAAAGATATTAATCAATTCAATTATTACTTTTTGTTTTTTTTAATCAAGTTGAAATGATTATCTCCTATCCAAGGACAACAAATTTTGTACGCAATGGGCCAGCATATAATCATTCAATTCATTTAAGAAAAAATAAACCTTTAAAAGAACCTTACATATGTGCAAAGGACCCAGCGATTATAACCTTGATTCTTTTTACTCATGAAAATGTTATTTCCGACAGAATCAGCACTTTTCTTAGTGGGACATGTTTTTGCCATGTTAGAGCAACCCAGTCAAAGTCTGCAACGATCTCTAATTTTTGATTCTGACACAATATGGGACCCCAATTCAACCTAACTGACCTTAAGCTATTTAACTAATGAACAGTTTTAGACAGACTTTCAAAAAGTGCTCCTCTGCAACACAGAAGAATAGGACAGTTCAGGACGCAGGAGTGGTGCGCCCCGAGGTGGCAGGAAATGATGTGACAGTTGTAGTGTGGGTGAATGACAGGTCGAGTCCCGAAAGTGAAATCCCTTGAAAAAAAAACGTACCAAGAGAAGCTGGAGGTGAAATCACTGAACATCAAAATTAATCAGCAGTCCAAAAGACAGATGGAGACGATGGAGACCTGGTTTAGCTACAAGGCTTGGCTAACTGCAGGCAGCAAGGCTAACGCTTTATTCTGCTTTCACTGCCTCCTTTTTCAATCGTCAGTATCTGACCCTGCATGAATAAAGACAGGTAGGACTGATTTAAAGCACTTTTTAGAAAAGGCAAAGAAGAGTGAACATTCTGGGATTCACATTGAAAATAATATAATATTGTGCACTTTTTCTAAATGTTTGTTCATTTGCATAGGTGCTCTTAAACAACTTTAAACTCATTCTCAGAAAATAAAGTTTTTATATATAAAAAAATATAAAGCTGACTAATTGCTTCTCCATTATTAAACTGGTACATTATTTTTTTAGGTTTGTGACACCTTATTGGACCATGCAAAACACAGATTTCCCTTTATAAAGCCTCAGAAGGGCATCATTTACGTACAAAAAGTAAACCTGTACATGAAATTATGTTGTTTTTATAATTTTTGTGGTTGACATTCATATAAATATTCTGGTGTATACTTAGTATATGTCTATTTTGAATTTATAGCCCCCCCCCCGGAGAAAACTCCACCAGCCGCCACTCCTTCTGATGCTTACATTTCTATACAAATAGGATCTAATCTAAAAAATCAAAAACCATGGAACACTAACCATGTTAGACTGGTACAAACTGTTCACCCAAGTAAAACAACAGCCCAGGTAGGGTTTATTTGACCACTCAGAGAGGCTTATGACTCATTGCTTTTCATGGGACTCGGCGTCCCGTGTTGCTCGCAACACCTCAGCTTGTTACAGTTAATCCAGCTGGTTGCTGCGCCTCCTGGAGTGTAACATCCTTCCTCAGTCTGGGATCCTCATCCTCAAAGCCTGCATTTGTTCCCCCTCTGAGCAATCAGTAACCATTAGAGGGAAGTGAGGCAGCCCACATATCAGGCCGCTTCTTTGCTTTATCAAATATTGATGACAGCCTGTCAGTGTCATCCTCTTGGATGGTGAGCGTGTCTCACTTTCCCTTTTTTCCTCTGCCGATTAGAGGCTGCTTCAGCATACATATAGGCGTTCAACAGATGCTACACGCAAGTGAAATCCAGAAGACGGTAAAGTTAATGACAGGAACCGTTTCTGTTATTAATTTACAATCCTGTCTTCAATAAAAGTCCTTCCCACCCACTGAGTTTAAACAAATAGAAGATTGTCCTCTGGAAAGTTTCAATTTGAAATCAACCTTTAGTAAATTCTAAGAGAAAGAAAAGGAAGCCATATGATTTTAACACAAATGCTGCCAATACTATAGTCTCTAACATACATAAAAGATTAAACTGAAGATAAAAGTGACTTTGGTCAGAGTCCAAATAAAAAAAAATATCCAACGATTTTTATTAAGCTATAAACTAATAAAATTCCACAGGGACAGACAGATGGCCGCTCACAGAGAGCCTGGTTCTTCTGGAGGTTCCTTCCTGTTAAAAGGGAGTTTCTCCTCTCCTACTGTCACTATAAGCCTGCTTTGTGTGAGGGTTTGCTGAAGAGTTAATAAATCCCTACAATCAATTGGTTTTCCTTAGATGAAAAAACTTTGAATCAATTGACTGTATGATCTGGCTGAATTGTAAAGTGCCCTGAGATGACAGGTGGTGTGACTTTGTGCTATAGAAATAAACTGAACTGAACCGAGCTCTTGAATTCTAATAAAGCGTGGTATACGTGTATCTAGATAACAAAAAAAGAAAATCATTTTGTGCTATAATGCTTATTTTCAAGATAAAACAGGAAAGAAAAGTCACATCAGAGGCAAAAAACCATGAAAGTCTTATTCACTTCAGAGTGGTTGCTTTAACATACAGGCTGTAAGACAACCGTGTGGGTAGATTTATTTAAACCTTTTGCACAGATGCAGGAAGACAGGTTTTATTATCAGCATATCTGCAAGTGTACTTAGAGGTTACTGATAATTGCTTTGTTTTCCCATTTCAAAACTAACATTAAAACGTCTTTCTGTTCATGCAAACCTGTGTTTTCTATGTTGTTTTCAAATGCGCATTCTGTTTTCAGAAAAAAATAAATAATAATACAGTTAAGCAACTCATTGTCGTCATGTGTGTTGTTTCCACTGTTTCCAGAAAACCCTTACACATAAATCACTATCTCAAACTTGTTTTTCTTTAACTTTCTGACCACCTTCATTTAAAAATATGCCAGGCAGGCAAAGATGTGCACTGAAATGATGAGTCAGAATAAAGTGATCAAATATGTCTTTAAACTCTGAAGGTGACAAATTACTCTCCTTAGATGCAGAAAGAACCACAAGGAAAAAAATCAAAAGATTTAACAGTTAACAATGTTTGACAACATGATGATACACAAATATATAGAATTTAAAACGATTTTGTACATGTACCTGATCTTTCTCTGCTTTAACTCCAGTTAAACCAGTCGTTGGCGTCCTTTTTCTTCGGTCTCCAGAAACAGAAAGGTTAAGAGAACTGTCCCGTGATACAATTGTAATCATAAAAGGTGTATATAGTGTCAATAGTGAGCATAAAAATTATTATTACACTCAGTGTGTGAGACCTGAGTTAATATTGTACTTGAATAGGTGTGTTTCAAGCTTTAACACACCCAAAAAGAAGGCTGTCCACTGAGCAGTTGGTAACTTTTTAACAGCGAATTACCACTGCGATATAAAAACGCAGATATGCTTCCAAAGTTGTGTTGCTGAAGTTATCTATTTTTTTTTTCTTTGGTTGATGGTAAACCTAGAAGTCATGTTTGGGAACGGTTAAAAATGTGACACATCCCCTCTGTTGTGCGTTTTGACTTTTTCCTTGTTCTTTTTTTCCCCCCACCAGATGTTGTGACCTGGTGAAAATTGTTCACACTTTAATCAGTTCCTAAATCCGCTACCTTATCGCTCACCATGTCGGTGTTGCCCGGCCGTCCCTTTGTCGCCTCCAGCTTGTTCAGAACGCAGCAGCTGGCCTCTTAATTCACACCCTCAGATGGGGGCACAAAACACCTGTTTTATTTTTACTACACTGGCTTCCTGCTCTCTTTAGAATAGATTTCAACCTTTTATTATTTGCTTTTAAAGCTTTTATTGGCGGCATCCCTCTTTACGTTTCCAGGTTATTGAGCTTTTCCATGTGAACCGGGTCCTTAAGGTCAGACAGTCAATATTTACTCCTGGATCCTTGGTGACCGAGCTTTGTGTATATCACCGCGACCCAGGAATCAACTTCCACTAGATCTATATCCGTACTTTACCTTTTTAAATCAAAGCTCAATTAAATAGAAACTGTATCTGGAACCTTTTTAGGAGAATAATGTAAATATTTTGATAACTTTTGGATCTTATGCATGTATATGAGTGTCAGCAGCTACTTATCCCTCATAACCCTTAGGGACCAAAGTGGCAGGATCCTACACTCTACCACATTATTAAAAAATGACAGGTAAATAAATGAATTTTGGTTTAGGATAATCATTTTAATACAATAAGGTAGCAGTGAATGAGATGACTTGATACCAAGTCTTGATAAACAGACTCCTAATATATTTTTAAAACCCTTCCTTCCTTGGCTTTTAGCAAATCTCAAACTTTGTCTTATATTTTTTTTAGTTTTAAAATTTTTGTTATTTTACTGAGTTTATTGTTTAATTTGTTTTCCTTTCTTGTCCTTTTTTCCTATTTCTTGTTCTATGTGAGCATTATTCTGTTGCAGCTGCAGTTGCTTGTAAAGTAGAACCTATAAATAATAAAAGCACAAGTAGCAGTAGACTTCTAAGAAAGCTAAACTTAAAACCTGAAAGAAACAGATAGTTTTTTTTCTCCAATAAACCATTTTTATAATACCTACAATGCCAGAAGCTGGTGCTTTGCACCGTTTGAAGTGTTGATGAAGTAATCTCTTCTTCTGTGTATCAGTCAACATTCTTTAATATTTTTATGCCTTTTAAAATGTTAGAGAGAGTAGTGAATCCCTTTAGCAGTTCTAACACCAAAACCCTTTTCCTTAATATGTACAATATATGTCTGAAATGTTTTCCTTGATGACATATGTAAGGTAAGTGAAAGCATATGCTTGTATTCTGTCTTCATCACAAAAGTACCCTCTAGAGAGGCAATAAAATGTGGGAGGTACAGATCAATCTAAACATGAGGCGTAGAGAAATGATCCGGAAAAGCCTAAAACCAATACACCCCCCCTAAAAAAAGAAAATAATTTAGAACTCCAGCATTTAAAGCTGGGGAACAAAAGCAGGACATTTTCAATTCTCTAAGCCTCATCAAATCAAGGGGCGGGGCTAAAACAGCCCTGTCAGAGATTGGTCCAAGGGGCGTCTGCTGTTTAGCTTAGCCAATCAGCGACAGATAACAAACCATTAATTTATAATAAAAAGAAAATGCTGATAAAGATGGTCTTGTAAGAGCTCCACTTTACTGAATACATTTTTATATCTATGCATCTAATAAGGTTGCATATTTAAATCAATATGGATACATGTACTCCATTAATCAGAAATGCTATTTCAATTTTGGTACTTGGAATTTATTTTGGCCTAAAATATTATTTCAATTGGGGAAGTTTAAGAAAACATTGAATATCATTTATTTGATTTTTGCTTAAAGAAAACAACACAGACAAGTTCTTAAATCATCTGAAGATAGGATATATTTTGACAGTGCTATCAAATGCATTCATTCATTTCAGTTTAAGGCCTTGAAGGACATTTTCATCCAGGTCCTGGATTCCCATTCAACATTAACATCAACAATCTGGATTACTCCTGAATCACAATGGTTGTGTTTGGAAAATAAACCACAAAAATGGGTGTGGTGCAACACCACTTCCTCACAGTTTCATCTCAATAAATCAGACAGTCCAGTCTCTTCCAAGTTATGGTCTCAAAACCCACTTTTTTTTTTCTTTTTAGCAGTACATAATATTTTGTTCATTATTCCACGTTTCATAAGGGCAGAGCCTTCAGACCTTCCTCCTCACTGGGGTCCAAGGCCTCCCTGCGAGCTCTGACCGTCGTTGTTGTCCGCTCCCCACAGTCGGTAAAACTGAGTGAAGTCCACATAGGGTGGGACCCTACCAGTCTCATCTGGCTGCACTGCTTGGCTCCCTCTCTGACGAAAGAGGCTTCCGTCCCCTGAGCTGGAGCTGGAGCTGTGTGTCTGGGTGTTGGTGGACTGCAGTGTGGCTGAAGGGCTCTGGCTGCTGGGAACAGAGGCGGTGGAGGAGGAAGAGGAGGAGACAGGTATAAGGGTCGGAATAGAGGAGGAAACAGTGGGCGCGCCGTAACAGGGATAGAGGTCAATGTCAGGAGTGGAGAGACAAAACAGAGAAGTGGAGAGAGGGAGGGGAGGATGAGGCCGGGGGATGGTGGAGAGAGAGAAGTCAGAAAAGGAGAGTGGGAGAGGAGGGGGAGGAGAAGGTCGGGGAATAGGAAGTTCAGTTATGGGCTGCAGAATGTCAACAGAGGCTCGGCAGGCAGTCAGGTTCAACATGCTTGAGGAGCGGGAAAAAAACAAGAGGCAAAGGCAGAGTGTAGGACGCGGGATGGATAACGACAAACACGGAGCAGTAAAAAAGAGAAACAGAGATGTGAGTCAGACAGACAGAGAGAGAGAAAGAAAGAGACTGCAACTCACAAAGGAGGAGCACCTGCATTAAGATTCCTGAAAAGGACTAAGCAAAGGAAAACAAGCCGAGGTGCACTGGCAGAAACCTCAAATCAGTAGCACAAACCAGCACTAGTTATTACCAATCACAATCAACTATACAAGAGACTCGACAGCAACAAGGTAAAGATCAATTTAAAGGGTATTTAAAAGACTTTCGGGTAATTACAGCGCTTTTTTAAAAACGATCCACAAAAAAGTCTAAAAAAGGTCAATCAACAGAATACATACACATAGACACACCCTCATGATTCATGAAGCATGGTCCCGTGATAAAACCTTGTCTGTGTTCTGTACTGATATAGGAGCAGGCAATTGTTGAAAAGATACTTCGAGTTTACTGTTGAGCTCACATGACTTAAACCCCTCGCTGAAGTAGAAAGGTTCAGGATGCTCGAGCCTGTTGTTTATGTAGTGACTGACAGGCAATCGATGCATTTCCTCAACAGTCTGCCATGACTCAGTTTGTTTTATCTCCAAAGCAACAACAACAGCCAAAAGTTAAATTATTTTGATTATGGAAGTGAAGGTCAACCTTCATTTTGTTACAAGGCAAGTGAATATTTGGTAGAGCCAAATTCTAGAAAGAGAGTAAAGCTGCTGGTATGCCCTCTCTGCTGATTATCTCCATATTAAATTAGCATGACATTAACAAGCAACATTCCGTTAGCATATGGGGAACAACACTGTCAAAAATGGCATTGCACACCAACTGAAAACTAAAAGGTTTTAAGGTAGTGTTCGCTTATAATGCAACTTCCCTTTTAAAAGGACTGAGCCAAACTAGGAGCTATCTGCTTCAACCACCCAGACTGCTTTACACTAGCTTGCAAATGTATTCCTCTTATCTTGCTACAACCACAAATTCCTGTTGTTTTTTTTCTAACTAATTTAATGGAAGTTGTAAGTGTGGCGTGCATTTGTACTCCTCGGCTTTAACATTCTTGCAACACCACCTCTAGCAGCAGCTGCACCAGCAAGTGTTTTGCAAAGGTGCAGTGAATCTTTTGACAATTGTGCAAAATATCTAAAAGCTAATTATCGGTAGACAGAATGACTAAACATGTCACAGATTCTTACTGTATTCCCAACTAGACTTAGTCTTTTCCATTCTTAATATATATATATATATATATATATATATATATATACAGTTGTGTTCGAAATAATAGCAGTGCCTCAACAGCAGCAAGAAAATCACTTGTTTTATTAACATTTCAAACTCTATACCCCAGATAAGTTTCTGGGGGGTAAAATAAAGGTATAGAAAACCAACAAACCCAACAGGACAGCCATGCATACTGTGGATTCTGTGAAATTGAATGATTAACTGAAAAGGGTGTGTTCAAAAAAATAGCAGTGGTGAGTTCAATTAGAGAGGGCATCAATTAGGGAGGGTATTCTGGGAAAAAAGGGTGTTAACAGGTGATCCGTATTTAAGGATCAAGACAACTGGCATGCTGGCTGTGCATTTGTCCTGAAAAAACAAGGAAAATGGGTCGTTCAAGACACTGTTCTGAAGATGAGCGTTTCCTAATAAAAAAATTGATTAAAGAAGGGAAAACATACAAAGAGGTGCAGAAAATCATTGGCTGTTCAGCTAAAATGATCTCAAATGCCCTGAAATGGGAGCAAAAAACTGAAAAACGAGGAAGAAAAAGAAAGACAACCCCTCGAATGGACAGAAGAATAGCCAAACTGGCGAAGACTCAGCCAATGATGGGATCCAAGAGGATCAAGCAAGACCTTCAGTTGACAGTAAGTACTGTGACAATCAGAAGACGTCTTACTGAGGTTAACCTTCCAGCAAGAAGCCCCCGCAAAGTCCCACTGCTGAGAAAAAGACATGTGCAGAAGCGTTTACAATTTGCCAAAGAGCACATTGACTGGCCTGAAAAGAAATGGCATAATATCTTGTGGACAAATGAAAGCAAGATTGTTCTTTTTGGGTCTAAGGGTCACAGGCAGTATGTCAGACGCCCTGCAAACACAGAATTCAAGCCACAGTACTCACTGAAGACCATTAAGCATGGTGGTGCAAGCATCATGATATGGGGATGTTTTTCATACTATGGTGTTGGTCCGATTCACCGCATACAAGGGATCATGGATCAGTTCCAGTACATCAGGATCCTGGAAGAGGTCATGCTGCCATATGCTGAGGAGGAAATGCCTTTGAGGTGGACCTTTCAACAGGATAATGACCCCAAACACACCAGCAAGCGAGCAAAAGCATGGTTCCAGATGAACAAGATTCAACTGATGGAGTGGCCAGCACAATCCCCGGACCTTAATCCCATTGAAAACTTGTGGGCTGACATAAAAAGTGCAGTGCATGAGGCAAAACCAAGAAACGCTGAGGAATTGTGGAATACAGTGCAATTATCCTGGGCTGCAATACCTGTGGAACGATGCCAGAAGTTGGTTGACTCCATGCACCACAGATGTGAAGCAGTCATCAGAAACCGTGGTTTTGCAACAAAATATTAGTTTAGGATACTCAGCTAGGTTCACTTATCAAGAATTTCTTTGTTTGTACAGTACATTTTTGAGTTTGCAAGGAAAGATGGCAACACTGCTATTCTTTTGAACATGCCATTTCTTACTTTATTTGAAATATTATTATTATTATTTAAGTTTTGATGACTTTGCGCAATTGTTTTGCTTTGGAATAGAATGTACTGTGTCCCCAATGTATCTGTGTTCATTAAAGTACAATTTCTTTGAAGAATTTTGACATTTACTCATTTTTCTAAAGGCACTGCTATTATTTCGAACACAACTGTATATATATATATATATATATATATATATATATATATATATATATATATATATATATATATATATATTTCAAAGTAACCTTGGTCGTATGTTAAGAGCGGGCGTGCAGCTGGAAGATAAACCAGTGCCTTAACATTAAGCTTGCCTGGTTCTCATTCAGGATTGTCTGTATCGCTTCATCCATCCACTCATCATATCTCACCAGCCTTACTGTATGATGTCAGGATTACCGCAAAAGTAAATCACGAGTATTTGTTTTGCTCCACAGGCGCATTGGGGTCACCTATTTTCATTCGCTATGAGCTTTTATAAAGCTAAACAAGTGTAGTTCACGCTGCACGGGCAGTGGCCACATGTGCAGCTGAGCTGCATGAACCCGAACCCCCATCCGCTTGAGAAAAAAAACCCATTTAATAGACTGAATTGTTACCAGAGCTGCTTTAATTTTTCAGATGTAACCATTTTTTATTGCAGCCGATGACGTCACCTTCCGAGCAGCCGTTGGTGCTTTGCCTGTTTCAAAGTATAAAGTTACTGTATAACACAATATGCCATTCTTATGCTGGCTTTGAAAAATAACAGGCGCATGTTAAACTTATTGAGTGGCTGGACTGATTGTTTCACAGTATTTAGTAGTTCATCAGCCTCTGATTTGTTTCTGCCGTTACCGAAGATGCACTGATCCAATACAGATACCTCAAGCCGATATCCAACATTGATTAGATTCAACAAATAGAAAATTTTGCCAAGTGATTGACATTAACATTTTTAAAAAAAGCTAAAATATTAAAATGGATATAAATGTACTTTATATTACTTTTTATCAAATAACCAGCAAAAACAAAGAAATAACATTTCCCCGTAAGGTGCACTGGATTGGATCTCTGATATTTGATATCTAACAGACAATGTGCAGTGCAGGTATCAGATGGCTGCATCTCTAGCCTTTTGCCCTGGCAACCCTATAGCATTATTTAACTACACAAACGAAGCACCAACCATTCAGTCTATTTAGCATCTTGTTTAGCATCAGATAAGCTCATGGTGGATGAAAATAGATGACACTAATGCACCATTATAGAATAATATAAAGCTCTGGTTGACTTTTAGTTGTAATCCTGACCACATAACCATTTCCCTGCTGCAGAACATCCTATCCAAAGCATATAACTTGCAGTTGTACAAACCTCGGTTCATTCAAACAGTGCAGCTGTTGAAAGCTTGGAAAAGACTAGAAGAACTTTGTTGTTCTTTGTGATTCAGTGTGTGCACTCCAACACGAAGGCCTTAACAGAACAAGTGTATTTACACAGAGATCAAATTATACACAACCCTTTACAATGATTTACTGTTTCCTTATGCTTGTTCACAATGAGACCGCGCCTATATATATAACTTTAAGATTACGGTTATAACATGACAAATGTGGAAAGTTCAAAGGGTATGAATGTGCTAAACCCATTTCAGACATCAATTAGCACAGGATATTTACCAGAACTGCAACAGAAATGGCCATTAGCTATTTAATTACATCTGAAACTGAAGTATTACCTAGGTTCTATGTATTACTAAATATTCAAATATGGTTTGTCACCTATGAAAAATAAGCTTCTGCTTTTCTAGAAAGTGTCTGATAAAATCTGTACGCACAGCACAGCATTGAGTAAGAGAAAACTTTGCCTAAATGTAAATAAACACACCCGTGGCAGGACGCAGGGGAGTGAAATTTAAGCACACCTAAAAAATAAATATAGCAGAGGAGGAATAAGGAAGTCTAATGTTGCCTGTTTAAAACACACTATAAATAAGCCCAGCAGTATAAACGGTATGTGTGAAGACCAAAGAAAACCTATCAAACCTATCAAGCCTACAGCAGTACAGCAAATAAATAAAAAGAAAAGAAAAAAGAACTGTGGTGCATCAAAGGAGGAGAGAAATGGTTAACCTAAACAAAGCAGCAGGAAGGGAGGAGAAAAGCAGCAGGGAGAAGAAAAGAACCCAAGCTTACCCTGGTGTGGGGGTGTTTTCTTCCAGGGTGGAAGCCGTGTTGGTCCCATTGGTCAGAGTGCTTTGAGAAGGCATCACCAGAGAGAGGGTCACACTGGTTTTACTGGTGCTCTGGCTGTTAGAATATGGTACTGAAACTGGATAGATACGACCACCTGAAAGAGGTGCAGATGAAGGTTTTAAACACACTGAACAAACATCTCGCTGCGGTGAGGAGTTGGTTATTCAATCAAGTACAATAATGAGACAGAAGTGGCACATTTTTGTGTTTAATAAAAACTAATTGATGACAAAATGGTAAGATTGGCGTAATTTTAGTGTAAAATTGAGCTTTTTGGTGACAAAACCAGGAGAGTATTCCGGTTCTTTTACTCAAAGCTCATAACGTAACACCTAAATATAATGTAGGAGCCAGAGCAAAAACATGGACCCCCTACGGTGTCCCAATGTCTTATGCATGCAGGAAAAAACTGTACTTAAACATATCAGGATGTGCAACTAGGCAACCATAAATGGACATCTCTCAAGCACATAGTAGGGCTGCAGCACACTCAGTAACATTCCTCATGCCTTATACAACACTTATGTACTCCAGTAAAGAATGTTTAGATTCATTTTATAGCTCATTATACAACATATTACACTCTGAGCAGAACAGAAATGTAAAAAATAACATTAGTAAATGGATATAGGTAAAAGTTAATCAGTTAATCCAATTCTGCTTATTTCTACAGCACCACTCCACAACACATATAGTCTCAGTAAACTTTGCAGAGACTATTTAATAAAATTATACAGATAGATTGGTCAAAAGTTTTCAATGAAGAAAATCCAGCTGACTGTGTCAAAGTCATTGAGTGGAGGATTCGCTCCTCCTGGATGAGCAAAGTTATTATCGTTAACTGAAATAAAAATAAAAACTAGACCTTGCAGAAAAATGAAAACTAAAATTCAATAGCTTTCTTTAGCTTTAGCAGCTAGTCCATATGCATTTTTTTATTTTAGAAAAATCCAGTAATCATAAATGACAGTATTTTTTGAAAACAATAAAAACAAAACTGAAACAAAAAAACAATGGAAAATAGAGTGTAACATATTTTCTGCTGCATAACACAGAGACAATGTTGCACAATATTAGGATTAGGGGTGTAAATCACATCCATCATGGCAATTCGAATCAGTGTTCATATCCTGACCCAAGGATTCGATTATTTTCGATACTCAAGAATAAACCCTGATACGATTCGATTCATTGGTTCATTTTTTTTTTTTTTTTTTTACACCTTGCAGGCTAGACAATGTTTCAAATTTGAAATAAATCAATGAAAGCTGTAATATCATTATGCATTTTTTTTTTTTTGAGAAACAACAGCAAATAACAGAAGTAGAAAAGTTTTACTACACCTATTCCTATTAAAACCTCATTCTGCGTTATAGATTCTTAAAGGGCTTGCATCAAAAAATACTGCACAAAATCCTCGGCTCCAGACGTCACCGCCCCCTCCGCAGACGCTCCGCTGCACCTCTCCCAAATTGTAGCTCACCGCAAACAGTGCCGCAGACAGGAGGCCGGCTTGTTTTGTTTTTATGACCGAAATTGTGGAAAACAACTCGTGAAGTCTGACCCGCTAGAAGAGCAAGGTGTCACCTGGATCTCCGCTCTTTTTGGCCTTCATGTCCCTCCGTCGTCGGACTAAACTCGCCCCCCCACTTCCTCACCGCCTCGGCCGTATCTAGACCAACAGCGTGTAGTGCAGACCACGCTTCAATATTGGGCATAAATCAAAAATGTCTGTGTCAAGCTTACTGCAACAAACAGCTGTAAGAGTATAGCCAGGAAGCGAGGTAGGAGGGCAAAAAAGGTTTAGCGCCACCACAGCACGGGAGGGAGAATTACGTCTATAAAAATAGACCGGAGGGAAGAAAAAACATGAATCGACACTTTTGCGGACGTATTGATGCATCGGATCGTCGGCTGTTGGATCAATGCATCGATACAAAACAATTATCATTTACACCCCTAATTAGGATCTGATTGTGAATGAATAACATAATGGACAAATAATCCAAACACACTTCCTTCACTTCAATCTGTCGTATGTTTTAGCACCTAAACTACAATAACACAGGCCAAAAATATGATTAGCATGTAGAATTTGCATGCACTGACCTTTGCACTGAAATAGAATACATGCAAATAATATCATCAGTGCATGCCTTTATCTTAGTTATACTGCACACATCCACATTTCAACAAAGGTCAATATATGTGGCAGCTCTAGATAAATATGATGGAAATATAATATAATGTCACTGGTTACATTCAAAAGGTGAAGAGAAAGCTCTTAAAGCAGTGTTCACAAAGCACTTTATAAAGAAATGACTAACTTATAAAGTAATATATTGCAGCAGTGTCTCCATTTAAGACGTTTTAAAGCAAGACAGGCTTTCTGAAAACATCCTAGTGGTGGAGATATTACAGGACAAATGTTTATGTGAGACAAGAGGGAATCAAACTTTCTACCTTGCGTGGGAGTGAGTGCTGAATCCGCCAGCGGGTAATTGATGGTGCGAATGAGCAGGGTCATGTCCTCGTGTCGAGAGCAGTAGGTCGCCCTCTGGCGCCCGGACACGAAGACGTCGTGGTGAAGCCTCTTGACCCGATCCACCACAGACTGAGCCACTGCCTCCAAATTGGTCTGCTGGGCCAGCTCTGCTGCTACCATGGCCACGATTTCCTATAGAAGAAGAGGGAGATGATTCAAAATAAGAATAAAGAAGACAAAGGGAAAGATATGAGAGCGAAAGGGCTAACCAAGCAAAGGGAAATAAACTGGAACGACAAGGTAGAAACAGAAAAAAACATTTTAGGTGAGGTATGAACATTTGTTTGCTAACCTGATTGACCTGTTCTGGACCGTGGGCAGACTCAAGGGCATTTATTAGGCCCTCTGACATCAACAGCAAGAATCCTGTCACACCATCCAAAGGGTGGCTGCCATGGATCTCTGGCTCAGCAATGATGGGCTTCGCCTTGGCCGCACTAGTAGACCAAAAATAAACAAACCAAAATATTATAGAGCGATGTTTGCAAAATATGGGAGAAAAATAGAAGGAAAACTGCAAAAAAACAAGTAAAAAAGAAACAAGTTAAAGGAAAAGACACAATTTTAATGGTGTGGAAGAACACAGATGATAGTTTATCTTTTAGTTTATGGTATTGATCTGAAGAATCCGTTACACACTGAATTACATTAGATCACGCTAGCATGAAGGAGACAATTCTGTACAGATTCTATTCTGTGTCAGAGGGTGGTTAAAGCCTGGATCCCAACTACATTCATAATAATTAGGAACTTTACATACACTCATCATAGACATGAATGATTCATTTCGGGCTTTTATTGATGCATGGTAATGGTGATCATTAATAAGGCCAATTTATGCTTCTGATGTAGCCTCTGCAACCATCAAATCTGTCGTTGTGCACGACCATGCCCACTTTGCGATAAAGTTAATTATTTTCCATATGTAACCCAGGGAAAAACTGCCCTTAATCCCACCTTGTTGCTCCATTGGTTAGACAATTAGTCAAATGGTGCATTCAGCCAATCAATGCATCTGAAGTGGTAAATCAAGCCTGCTCCAGCTTTCCCAGTCAGGTGTGAAGGGGAGAGCTGGAGACAAAGGAGCTACAGGTTTGTGCTTTCTAACAAATAATTTATCTTTTTGTTATTGTGCACTGGATCTTCATATCCAGTGAGTTTGGAGCCATGAAGTTGTCATTCACTGAACCTAAAATGGAATTGGTGATTAGTGAATACAATTTTGTTTTGTTTGTTTAGCATGTTGGTAGTGTTAGGCAATGCTAAATGTTTTATGAATTGTCACACAGTTTAACATCTTAAATTCAAAGATGTTTAAGATTATGATAAATGCTGATATCTTTATTTTGTCTGAAAGAAATGTTGATGTAATTTCATTTATTTCTGAATGTGGGAAAAGTCTAGTTAACTAGCAGGCTGATCATTTACTGGTCCTGTTCATTTCAATACAGGCCTTTTTTGGGTTAAAGGGTGGTGAGCTACTGACAACTGGTTCGGCCCAGGAGAAACTTAACTCCTACTGGTCTGGTAGGAGGCTGATGGTCTGTAGCATTTCCCTTTCAATCTCATCCTACTGACACACAATTCATGATTCATCTCTTCTCCGTTGCACACCATTTGCGCTTGGACATTTTCATCTCAAATAACTGGACAATCAAACTATGGACTTAAATGCGTGTCAGTCAGACGTCGTGCTGACCAGTGGGGAAATGTAGGATTTTTGTGCACAATCATAAGATATACTGCAGTACTGTATATATTTATTGTATTTGTATATTTTTTGGGGTTCTTTTTATAGTTTATGTTCTGTGGGGTTTATTTTACTTTTTTTCCATCTACAAAAATAAATGGTATTGAAATCAATTATTCCTTTGTATTGGTTTTTAATAAATACTGACAACAGCTCCTGCAGAGAATTTAGACTTCTGATATAATGCCTTCTGGTCTTTAAATAACTAACCTAGTGTTACACATAATGTAATGATAAACGTTGAACATTCTTATTTTAGATTCATTGCACACTAGCTGAAATATTTCAGGTCTTTTATTGTCTTGATACGGATGATTTTGGCATATAGCTCATGAAAACCCAAAATTCCTATCTCACAACATTAGCATATTTCATCCGGCCAATAAAAGAAAAGTGTTCTTAATACAAAAAAAGTCAACCAATTCAAATAATTATGTACAGTTATGCACTCAATACTTGGTTGGGGATCCTACTGCAGAAATGACTGCTTCAATGCGGCGTGGCATGGAGGCAATCAGCCAGTGTCACTGCTGAGGTGTTATGGAGGCCCATGCCCTTTTAAAACCGCTCCGAGATCAGTCTGAGCATGGTAACCCAGATAACTGTTGGCAGGCAAACTGAACCTGACCGTCCCAGACATAACTGAACTGCACTAACATGGTACTAGTTTATCAGTAAGGCTCGGCATGGTTCAGTTGAGGCTCTCAGATAACCAAGAGCGCATGAGCAGACCGCACAATCAGCCTCCGTATTCATGCATTTTCAGACATTTTCAGTGGTACCGCAGATCGTCACTAGGAGGTGAGGAACCGTGCTAGCATGATGTGTAAATGGTCGTAGGGAAACAAGCTCGGCACGGATCGGTTTTCAAAGGGTAGTGTAAATGGGGCTTTTGTTTACGCTTCTGACTGGATCGGTGGACTCACGGGATTTCCCACATGCTTCAGTATCTTAATGGAGAAGGAAATAGCAGCCAACAGGGCAAACAGGCAAAACAGTAGAGTTATTTACCAAGTTATTTACCCAATTTACTGACATGGGGAAATTTGTGCCGATTATCTTAGTGAATGACGCTAACAGGTTTATAGTCCAGCCCTACTTTGCATTAATGGTCATAGTACAAGGTACCATAGGAAAAAAAAAGAAGACATGCAGTCAAAACCAAAATTAATCGCTACACTGCAATAATATTGTCAACATTATACACAGGCATCACCTGAGCAGATCTATTTCATTGTAGTTTATCTTTACTTTGTAGTCTCCCAGCCTCCTGGTGCTGGTCTGTCCAGTTATTTGTCCCGCTTGTCGTATCCGAGCTGCATCCACACCTACAAAACAGGAGAGACACCGTACGCACAGTGGAGCAGACATTAAGCAAACACACAAGACGGATTGCACGAGAACAAACTGTGAAGGATTCCTTTCTGTAAGGAGAGGGGAAGAGGGTTTGCAGGTAGATTAAAAGAAAGGTGTTTATTTTCAATCATCCAGAAAAGGACCCGAGTAGCAAAACATTTATGGTTCTAAACTGAGAGAAGTAAATTGGGGGAAAGGAAATATGAAGAGAGAAATCCATTTTCTTTAATGGTGTGGTGGGAAATGGCTGAATATTACTGCACTCCAATCTGCAATTAGACCTTTTCAAAATCTGCTTCCATGACAGTATTTCCCTGTTCATCCAAAGTCTCCATTACTGGACCATTAGCCGGGAGTCTGCAGACAGCTGCATGAGTAGCACCAAATAATCTGGGTCTGAAACAATCACATTATTCATGACTATTTCACAACTGAAAAAGTTGTCAACTACTTTAGTAATCAAAACATTTTTAACTTTGAGTATATAGAATTTAAAACCAACACACTAAGAGCTTCAATGAGGCCTAAACTTTGCAAAAAGTCAAAATATTGTTTTGCTAATGTGCTAACTTAAGGACTCAAGTGACATTTCTTATCAATGAAATTATTTTTTGCCAAGTTTAGCCATTTAACATGCATTTAAAATATTTAATAAATGTTTTTTTTTTATTCAAATAGATGATTATTGAGGCTTTTATATTTATTAAGACTATCTCTTTTTCTTTATCGGGGTGTACCGCAACAACTTTGTAAATTTCTGATACAATAACGACATTGACCCGATACGATATCAGCAGGAATGATACACGCTTTTATGATTTATTTTGTTCTGTAAAATGTTAGGAAATAGCTCAATCAACTGATATTACTAAACAGAGAACAGTCAACATACACTATATTGCCAAAAGTATTTGCTCACCTGCCTTGACTCACATATGAGCTTAAGTGACATCCCGTTCCTAATCCATAGGGTTCAATATGACGTCGGTCCACCCTTTGCAGCTAGAACAGCTTCAACTCTTCTGGGAAGGCTGTCCACAAGGTTTAGGAGTGTGTTTATGGGAATTTTTGACCATTCTTCCAGAAGCGCATTTGTGAGGTCGCACACTGATGTTGGACGAGAAGGCCTGGCTCTCAGTCTCCGCTCTAATTCATCCCAAAGGTGTTCTATCGGGTTGAGGTCAGGACTCTGTGCAGGCCAGTCAAGTTCATCCACACCAGACTCTGTCATCCATGTCTTTATGGACCTTGCTTTGTGCACTGGTGCACAGTCATGTTGGAAGAGGAAGGGGCCAGCTCCAAACTGTTCCCACAAAGTTGGGAGCATGGAATTGTCCAAAATGTCTTGGTATGCTGAAGCATTCAGAGTTCCTTTCACTGGAACTAAGGGGCCAAGCCCAGCTCCTGAAAAACAACCCCACACCATAATCCCCCCTCCACCAAACTTTACACTTGGCACAATGCAGTCAGACAAGTACCGTTCTCCTGGCAACCGCCAAACCCAGACCCGTCCATCAGATTGCCAGATGGAGAAGCGCGATTCGTCACTCCAGAGAACGCGTCTCCACTGCTCTAGAGTCCAGTGGCGGCGTGCTTTACACCACCGCATCCGACGCTTTGCATTGCACTTGGTTATGTATGGCTTGGATGCAGCTGCTCGACCATGGAAACCCATTCCATGAAGCTCTCTGCGCACTGTTCTTGAGCTAATCTGAAGGCCACATGAAGTTTGGAGGTCTGTAGTGATTGACTCTGCAGAAAGTTGGCGACCTCTTCGCACTATGCGCTTCAGCATCCGCTGACCCCGCTCCGTCAGTTTACGTGGCCTACCACTTCGTGGCTGAGTTGCTGTCGTTCCCAAACACTTCCATTTTCTTATAATACAGCTGACAGTTGACTGTGGAATATTTAGGAGCGAGGAAATTTCACGACTGGATTTGTTGCACAGGTGGCATCCTATCACAGTTCCACGCTGGAATTCACTGAGCTCCTGAGAGCGACCCATTCTTTCACAAATGTTTGTAAAAACAGTCTGCATGCCTAGGTGCTTGAATTTATACACCTGTGGCCATGGAAGTGATTGGAACACCTGATTCCAATAATTTGGATGGGTGAGCAAATACTTTTGGCAATATAGTGTAAATAGGTATGAGAAGAACCCATGTAACCATGTAATGACAGGTGGAATATTTACCATGAGTTACAGAAACTACAACAGAAGCAAAGAGTTTCTATCAGTGTTCGACTTCAGATGCAGGTCGATATCATCCGATATTAGGTTTTAGCTATTATTGGACCAATATGTGATATCAATACTGGATGCGGTGCCCTTGTTTTTTTAGTTTTATCAAAAAGAAAATTGTTAGAATGAAGAATGAAGAAAATTGAACGAATTAATCATAGCTGTTAGTCCTACAACAATTGGGGTGTAAGAGATTACTGTTACCATGCTTATGTGAGGTTTTCTTGATAGTGTCTTCATTGTTTCAACATTTATTCAAATATTTATTAATTACGTAATTCATTATTTATTATTATTTTGTTAACTCCATTTTTCATTTTGAGTTCCTTTTATTTGATGTTCTTATATTCAAATAAGGAGGCAGAGCTTTATCTGTGGGGCGGCGCTTGGCAGAGTGCATCTTAGGTATTCCAATCATGATGACCAATCAAATCAAAGTAGACTCAGACTTCTTTTATTGTCATTGCGCAAAAAACACAAGGTGAATCTTGACAACGAAATGTCCATTACTTGGCTACCAGTGTAACAGAGCTAAGACCTTATTCCTGCATAATAAATATGTTTTCTATGAGTAAGAGCTAGCTATATACAGGGTAAGAGTATATATATATATATATATATATATATAGCACTGAGTTATTGAAAATGAAACATTAAATTGCAGACCAAACTAAACTAAGGTGCGTGTATTGTCCATGTCCAATGGGGGGGGAGTGTTTGCAAATAAATCTAAAATGAGATAAACAAAGACCTGACATTTGCATAACTATTAACAGTCTTTCTTCAGTCCTTTGTTGGAGCATCTTTGGAACTACAGCCTCCTGACCATGATGCCACAAACCTGATCTATCTTAGATTGGGTTTGTGAGAAAACTTCAAACGCTCCATCAGGTTGGGTGGGAGACATTGGTGCACAGATATCTTAAGATCTCTTCAGAAATTCTGGCTGGGACTCAAAACTTCATTCTGGATGGAGAAACTTAAGGATATTCAGCCCTAGAATCATTTTATTTTTGATTTTTTTTGGTTGTTTGTTTGGGGATCTCCATTCCGTCAAAGATGAGCCATCACCTCTTAGGTCAGGATGACCTTTCAGAATGTTTTTTGTGCTTTGCTGCAATTATATATCCTCTTAATTCTGGGTAGTACTCGAGTTCCTTACAGCATTACACTACCACCATCATGCTTTACTTTAGAAATGGTAGCAAAATATTTCTTCTTCTCATGGCATAGGTGCCTTTTGGTATAATCCAGTGGACTCCCATCTTCCTTGGAGTAAAGACTGGGCTCGGTTTGGCAACTCTAACCTATAGACTTGAGTGGTGGTTTGGTGCATAGATAGTTGTCTTTCAGATAGGGGTCTTCTCTCCACAGCGTAATGGTGGGTCACTGAAAAAGTGGCCTCCTCCTTGATTAAGGTCTTTCTACACCAGTGGCTCAGCTTAGATGGGCAGGCAGCTCCAGGGAGAGTCCTGACGGGTACAAACGTCTTCTGTTTAAGGATAAGGTCACTGTGCTGACTGAGAACTTCAAAGCGCCAGAATACTCTATTTACCCTTCACTAGATGGGTGCTTTAAGATTATCCTGTCTTAGAAGTCTCAAGGCAATTATTTGACTTCATGCTCCTTCTTTGCTCTGTCATGCACTGTTGACTGTTGGCCTTTATGTAAACTAGTGCCTTTTCTAATCCTTTCCTGTCAGCTAAATGTTCCACAGGAGGACTCCCATTAAGCGTAGAAGCATAAGTATAATCAGTAAAGATGGGCAAAAGCTGTGAACACAAAGTTATTCTTTCATTTATTTGCAAAAAAACCTAAATAAAAAAACAAACTTTTTCAACTGCCATTATAGAAAGCTTTATGTTAAGTTTTTAAAGAACAAAATAAACGTAATCCTTCCAGGAATAAAGCTTTATACATAGTGTAAAACAAAGCTCTGATCTTACACCTTGAAGCTTTCTTTCTCCAATTATTTTCCTGAGAAGTGATCACTCGGGACAAACTCTTTAAATTACACTTCATTATATATATCTAACAGTAATAGTGCAATGCAGTTCTGTGTTTTGGCCACAAGTGGCAGTATAATTAGCAAACTCCATCATCCAGCAGAAATGCTTCTGCTATTTTGGATTAATAAATAACATTATCAACCTTTATTGGACAGCATACAGCATATGTGGTGTAATATGAAAAAATAGACTTAAGGTTTCCTTAACTTCTTATGTTAACTAAATAACCAAATTTTGTTCCTAGTATCATCTTTGTACATTTAAGAAGAACTGTATCAATGTTTATAATTTAGCTTTCAGTGTAAACATAAACCACTATTCATACAGACTCCATCATTCTCATTATTTGCTCTTTGCTGCATATAGAAGCCATTCAAGTCGATGCAGCAATTCTACATGATGGAGAATTTTAATCTATGGTCCATCAGAAATAAAGACTGAGTATATTTCTGATGGTTGACAGAGTGAAAGGTGTACATTTCTGAAAACAGAGAGATGGCATGGAGTCAGACTAAATGAGAATAAGTGGATCCTGTACATTTTAAAATAAGAGGAGATCATTTACAACAGATAATAGAGGAAAGCGGATCAAAGTCTGTGAATGAGGCCGTAACATCTGTTATGTTGTAGACAGTGATGGGACTAACGGCGTTGAAAGTAACGGCGTTACTAACGCCGTTACCTTGTTTTAGTAACGAGTAATCTAACTAATTACTTTGACTGTAACTATAACGCAGTTACCATTGCAGACACCCCGTTACTGCGCGTTACTCAGGTCGCACAATTAACCTTTTTTCATGATAGGACTCGTGCGCAGCTGCGTGAAGCTGACACCCCACCCACGTCAAAAAAACTCTGCAAATAGACTGAATGGTTAGTGCAACGTTAGTGCAGATTTGTGCAGAAAAAAAATATTGTTTGTGCTACTTTTGTTTAAGAGATATTAAAGATTATTTTTTAGGTCATCCAGAGGTGCGCGCCTTGTCATGAGAGAGGGGAGGATGAGAATGGCTAATGTATAGTGAGATTCCGTCTGTCAGTTGGGTAGGTGGGTGTTTCCGCTGGCGGGTGTTAATGTACAGCACACACACAGAGATGGAGAGTGAGGATGACTCCAGCAGCAAAACAGCGTTTTCCACATTGAAATACCGGTGTTACGTCGAGCTGCGTTTCCCCGCTGCGTTTCCCCATCAGATACGGTTTCCTCTGCATCTCCGCACAGCGCAGGCAGCGAGAGTCACCGCGCAAGCGACAGGAAACGCGCGTGCTCGCTAAAGGCGCGCAACAGTCGCCCTGTGCTCGCGCCACAGGAGAACTATGGAGAGCGTGAACGATCAAATGATAGCCTATATGGAGAAAGGGAGAAATCTGGATGGATGGATGCTCTGCCTTTTCAACCTACTGTATTTTTTATTTTAAACATTATTTGATGGCCTTTGTGGCAGGGATGGAGATCCATATTTTATGTCACAGACAGAGTATACATCTTGATAGATAGATGGATAGATAGATGTTGCAGTATCTATAACAACCCAAACACACAGGATTTCAGAATTAGACATCCCCAGTTATTAATTTCATTCACTCACCAGATCTGAATGCCCTGTTAAAAAACTTCACATGGCGTTCCCCCCTGATGTCATTTACGTTGAGTTACAATAAATGCTAAACTCTCTGCAGATTCTTGTCTTTGTCATCCGCTCTATTCAGCTGGCTTTGGAAACACACAGCGAGAAGGTGGGGGCTGGATGGTGAGGGTTACGGGGGTGAGAAACGCAAAAGCAACGCAATAGTTACTTTTACTAGTAACTAGTTACTTTTATTGTGGAGTAACTCAGTTAGTAACTCAGTTACTTTTTGGGAGAAGTAACTAGTAACTATAACTAATTACTTTTTCAAAGTAACGTGCCCAACACTGGTTGTAGAGTACAAACAAAGAAAGGATTTCTGGTGACAGTGTCGGATATCTGAATGGATGTGAATGTATCGAAGCATCTTACCGAGGGCAGCAAGTCTCTGTAGCTCGTCCTCGTTGTCGGTACTATGTGGCCGCCCGATCTGAAGAACCTGGTTTTGGCCGTCGCTGCTGGACTTACAAAGCAGAACTCTGTTTGTACCTGAAACAACAAACATGTTTGGTAGAATTTAAAAAATATCACAATATAAATGTTGACACAGAGATCTTTGCTTATGCATTAATCTGTTCCTTTGTTTGAGGAAGCCATCCGCTACCGTGTATAACCTCATTATTCCAGGGCATTAAAGTGGTCAAAACTAAACTATTTTTCATATTAAACTATGATATGTTTAAAATATGGCTGAAAAATTTTATTTTTTTTATATTTATTTATGACCTTTAAAGCTTGCTTTTCCAGAATCCATTGATGCAGCATTTTACTGTAACCTTTCAGAGAAAAAGTTCTTGCCTCTACTATCCTGCATGGATCTGCATTCTAGCTGCAACTCTCTCTTCTGTTCAGTGTGGCGCCAGTCTTACCTTAATTACTGCCACATAAAGGACTGGAGTTAGACATTTAGTGTCTTAGTCTTAATTAATGTAATGTGAGTAAACTTGTGAGCCTCTGCAATTTGAAAATTGCATTTTTCTATAATGGTGTTATTTGCAAATGCAATTAATTTCCCAGCCCTTGTGTAAACACCACTAAACACAGCCTTGTTACATTAATTATGATTTCATTTATCTTGGAAAAGGGCGATGCAAACCAAACAGGCCCTTTGGGAAAAAAGCAGTCGCTTCCTAAACCTCAACATCACGCATCTATGATAACTAGCAATAGGTTTCTACACTGCTGTTGTCTGATTCTTTTTTTCTTTTGCTGAATGGTTTTTCATGTTTTAAACCACGTTTCCAGGTTTAAAGCATTAATGGCTAAAACAAGCCAAATTGTATCTGGACCATTTATTGTCCTTATTCCGCCGATTGTTGTCCTACTGCATCAAACATGCCTGTTTTCACTAGCTCAAAATGATTGAATTAAAGCTCAGGAAGCTTAAGCCAAGATGTTTAAACAGAAGTGATTAATGAGATTGGGCTCTGCTGAAAACCGTAAAACATTATAAAAGCACTCCTATCTTTACTACAAATACACTTATAGGTTTAAATGTACATGTGCTATAAATAAAGACAGTTTTGCAGCATCATCCAATTTGCCTAAAAACAATCTGAAGATTTTAAAAGTCAAGCAAAAAAAAAAAAAAGAAAACATTGGTAAATAAGACCAATCAATGATTAATTATTGAGAATTAGATTTTTGGGTCCCTAAGCAGAATTTTTCATGTAGTTGTAAAACCAACCGTCAGATTTCATGTTCCTAAACTACCTGAAGCTGTGTGTTTGTGTTCTAATCAGCTGAACAAGGCAATTCAGTGCAGCCAATTTGCTTGACGTCAATCAGGATCAAGCTTTAAACTGATTCCTTATCCACAGCAAAACTCATTTGCCAAGCAAGTTTTTATGTTGATGCGAGCAAAAAATGTTTGGTATGCAGTTTAATGTTAATGTACCTCATCTATTCACTCCATATGTACCGAGCTCTAATACACATTCAACACCAACAAACAGCTGGAACTAATCTTAAAAGCACACTTACGTACCAACTCAAGCCTTCAGCTCAAGATCCGAACCCCCCCTCCATGCAATAAGCAATTCCCATTTCCCATTAATAATGAATAATTCCTTAACATGAGCAGGTAGGTTTATTTATTGATTTTTGCTACATTAGTGAATTGGGAAATTACTTTTTTATGTATTTATTCCTAACTTGAGCCAAAATGAAAGAGACAGAGCTTACATTCTTTAGAATAAGATCCAAAGATTCATGAATTAGAAAAAAAAAAAACACACAAAAAAACACATGAAAGACTTAAGTATACGTCCATCATACTTTAACATTCATGCAAATGTTAAACATACTGGCCTTTATCATATCAGCTTTGACAAATTGAAAACCTGCGGTTATAACCACACCTAGAAAACCAGCCATGTCTCTGAGGTTATGTGTGATTAATAGCTGACAGAAAAATTTTCTGTTCTGCATTTTTGGTATGCATTAGTAATTTCTCCCACACTTGTGCAATCAAGCATGTGCTTGCAACAATGTCCTCATACTATAACCATAGGAAACTTCCAGCTTGGGGGAAAAAAAAAATAATAATTTTTTAGATGCTAACTTAGGCCACCTGAAGAACAAAAATGACCCCGAAATTAGGAAAAGAATTGTGTCCACAAGAGCCTGCAGCACCACCTAGAACCACTGCAGAAGGTACGGTGGGCGGTTTGATCATCCAAATCCTTAATGATACCATCCCTAGTATCTTTATTAGATTGCTCCCTTCTCCTTGTCATTGATTACATAACAGGATGTTTCTTTGTGACCAACTCATTTAGTTACAAATTCAGCCTTTTATTCAGTTTTCCTCTATATCCCAGCAATCAGTCTCTGTGCAATTTGGAGGTGTGACCATTCCTCTGCAGCTGGGATCCTTAATTGATAGATCAATAAACCTAAACTGTTTATTTTGCCAGTACTACTAACATTTTTGTGCTATCATCTTAGCTTGTTTTCTTTAGACCTATAGTGAGTGAGTTCAGTTTATTTTTTATTTTTTTATTTAGTGCTTATATTTATTACGGCTCCTGATTTACTGTATAAAGACAGTTAGTAATGACATAAATGTCCAAAAAATGGGATCCACAGTCAGCACAGACTTTGTTTATCATCAGGTGACTTGCTGCCTGAATGATCCGCTCTGCTCTAGATTGATATGGAAAAAAGAGGGCAGAAAAGGGGGCAAAAACGGAACAGCCCCAGGAACCAGTCTTACTGACTGACTGAATGCAGAGTCGAGAGTCGCTCTACTTCCACTTACGGTGGAATAGAAGGGTTTTGGTTAGTTGTGCAAATCCTCTTTTGCAACTGCATTATGAGATCTGTTACATTAACAGCAGCAGCAATGGGGTTTGCAGCACCACCAAGTGTGCTACAACAGGTTTCCTGGCAGCGTCACACGCAAACACACACAAAAATCTACTTCCCACTTCCAAAACCTTTTCAGTTGAAAAAACTGAAATAGTTTAACATAATGTCCTCAATGTAGATGAGAATAAATGATCTTCTCCTACACTGAACAAAAGATTTGACCTTGCTGTGTGTCCCTGTTTTCTCCAGGAGTTTCTCAAATAACCAAACAAAGAAACCTTGCTGATATTCTTACATATGATGCTACAATCTGAATCTAATCAGTTTGAACACAGATTTTAAATTCTACTTCTAAAATTAAAAACAGCAACCAAGGTTTTATTCTCATGTTTATGTGTTTTTTTTTCATTTCAAACACTTCATGCAAATCTGTGTTGAGCCTGACATCTGCTGGTTGTAGGTATATATATCACCCTGTTTTTATTGCTATGCAGATGCTGCTGTGAAATATCAAATAAAAATAAGAAAGGATCCCAGATATTTTAGATAAAATCTGCTTAAACATGTAGAAGAGCATGCATCCATACCGACATTGGCAACGTAGAGCTTATTGTTGAGAATCAGCGCCACCACAGCTGTAGCGCCTCCTGACACCTCCTGCTCCAACTCCTTCAGGCGCTCCTGGACCTTCTGGCTCTGAGGAGAGAAATGATGGAAGGACACTTTTTGAACAACCAGAGAGCAATCTGAGAAACATCAATAAGTCAGGGCGAAGATGACAAAGAAAGTGGTAAAAACCAGAGAAACTTAAGGAGAGAAAATCTAAGCTAATTAACACAGGGAGGTAATCAAGCAAAAAGAACATAAGATATACATTAAATGAAAATAAGGAGATAAAGCCAACTTAGAAAAAATCATTGTGAATCTAATGCCATGACCTGCATCTCCTATATGAACAGCAGCTCATTCTGGTTGTGCTTACCTCATTGTGCGGCATGAGGTAGTTGGACAGATGAGCTTTCTTAGCCAAAGCATCATCTATTGTATTAAAGTAACTTTTCTCCACCACATCAAAGGCCTTTAAAAAAGAGCAGACACATCATAATTCAGTCACCGGCTCTATAAAACATGCCAGGAACAAGAACAAGCTACAAAAAAACAAAACTATAAATCTACTGAATCAAAAGCAGTAAATGTTTGAGTTCTTATAACTCATCACCTTTCCTTCCATACCTGAAATATAAAGTTTTGCTGTCGGTCTGTTTATTTCAAGTGTTATTATAAATCAAAGCTATTTCAAACTCTTCATTTAAAGCAACAATTTAATAAAAGGCGTAACCAACAGTAAAGACGTTGTAGAAGAAAGTTGACACTACAGGCAGCAGTTCAGCTCTACCGACCTGAATGAGGATCCGTCGGACGTCGTTGTCTGAGTGACTGGAGTTGAGCTGCCCCAGCAGGAGCTCAGCAGTCAGACACTGGGCTGCGAAGTCCGCCACTTTGCTTCCATCATAACCGTTAAAAACCCCATAAAGGAAACAGCCGTCTTCACCTCTGATGGGGAAGGAAAAAAAAACAACAAAAAGAAATGTATGTCAGTGCAAGGCGCCTGTTTCCAGGGTTTCTGCAAATTTCAGTCAGTTAAATTTTTATGACCACCAGGATTTAAAATAAAGATCAACATACATTAACAGCTCTTAAATAATATCATCCTTACTTAATAGCATCATATAATTAAACCTAACTGTGTTAACTTAAACTGATTTCTATAGATCCATGCAAGTCCAGCTGTTTTAAACATTGCTTACCCAGTTTTAACTCCGCCTTACAGTCGACTCCACTAAAGCTGCAACTAACGATTATATTGCAAATCGATTAATCTGTCGGTTATTTTTTTGATTAATCGATTAATAATCGGATAGCTAAAGGTTCCTTACAGAACACTTTTTACGAAATTAAACCAGATAGAACTAAAACATTTCTGCTTGAGGAGTTCTGGATAGAACATATTAACAGACAGAATGTTTTTATCCTAAATGCAAAATGTTTACATATTTCTTTTTCGAATTATGATATAATTACTGCTCTAATTGGGTTGCTATGTCAGCTAAATGCATGTTTAACAGTCTATACTCCAGTTAACAATTATTTAACTACTAAATTAGTTGATTATTTCAATAACCGATTACTCACTATTAATCTGATTGTTTCAGCCCGAGACTCCACATTCATAAGGGTCACATGAGACGCTTTTAAATAACTTCTAAAAAACATTCTACAACTACCTGAGTACAATCAAACAGCTGGATACTGCAAGCAGAAACCAACAATTGTACAAATTGAACATGTAAAAAATTACAAGTATGATAACTTTTAGGAAAATCATATAAAGCAATATTATTCTTTAAGGTCTTTAAAAGAGATCCTGGTTTTAATTTAAAGAAGCCAGGAGAGAATAAAAATTAAAAGCATTAATGCCCTAAATTCACTTTGGAACCTAAACACATGGGGAAAACACCCATGATCCAAAACACTTAGGCTACATTCACACTGCAGGCAAATGGCATCAAAATGTGACCTTATTCTCCTTAAGCCAGTCATATCAGACTTCTTTTGTGGCGGTCTGAAGGGCCCAATTTCAAACTTTTCACCCTCCAAAGAATCTGATTGGTTTCACTTTAATATGTGCTGCTAAATCGGATACATATCCGCTAGTTTCTAAGGTGTCTGCATTGACGCTGTGTTTAATCAGACTTTTATGCCATTGCAGGGCTCCCAGTACAAATCCACAGACACATATCTGCAGCAACAGCAGCAGCAGTCACTGATTGCACTGCAAACAGCTCCTGTTAAAGTTGTGCTTTTTTCTCACCTTCTTCCTTGTTAACAATGTGCCCACATTACCGTTTGCTTTAGGAACAGATGCATCCAATATTAGTTTTTTTTTACAATAAAGCTTTATTTTAATGGTCACATTCATCAATACTTAAACAGTGTGCTGCTGTGTGACGCCTACATTCTCCATCCGCATGTGAATCCGCTTTCTTTGTCCTGTGTGGCTCTCTATTAAACAAGTGACCTGCTGGAGATAGGCCTCGGCATCCATTTGATTCCATATGCAAGTAGGTATAAAAAAAACAGAAAAAACAAGTACTTTTTTGGGTTTGAAGCAATAAATGCATCTGGACACTCAGCGAGAAGGTGGCGACATGGAGCTAATCCAGATTTTATTTATCCTGTGGGACTGTTTTGAAAGCACACATAGTTTATCGATATGTTGCCGGATGGAGTCATGTGATGTGACCCGCTGAAGGAGGTTTGTCTTTGCAAGATGACTAAAGCGAGTCCCTAGTAACAGCTGATGTCATTTCACTTTGTGTGCTGTACCAGGACTAAAAGCTAACTGGAGCTTAAAACAATTACAGATCAACTCAATTGAGTTTAGATTCTAATATACTGCCAATCCACAGTAAACATTATCTAAAGCTACTTTACAATAAAACGCTTAAGTTACAGACAGTATCAGATTAATCCAATCACATACACATTTAAAGTCAATAAAATCCATTCTAAATTGCTCTGATCTATAAATTGCTGTTTCTTGTTTAGTTTACTGTTCAAGTTTTCTATCAAACCCAGCTAACGGCATCAAGTTAATGACTTTACTGCAATCAGTCTTCCTTGCTAAGCATCTAGAGAGACAGTGAGCATTTGATTGCTTTGAGTCGTTCATTTTGCAGCAATAACAAGTTTAACAGTTACATAGAAATTAAAGGAAGATAATCTGTACTGCAAACTCTTTATAAAAGAAGCTTGAAACCCCCCCGACAAAAAAGAGGAATAAACTAAAAAACAAGCTGCATCTAAGGCTACGTACACATTGCAGGCATTAATGCTCAATTTTGATTTTATTCTGAAATCTGATTGTTTGCGTGGTTGTTCACATTTCCAAAAATAGGCGACTGGAATTTGATCTCCTGTGCGAACTGCATTCTAACAACTTAAAGGAATAGTACACCCAAAACATGATTAGCCTTCATTTTCTACTCACCCCCATGCTGAACAACACTCTGGAGTACTTTTTTGATATCTCAAATGCATCTGGAGATCTGGGAGGCTTCTTGCTGTCTGCTGACATTCAAATAATGGAGGTCTATGGTGCCCGAGACAGAAAGGTCCATAAAAGTCCACAAAAAACATGTCAATATTCCTCCATACTGCTCGTCCAATGTATTCCAAGTGTCCTGAGTGGGTAGCGTCCATAATTTACTCAAAACGAAGTCATTTAGAATGTTTTTAGAGCATAAACAGTAGTGTATAGGATTTCCTAAAAGCGCGCGCCTGCGAGTTCACGACGCTACGGAAACCGCGGCAGACCAAACCAGATGAAAGTGCGCATTCAGCTCGGCAAAGAACTCATGCTCTTCCTCAACACTGAAGTCCTCAGACATTTTTCTTTCGTTGTTTCTTTCTTTGCACAGGTAAACAGCACATTTCTTCTTCTACGCTTGCATTGTCGGCAGAGCAGACGCTGAATGCGCACTTTCATCTGGTTTGGTCTGCCGGCTTCCGTAGCGTCGTGAACGCGCAGGCGCGCGCTTTCAGGAAATCCTATACACTACTGTTTATGCTCTAAAAACATTCTAAATGAATTCGTTTCAAGTAAATTCTGGACCCTACCCACTCAGGACACTTGGGATACATTGGACGAGCAGTATGGAGGAATATTGACACGTTTTTTGTGGACTTTTAAGGACCTTTCTGTCTCGGGCGCCATAGACCTCCATTATTTGAAAGTCAGCAGACAGCAAGAAGCCTCCCAGATCTCCAGATGCATTTGAGTTATCAAAAAAGTACTCCAGAGTCTTGTTCAGCATGGGGGTGAGTAGAAAATGAAGGCTAATCATGTTTTGGGTGTACTATTCCTTTAAGTGTCCTCTACTGCATGCACAGTAGAGGACGCAATGATGTCACAAGCAAAATTGTTCTGTATTTACAGAAGCTGGGGTGCATCTTGTGATGTTTCATTTCTTTCCCAACATAAGCCAGTGCAGTAACAAAGCAATCTTCTCAGGATGGTTGAAAATAAAGACTGCTCTCCGCATTATCGTACGCCATGGTTGTTGTTTTTCTTGTGGCTTCTGCGTAGCAAGAGACAGAATAGTGACCTTTGTTGAGTATTAATGGCTTTTAGGTCGGATGAAAGCGACCTGGCTGTTCAGACACAGGTGGCAGATTTGTATCAGATTCAGGACCACATAGCCAAGTGGCCTGGGTCACATTGGAAAAAATCCAATCTGTGTTGTTCAGACGGTCATGAAAATATCAGATCCAGGTCACATGTGGGCAAAAAAAATCGGATTTGGGTCACTTCAGGTTGCAGTGTGAATGTAGCCTAGGAAAACTGTTTGCTGACGACTAAGCAGGTATCGCTTTTTATAACGTTTAAGCAATGCTTTTTATATTTTCTGACGTGCAAATCACCAATTAGTATCAACAGCACAGCGTGGCTCCCATTAAATCAATCAGAAACACGGCTAAATACGATATCAGCAATTAGAAATAACTAACCTTTCTAGTTTCCAGAAGTGAAAATATAAAGGGAAATTTAAAACCCATTTATCAGGATTACATCATTTTGTTATGATTCCTTTTAACTCAACATTGTAACAACTTCTGAAAAAACACATGGTCACAATCTTCCTGTTTGCTGCTGAGAGAAGAGTTTCAAGGAAGACTTTTTCTAAACTGCTGCTCTGTCTTACCTCAGTCTGAGATGTCTATCTTCAATGGGGCGGCTCTGACTTCCTTTACCATCGGGGCTGTAAACACAGTTTGCCACCGCCCCAACCCCACACATCTGACACAGAGGCACGTCATCTGTCCAGCTCTGCTGCTGCAATGAGAAAAAAAACTCACTCTTAGCTCTTTCTAACAGCATTTATACATTATATTACAGCTGTCAAATGTAAAAAGGTTTATTTTGGTAGTAAATACATTTTTTTTAACCAGCTTCTATCCACTTCTGTTCAAAGGTTTGTATCCAGAAAAGTTTATGTTCATAATTAATGGGTAAGTTGTCCTCAAATCTATTCAGTTACAGTAATATCACTTGATCAATCCTTTTCTACTATGCCGCACTATAAAATAACAATAAAAAAAGTATGTAAGTTGCATTCGGGATGGCATGGGTGTTGCGATACTATACGTGTCACGATTCTTAAGTCTCAATACTATATTATCACGACATTGCAATATCAGTATATATTGTAATATTTTTTCCAGCTATCAAAATTAAACGTACAGGTAAAAGCCAGTAAATTACAATATTTTGAAAAATTTGACTTATTTCAGTAATTGCATTCAAAAGATGTAACTTGTACATTATATTTATTCATTGCACACAGACTGATGCAGTCAAATGTTTATTTCATTTAATTTTGATGATTTGAAGTGGCAACAAATGAAAATTTAAAATTCCGTGTCACAAAATTAGAATATTACTTAAGGCTAATACAAAAAAGGGATTTTTTAGAAATGTTGGCCAACTGAAAAGTATGAAAATGAAAAATATGAGCATGTACAATACTCAATACTCCTTTTGCCTCAATTACTGCATTAATGCGGCGTGGCATGTAGTCGATGAGTTTCTGGCACTGCTCAGGTGTTATGAGAGCCCAGGTTGCTGTGATAGTGGCCTTCAACTCTTCTGCGTTTTTGGGTCTGGCATTCTGCATCTTCCTTTTCACAATACCCCACAGATTTTCTATGGGGCTAAGGTCAGGGAAGTTGGCTGGCCAATTTAGAACAGAAATACTATGGTCCGTAAACTAGGCACGGGTAGATTTTGCGCTGTGTGCAGGCGCTAAGTCCTGTTGGAACCTGAAATCTCCATCTCCATAGAGCAGGTCAGCAGCAGGAAGCATGAAGTGCTCTAAAACTTGCTAGACAGCAACTTGGTAGACAGCTACGTTGACCCTGGATCTCAGGAAACAGAGTGGACCGACACCAGCAGATGAAATGGCACCCCAAACCATCACTGATGGTGGAAACTTTACACTAGACTTCAGGCAATGTGGATCCTGTGCCTCTCCTGTCTCCCTCCAGACTCTGGGACCTCGATTTCCAAAGGAAATGCAAAATTTGCTTTCGTCAGAAAACATGACTTTGGACCACTGAGCAGCAGTCCAGCTCTTTTTTTCCTTAGCCCAGGTGAGAGCTTTTCGCGCTGTTTCTTGGTCAACAGTGGCTTGACACGAGGTATGCGGCAGTTGAAACCCATGTCTTTCAAGCGTCTCTTGGTGGTGGATCTTGAAGCACTGACTCCAGCAGCTGTCCACTCCTTGTGAATCTCCCCCACATTTTTGAATGTTTTTTTTTCCACAATCTTGACTAGGGTGCGGTGATCCCTATCGCTTGTACACTTTTTCTGACCACAGTTTTTCCTTCCCTTTGCCTCACTATTAATGTGTTTGGACACAGAGCTCTGAGAACAGCCAGCCTCTTCAGCAATAACCTTTTGTGTCTTTCCCTCCTTGTGCAATGTGTCGATGGTCGCCTTTTGGACAGCTGTCAAATCTGAAGTCTTCCCCATGTTTGTGTAGGCTTCAGAACTGGACTGAGAGGCCATTTAAAGCCCTTTGCAGGTGTTTTGAGTTAATCAGCTGATTAGTTTGTGGCACCAGGTGTCTTCAAAATTTAACCCTTACACAATATTCCAATTTTGTGACACACGGAATTTTTGATTTTCATTTGTTGCCACTTCAAATCATCAAAATTAAATGAAATAAACATTTGAATGCATCAGCCTGTGTGCAATGAATAAATATAATGTACAAGTTACACCTTTGAATGCAATTACTGAAATAAATCAACTGCAGCCAATCAAAGCAATGATCATTTTAAGCAGGAAAGTAAGAAAACTAAACTCTGTATTTCTCTTGGTTTTTTAATTAGGTATTCGTCCGAAATTCTACAGAGGTCTAAATGGCTAATTAGCTATAAAACGGGTCAAATAATGTGACAATGACTTCTAACTTCCTGTTGACGCAATTGTTTTGTTTGATATCCAGTTATTCTAACTATTGTTTGTTAGCTTGCTGTTAGCAAAGCTTAACTAAACATAGCTATAACCGACATCATTAACAGGCTATTATTCCAACCGAAAGAAACCCGCTGAGCGACAATGACTCCCAGGAGATAGAAGGGAGGTCAGAGTAACATCCATCAGGAACATAAAAGGCCACTGAGACCAACAAACAGTCGTTTTTTAACTTACGCTTTGCATAGTCCTCGGCTCTGCCGCCATGTTGGATACTATTTGCTGCCTTCACGGTCCAACCGCAGTGTCCGACATTCCTAATTCAACTAGAAAAGGCAATTCTTTTTTTAAACTTTTATCTTTTCTTTAAATCAAATAGAGCTTTAGAAGTAGATCTACTTCATTCGTAGCAAACACTTACAATGACTCCGTTGGGAGATGACATGGAGGCATTTCTGAACTCTAGTCATTAGATTTCCACTGCCTAAGAAAAAAAACAGCCATTTTCAAGAGGCCCTACTTTCAATTTTATAGTGGATAAAATATTGTTCAACATGTATTCAAACTGTTTATTTAAATTTTATACGTAATACAATTTCATAATAACAACACCTGCATGATAATTAAATTTATAAAAGAAAAAAGAAAAATAACATGAAGCGGTTGTGTCGGTACAGTGTAGTTCTTTAAACAATTCTACACCCTCGTGGACTTGAAATGAACTGCAGTAATTTCAAAACGTTCTACTCTAAGGCTACAGCTTTAATGATAGGGCAAAGAATGGAGCCTATATATTATCCTGCATAGTAAAAATATATAAATCAAACTGCATAAACTAGGATAATACAATTTTTAAAACAGTTGTAACAATAATATTTAATTCCGTTGGAATAGCCACATGTCTACAAATAGAAGCCCTTGTAACGCATTCATAGCCCTCAAACATTTTCAGCTTTTGTTACATTGTAACTTGAGATTTTATCTGATGACGTGCAAGCAATAATAGTTCATTATAAGTCTTTTTCACATGTAAATTTAAAATGTGAGCAATTATATTTTACCCCCTTTACTCTAAAACCCCTACATAAAGTCATGGTAACAACACAGATGGGAAGAGTATGCAAAGCTTGACTAAAATAATGGTAAAAATGCATTTAGATATTGTTACTTAAGTAAAAATAAAGGATGAAAGTACTAAGTAATTGTTGGACCTTAACATCGGAATTAATGTTTAAAATATTGTAATTAGATCTAAAGCAATATGCAGAAAAAAAAATACAACTGAATAAAAAGATTAAAAAATAAATTCATGCAGAAAAACCACTTTCTAGATCTACATTTTCAGTATAAACTTATAATGTCAATCCTTTAAGTAGGTAACGCATTGTGTCAGGAAAAGATAAAGAACATCTGGTGACAAAATGTACTGTTTACTATTTTTTTTTTTACATAATATCTAAAAGCTAAAGTTGGTTGAAATTTCACCCAAGTAAGAGGAACAACATAGTTGTTTTATACGAGTAAAAATAATAGGTACAATAAAGTACAACCACTTTTAGAGTATATTGTTTTTCAAAAAGTTACTTAAGTAAATGTAAGTAGTTACTACTCAACTCTTGTTAGCAATTACATTTAAAAGTCACTAATTAGTGAACAGTCGACCTAGGAGTAATTTAAATCTTAAAATAAAAAAAGCTGTTCCTTCAGGTCCTCAGCGCGCCATTAGTAAACTTTAGTAAACAAAGAGCAAGAGCATAACTGCTTCCTGAGGGATAAAACTGCAGAGAAATTTAAAGCACCATTAGGCTGTAAAACAATATCCCCTAACTTGAAGAATTTATTAAGTGTTTTTAAATTCATAATCTGTTTGGCCAAGGCTCTATACTAAGATATACCATTCACCTAAACTGACTGCGCATGCAAACACTGCAAACATGATTAGAGCGGTTCAACTTGGAAACTAATGTTCAACTGCTGCTGTAAAACAGGAATATATCTTCTAACTTAAATGAATAGAGTGCTTTCACTGCTGGATAAATAATCATTTTTCACTTGAAACTGAAACCGTTAAGCTGACTGACTTTAAGTTAACTGATAACTTTGCAAATGTATTGCTTCTTGTTAAGGTAATACACGATTATATTTTGCATAAAGGAGTAATAGAGTATTAGTCTCATTTGAACAGGGCTTCTTCTCCCTTTTTATTTGCTAAATGAGAAACTGCAAAGCAGGACTTTTCCTGACTTCCTGTAAAGGCTTTTTTCTTTCTACTCTTGCATGAAGGTTAGATATATGTAGTGCAAAACTATTAGTAGCCCTGTGAGTAGCTTCTCTCATCTGCAGTTTGGAGTACCATGGGCCTCTTGTCTACTTGTCAATGCAAAATTGACAAAGTTGGTTTTGAAAGAGAATATAGTAAGTTATTTCAACTAAGGGCAATTTATTGAGTCCAGTGAATGGTTGTTTCTTGAAATAACACGACTTTGATTAAAACAAGATCTTTGATAAATAAGGTATCGACAGTTGGGAGACCTCTCTTCAGCAATGAAAGGAAAACTGGTCAGATTGGATGGTAACATAATAATCCAGGACAATTGAGGAGGAAACCTGCTACAGGCTGGGAAAGACTTGAGATTGGGGCAACCTGTGTAACTGCATAAATGCTAAAATTTCCACCAATTTGACTATAAAAATGTTTACAAACCATGAATCTCTGTGCTTCCTTTTCAAAATGATAATTCTCTCTGTTAATGTATTGTAAATCCCTGTATTGCCCCACAATGGGGAAATTTACTCTCTGCATTTGACCCATCCTCCTGTTGATCTTTCCCATAAATTACATTTTACAACTATTACAGGTGCTGGGAGAAAATCTGAAGGACTGTGGACATGGAGTTACTGAATAGGAAGTAAGCCAAATTAAAAGCCATACATAAACATCTATTTATCAGTATTTTATTCATCTTCATGATTGAAATCAGATACATCAAAAAACATACATTGGAACCCAGTGTTTTGCTGAAATCTTACCTTGCTCCATTTAACACATTTCACAGGGAAACATCACACGTCTATAACTACACATAGGTATAAAGTACATATGAGTAAATATACTTTAGTATCTTTTTGTTTTGTTTTAGTAGTTATATTGTTATCCCAAAATAAAAACATCTCCCTATCTTGAAAACAACATAAAAGATGAGGCATAGAAAGCCTCATTATATAGCTCATCACAAATACACTCAACAGACCATAAAACTTCTTTATTTTGTCTTTTCTTATTTTATACTGAACTAGTAGAATGCCCTAAAATAAAGCAGAATCTTTCCGTCGAACACTGAAATATAATGAATTTGCAATTTACATATATGTATATATTTATAAAGCGATAAGTATACATTATCGTTGAAGAAAATAGAGCAATGTATGTTCATAAATACACAGGAGGTTCATGGTTGAATCTAAAAATGAAAAGATGACAGATAAACCTCAGACAGTTCTCTGTGGCACTTGAACAAACTGAAGAGTGTTGTATTGATAATGCAGCATAATGTTAACAAAAGCTTATTTTTGTTCAGTTATTTTGTGCACTCATTGACGAAAGCAGCACAAAATGTGATAACCTGAAATTAGATTTTTTTTTTAACACAAAACAAATAAATCAGGAATGAAACGTGTAGCGTAGTTTGTTGGCTGCACCATGTGTCGCCTTCAATGGCTGCATCCTGCTTGGCAGTCAGCACTAAGGCAAGAATTGAACAAAAATGAAATAAACAAGAGAAGAAATATGTCTCACATACACAGGAAAACAAAAAAACATTTCAGTACAGACACACAGAGAAACACTGCTTAATTAAGGTGAAAGGTTTTAAGTGACAGATATGCTTTTTGTCTATATTGGTATCCTGCATTAAAATAAGTATCTCCACATCAATCTGTTCCTTTAATTATTAAACCTGAAATGATCCAGGTGGTCCCACAGAGACAAGTGATATTTAAAGCTAACACTGGCTGCAGTTACTGTGCTGACTGGCAGCCAGTCTCATATGAAAACAATACAACTTAATTGAATCATAGTTTCCTAAATTCCTCCCATTTTCTAAAAAAAATGAAAAATACGTCCCCAAATCTATCCCAAACCCATAAACATGTCTAGTGTAAGTCTTCAAGATAAAACCCTGGACTACAGTATCCTCAACACCTATTTGTCCCCCCTGTCCCCAAGAAGGACATGAATAAATGCATCTTTTTCTGCAGTAAAATACTCTGAGATATTAAAAAAAGGAACACAAATAGAGTTTTTTTTGGGAACATTTATTTAGGCAAAAACAAATCCCATTGTAAGAATTTTCTTTTTTTAATTACCAGTGCCCCACTTATTGGACCTCTATTTTATTTTTTGAATGAGTTTAATACACCTTAATCTTTTTATTATTATTATTATTAATATACTTAGTTTTTACTTCATTATTCCTCGTTTTTTGGGGGGGTAAACTGTCATGTAAGCGTTCAAACTATTGCTGTTAGAGCCTCCAGCCAGCAGGGGTCCCCCAAGAGCCACTTGCATTTTCAGTTTAAATCTCTAAAGTTGTTTTCTAGTAGGTTTTCTTTTTTTTTAAATTATCCAACGTTAAATTCCTTAAATGGAATTTAAAACTGCATCTGTAGAAATAATGTCCTAAAAACAAAGCTGACGGACATCTTTAATTTAAAATTTAAAGTTGGCTCCACCTTTACCCTGAAGAATCTCCATTAAAAGACTGCAACTGCATTTGGGCAAATGAGACAATTTGCTTAAAGTTTTAGCCTTATGAAACATTTTATTCAACAATTTAGCCAATAAATAATCAAACTGAAGGACTAATTAACTGATTAACTCTAAAATCTGTGGATGATATGCACAATATGTAAAAGATTCAGACCCAAAGCTTCTTCCTGATAGGAAAGCAATCAGCAGAATTTCTGATAAAAGGACAATAACAACTTTTTAAAGTAAGCATTAATAAAAAAAGAAAAAATACATTAATGTTTAAATGCATGGCAGGTGTGTCAGCAGGTATATTTCTATACCTGCCAAGACAATCAGTGAACTGTCCTAGCAGTAGCAACAGCGTTCTTGTTATAACGGTTGATATAATTGTTGCATATTTCCCGCCGGTATTCTGATTTTTTTTTTTTAATGATGAGCTGTAAATCTTGGGCTTGGAAGGCCTCCCTGCCATCACCCTAATGTTTTGCTTACTATTCAGATTCCTTATTAGATTCTAGTTTCGACTTTGACCAGGCCCCTGAAAAATGTAAATATAACTTTCAGACAGAGGAACCATGATAGAAAATTAAAATATGAATTCAAATCTAACTTCTCCACTAGTGTGAACAACTAGGGACTTTATTGTAGAACAACATCACTGCCAGACTAATCTTCACCATGTTTTCTATCAGAGCAATAATAAAACGCTTAAAATATTAACTGCAATTAAAATAAAAACTTTTACTAGAATAGTAAGGAGGGTATAAATCCAAAACAAAATAACATCTCAGAGCTGACTGAACTGCAACAAAAAGTGCACTTTTTTAAGGCTTTTTTTGGGGGATCCTGACCAGGGGTGGTAACAAATATAAAGATATATAGATATAAGCTTCCAACTGGGAGAAAATTAGCTGTTATGAAGAGATTTAAATCCATACGATAACTTCTCCCAACTATCCCTCAGATCTGAGTGTCATATTTGCTACTGGTGGTCTCCTCTCACAATTTAACACTTTACTGCAAATTATCAGAGCTAACATGTCCAGGTAAAGTTTAAACTGCTCTGTGATGGATGGTTGTAAATCCATTTAAAATAATTCATCAGAACTGTGTCAAGTATTTTAAGTATATATCTATATGTAATATTATATATCATTAATATATTATATGTTATTAAAGATCATAATTAGGGGTAGTTTGAGGCAGTGGTTCTCAGCGTGACAGAAACAACAAATATATTACCTAAAAAGGTCATTTTTGGGCAACAAAATCTCCCCAGAACATATCTGAACCCTGACATTTTAGTAGTCTTGACGCTGGTAGCCACCAGTGCCGTCGAAAGCCCCATCGCTGTTGGGCTGGCCCCCTCCGCCGCTTGGACTCTCCAAGTCGTCCCCTCCAAAAGACGTGTAGGGCGCTCCAGCTGCATCCTGGCTAGGATCGGTGTAGTCCTGGGAGAAGAGGGCAGAGTCGGCCCCTAGCTTGTATCTCTGAAAGGCGAGGAATGACTGGCCCGCCTTTGGGTACAAAGAGGGTGGAAGTGATAGAAAACGTGCAGGGGGCGTAGTTGTAGAGCGAGGAGGCAGAGTTGCAAAGCAGTGGTGTTACAGCAGAGGTTTTTCATAGAGATGAAAAAAAGCGAGAAGAAAACATAGATTAGTTTGCCATAAATTGTTAGGTGCTCATTAGACGTTTGAGAGGGCCATTCAGTCAAAAAGAGCAGCTCACATCTGAAGGCAGCAAAGAAAAAAGTTATTTTTGCATTGCTGAGCTTTTTAAAGAGACAAACAACCTCAACCTTATATCAGTATACCCTCCAAAAACAAACAAACAGTGTCTCTGAGTGTTAAGAAACAGATGAGGAGACCCATTGTGAAGCAAAACAATCCATAAATATCCAATAATTATTAAATCAAATTGTTAGAGCCACCTAAATCAAGCTAACCCTGCAAACAGCTCCTCAAACTATTAAACCTACAACTGTTTACATCTGAACCTTTCTAAAATAGTAAAACCAAGCAAGGCTGGCTATGCATAAGCACACATGATATCTTAACACTGCTGAAAGATCTAGAAATAAGTAACATTTTCTTAAAATAAGTGTATTTCCCCTTTACTTAAGTAGATAAACAACAGGATTTTCCAATGGAATGAGTATTTTAACTCTTAAAATAAGATAATCAGATAATATGCACTTAAAATAAGACAATGCAATTGTTTTTTTCCTTATTTTTAATGTAAATGGTCTAGTTCCATTGGCAAAGTGTCTCACTTACCACCTTAATTCAAGACAAATGCACTTGTTTTTTAGAAAAACTGACGTTAATTTCGATTTTTTTGCAGTGTAGATTCAGTGTGCAGCATTTAGTATCCAACACTTCCAAACATGAAAACCATATAGATGTATTTTAGAGGGCAGTATATTGTGAAGTGCAGGAAATTGATGCATAGTTTTCACTTCTTGCTCCAGAAAAACCAATCAAGTAATTCATGCCTTTACATTTATCTGCACCTAAATAGTTTGCATATCTCACAGTTAAAAACTCTAAACCAACACTGGTCTGTGACTTAATGTTTCCACCTATTCTCCTCAGAAACACACAATTTCCTACATTTTCCTACATTTAAATCCTTCATTTTTTGTTATTTATACATTATTTTTACCCATTGATATGGACTTTCTCTTAAATTAATTTCTTTAAATTACGCAACTAGCTTGAAGGCAACATGAAGTCACACCAAGTTTACTTTTGTCCCTTAACCCTCTTATATTTTGTTCCATTGTTCTGTTTACTATTATGGTCCAGTGTGCCCTTCGAATAAAGGTTAGGATTTAGCTTGTTCAATGGATGACGTAGGAGTTATTGTTTTGCTCTTCACAGGTATTGTCAGTATGAAGGGGGAATCTCTTTTTTTCATAAAGCGACATCATGTTGCAGCAAAAAACACTTAAATAAGCACATTATAAATAAGCCCAGCTTACATCTACACATCTAGAACTTGATTTTTTTTGGCCATTATTCTTTGCAAAACAGCTTAAATACAGAAAGCTTTGGTGGAAAATATAGTGAATATAATTATTCAGACTCTTATAAGGTTTAGGTTCTCTTCTTTGTTTGGAGGTGTAGCATTTTAGCTCTAGCTGTAAGTTTAAGTTTGTCCAGCTCAAAGATGAATGTCCATGCAAGGTTAAGGCTTAATAAAGCTCTTTTTCTTAACATGTTTGTAGGAGTGTTTTTGTTTGCAAAGGTTTGAGAACCTCTGGTCTAATAAACTTCAGAGGCTTTCATTGGAAAATCTAGATTTCTACTGTGATTATACCACAGGTGAGCTCTATTAGCCAATGACTAACAGCTTCAGAAGATAATTTTTCCAACTGGATTTTTTTTATGATGGCTTTTATGTATGTCTTAGAAGAAAAAATAATAATAATGCATTACTTCTATGTTTGTTTAACACAAAAGATAGACCAAAGCTTTAGGTTGCATAAAAATGGCAACTTTGAAGAGTATGAATAGCTCTACAAAGGCACTGGAAGAAAATGAAGATGTTGATAGAACTTAAATATTGCTAAACTATGAAAAAAATGGATCTGCGGAGAATGCATCTGCTCTTCAAAAACACTAAAAAATGCAGATCTGTATTTTCGCCTGAGGAAATAAAGCGCAACACACCAAAGATTCCTTGATCAATTAATCATGCTGTATTGCTTATTCAACCCTGAAGTCCTGCAATTGAAAGCTTAAGGAAACCCCACCAACGCTGCAATGTCCTTCCTAAACCTCTTAGCTCTTTCATCAAAGAAAGGAGAAAGAGGCTGAATATTAGTCTTTGATTAAAAGGACACAAGAGATAAGACCACATTTCTAAGGATATATAAAATACAGCAGTTGCATCAATAAAACTGAGAAATGTTAATCTTTGCATCAAATTATAACATATTCAGGTTAATCGTGTTAATAGCTAGAAGACATAGATGTCTAGAAGTTGTGACAGCACTTGTTTAGGGGCTCCAGGTTTTGGGGCAGCTGTGCTTTATTTAACTTTAGTAAGAAACAGGTACCTGATGAAGGAAAATAAGCCAAAATGCATTCAAACGCATATTTTATTTTTATTTTTCAGAAATCTTAGATCTAGTAGGACATTCAACAAGGCCATTGCTTTTAAAGTTGGAAAAAATGTAATGTACAGTCCTGAAATAAATGATTCAATCATTAATCACTGAAATAATGTCAGTGTCAGTATTACTAATAGAAAGAGCTTCCATGCTGCTAGAGTACAGCTTCACTCACTTCCAGCAGTAGATTGGTGACCTGGTGCCCCTAAAGAAGTTCAGCCACTAAGAAGTAACCGGGGGGGATGACCGGCTGCAGAGGGTTACGGTAGCAGATTTGAAAGATAGAACAGAGTCAGACAAAAGGTTGATGTGGCTGAGGGGGGAACAGTTTGATGTACTCCTCTTCAAATGATATATTCTTTAACTTCTCCATAGAGAATAGAGTCTGAGCACCCTGTTGGAAAGAGAGCCAGAGTCTAATAAGGTCATATATACGCAAACATGGCAAACAGATCGATTCTATAGATTATATATATATATATAAGAAGAGGAAGCTAATGGCTGGTAAATATCTGTAAAGAGTTAAAAGAATTTAGTCTTTTACAGCAGTGTTTTATTTTCACACTAAAATAAAACCCAACTCTAAATTTCAGAACATTCAGTGAGATGGAAACAAGAATATTTTAAGAAAAGAATTTGAACAACTACCAAAAAACAAACAAATGTGTTACTTCTGCATGAGCTCTGTTGCTTAACATGCCTCAGTATCCTAGAAGCTTTGAAAAATAGACGCCCTTCGCCAACTTTGGTGACATGATGCGTTTGTTTTGTGGACTAATTAAAGCAATCAGACACCCTTACCCAGGTGAAGATTGAGAAAAAGGAAAAGGTGATAGCTGCCCGGGCAGCGTCACCTCCCTCTCTCAGGGGGTTATCCTCCTGCTTGGTCCTCTGCCACTGGTTGGCCAAAAAGCAGAAACCTACAAACCACATGAACGACCAAAATGCTGTAAAGGGGGAGAAAAGATCGTTAGAATTTGAATATCGATCAAATGTTCAGGATCACAGCAGCTTATTTACCTGGTTTAGTTAATACAGTAATCTTAACAAGAACAGATTTTAGTTCTCTTGATATACAAGTCTCTTAGACTAATTTGATTTGTTAAGTTCTTTTTTTTGTACTCTTTTGGAGAATGTTTAAAAAAAAAACAGTGTTTTATTCTTGTTTTGTTTTTATAGAGCAAAAGTAGGCATCCCTATCTGATCAGATTTCCAGCTGTTTTATCCAACTACCTTGGAAACGTACAGTGACAAAGAGAAGGGAATGTATACACTGAAAAAAAGGAAAAGAAAATATTGTCTATTATAGGAACTACCTCATTAAAAGCCACAAAGGCTTGACAACCTTGTCCTGTTCACCAGTCACGCTGCAGCAGAGATTAGACTGTGAAAAACTAAAGCACAGGAGTAGCTATAATATATGACCTATATGGAAGTTATTTATATCACATATGAAATGAAAGTCTTAATCTTTATGTTTGCATTAGAGATTGCTATTCTATAGTTACATAGTGATGGGTTTGCATTTGGGGAGGCAGACATCTTTTGCACTACGGCAGCTCAGAGCTGACAAAGTAGTGATCCCCCTTAAGCTAGAACGGGACTGCGGCAAGTTAGGCCAATATACAAACTTACACAGTTTGTATATACAATAAAAGTACTATTTATAAAATTAGACCTATACTGACCATGACCGGCAACCATCCGGTTATTGTGAAAAGGACCAATTTCTAGCACCGGTTGTTGCTCTTTTTGCTTTTTGTATTTCTGAGCAGACAGGAATTTTTCTTCTGCCCTCAGCCCATGTTTGTTTTGGTCAGAGTGCCCGACACAGGTATGAATCACCCGGACAACAGACGTAAAGGGAGATAGCTTTCCTGAACTCAGAAGGGAAACAGTGTGAGAGCAGCGGAAGAGAGAGAGAGCTCCGTCACAGGGATGAGCTGGACAGCTCTGTATCCAAGGAACCACAGTGGCAGTTTTGGAAGAGAGCTGAGGAGATCAGCGGCAGCTTGGAGAGGCCTGCCGGGAAACTTTACTGTTGGCCCAGAAGAGGGCACAAGGATTAGTCATGAATTGACTAATGCATATTTGTCAATGTACTTGAGGCAACAGTATTAAAGGATTTATGGATTTGATGCTGTGATCTAATGTAAATAAACCTCATCATCACTTGACAACATAGGTAAAGCGGACCATGACGGCCTCTATATTCTTGGAGGGAAGAGGCGGTGTGGAGGGGCGGTTCATGACACTGTTGTCTGACCATTAGATGTTGCTGAAAATTACGCATTGTTGCTTCAGCAAATCCCCTTAACATCCTTCACCGCTTTTTTTTTTGTGCTCACAGTTTAAAATCAAAAGCTGAATAAAAGATGTTCACAGTTTTTAAATAATGTGTCACTATGATCCACAACAACATATACATCAAAGAAGGCACTTTTTTTTAAAAAATTATCAAAAATGTATTTATTAAAGAAATTAAGGCTTTCGTTAAATGTAATAACTCACAGAAATTTAAGGGTGAAAAGAAATGCAATGCATTTGTTCTAATGTAAATTCAATGCAAAACTCAATTCAGTTCAGAGATAATTTCTTAATTTCAAAGGTAGATTCAATTAAAGAGGGCATTATTAATGTCCTAAAGGCTAAAGATGACAGTATCAACACCAGTGTTTCCTTTTTTAAATAACATTTTGAATTTTCAATGTTTGACTTTAAAATGTTTGAATTTTGAGTCTTTAGTCTTTCAGCTTTTTAATTTGCAATGCAAACTCTCACATTCGTTGTCATTGCAAGGTTTCACTGATTTAGCTCCATAGATTTAGTATCATGCATACATAATTTGAAACACTAGGCTTATAAACCTAAAGCAGAAGAAGATAGTTCTGCTGTTGCTGCCTGCAGACGATGAGAAGCTAACGGATGCTAAAAGTCATGAAGTGGGGGTTGTAGCTGAGGCTGTTGAAAACCGTGCATTCTTCAGCCTTATGAAAAAATCTTACGCTTAACCAGATGCTTCCTCGGATTTTAAGTATTCCTGCTGCTGGCCGTACACTTAACTAATAATGTAGTGAATGTAGTCTAAAACTTATTTTGGAAAGTGGCGTTCTATTAAACATGGTTGCTTTGTTTACTGTGGCAGCAGCTTCGGATGTCGTCAATGTCCTGTGTGTGTGATGATGCGTTCATGTCCTTCATTGAAAATCAATCACTACTTCACTCCCTTTGTGTTACAATGATGCCTTTAGGTACCAAAACATGTTTGGTTTTACATTATTAGGTACTGGTAGTACTGACGGAATTCGTTTTGTACCAAGACAAGTACAGAATTTGGTACCCATCCCTATTAATGATGCGTTTAACTCATAACAACTTCATAACATCATTTTAGATATATTAGAGTAAAGGGACTGAATACAAATCCACATCTTTTATATTCCATTTCCCTCCACTTCACAGGTGTGCAAGTCTTTGTGGCAGTCCATGGCATGAAATCCTCATGAATACATTTAATTTTGGGACTGCAAAATGTTCAAAGGATATTACTTGTTCTGGCAAGTCACTATAGTTGGATAGAAATAGGGAAAGAATACGAGTGGGTTTACCTGAAATTCCAACATCAGCCAGGACAGCCTTCTTTCTATCTTTAACGCTGCTGATCTGAGGAAAGTAGACATCCAGTGCCAGAAAGGCAACACAGCAGAGAAAAGCCATGGAGCCCATAAACACGCCATAGTTACAGGCATTTTGGTTGCGGTTAAAGATGCAGAACTCTTCCACTTCATTTGGGCGATTGATGTAGCCTTCGTTGGCGATACAGCCGAATATAACGATGGAGAAGAGCTGAAGAGGAGAAAACGAGACATTTTTCAGAAAATAAAAATCTCCAAGAGACTTACAGGAAAACATTTTTAGCAAAAGCCAAAAAGTCTTTGATTTGAAACATGTGGCTCCAGAGCAATATGTAGCTAATTAGACCATCATCAGCAGGCCAAAATGATGAATAGGGATTTTGTACTGTTTATCTACCTTCAAATTCTATTAGAGACATTAAGAGGCTTTTTTTTCTTTATTATCTATCATTTCATATGGAACTTTCTCTTTCATTCTAAAACTTTAATAAAACAACATAACAGCTGGACCTTCCAGAATTTAGATACTCTGACTTTAAAAGGTGAAGTAGATTTCTGGGTCCTTATGGTGTTTTTTATAGGGCAGAGGGAAAAATGGCTCTCCGAACTGTGAAGGTCGCCATTCCCTGCACCAGGCGAATGGGAATGGTTATCAGGTTTCACTAAAGGGCTTGTTCTTATCAACTAAAAAGCTTTGCTTGCTCCGGAGTACAACAAAGAGGACATTTAACAAGCAACAGTCTTTTTAAATATATCAGAGACACAAAAAAAACAAGAAAATCAATTCAATCTGTTGTTTTCCATAGAAAGACATCATTCTATTAATAATTTAATCTGACTGTGTTGTATTCTGATTAGTTGGAATTGAACTGCTTATAACTAGATTTAAACTTGAATCAGAATACATTAGAAGAAACATCATTGGGACTGAACAGTAATACATGTTAGGGGTGTAAATCACATCCATCATGGCGATTCGATTCAGTATCGATTTCCTGACCCAATGATTCGATTATTTTCGATACTCAAGAATACACCACGATTCGATTAATCGGTTGTTGTTTTTTTATTATTATTTTTTTTACACCTTACAGGCTAAACAAAGTTTCAAGTTTGAAATAAATCAATGAAAACTGTAATATCATTATGCATTTTCTTTAGAAACAACAGCAAATAACAGAAGTAGAAAAGTTGCATCAAAAAATACTGCAAAAATACTGCACAATATCAGTGTAATGAGTTCAATGCAATACCTCAGCTCCAGAGAAACTGTCCAACATATTTTTTTAGAATGTAATAAATATACTCAGGAAAGAGAGATGTTGCTTAGAGAGTTAGACAGGAATAAAAATAAACTAGATATAAGGGAATTGTTTCAAAGGTCATCTGGGGATGTAGTTTTTGGTAGTATTTTTAATTTTCTAAGAAGAACGGGTATTTTAGGGAGAATATAATAGTTTGTCTGGTCCATACTCCATTCTGGAAGGTGGCGGTAATGCACCTATAAGTTGTTTGCCAACCGCCATTAAAAAAAAGAAAAAGAAGAAGGCTCCAGAGTGTCGACGTCACCGCCCCCTTGAGAGACGCTCGGCTGCACCTCTCCCAGATTGTAGCTGACCGCAAACAGTGCACCAGACAGGAGCCCGGCTTGTTTTGTTTTTATGACCGAAATTGCGGAAAACAACTCGTGAAGTTTGACCCGCAAGAAGAGCGAGGTGCGCGAGACCGCTGGGACCCTTTTTCCAGCTGAATCTCCGCTCTTTTTGGCCCTTATGTCCCTCCGTCGTCGGACTAAACTCGTCCCCACTTCCTCACCGCCTCGGCCGTATCTAGACTAGGGCTGCAACTAACGATTATTTTAAAAATCGATGAATCGGCCGATTATTTTTTCGATTAATCGATGAATCTGACAAAAAATATTTTTTATATTAACCTCTTTATTCCAAAATAAACATTTTAGACAGAACAAACAAGCACACAAGTACAGGTTGCTCATTAACTGTACTGGTGCAATATGAAAAATAAATGTTTGTGTTAAAACTATGCAAACCTACATGAGAAATGTAGCTGTACATCCACAAAATATAGGGTACTTTGTTTCATAAAGCGCAAAAAAGACAGGTAGTTTTGTTTTTAAAAGCCCCTAAGGGGTTCAAAAAATAGGTCCCCCCATTTCAACAAATGAGTTTTTTTTTAGACTACAAGAGTTCTGCCTTTTAAGACAGGAAAGTGTAGCAGTTAAAGTTGCTACTTGAGAAAATACTGAACCATAAAGATAAAAATAGCCCTGTGATTCAAATTATAAATTGTATTTGGAATAAAAATGAGAGAACTAGGGGTGCTAAAAAACACATCCTCCAAAGACAGATATTTACATGGGAATGTGGTAATAATTAATTGACATATTACTGATGTTGCTGGATTTTATTCTGCTTTACTTCCATAAATTGCAGGATCTTCTATACTTTATCTTTGCCAGAAGATTTAAACTTTAAAAGCCTTGCCCTCATAATTTGCAAGTTAATTTATTTATAAAGAAAATATAAACGCTGCTTAAGCTAATTCAAATAAAATTAAAAGTAAAATAAGTAGCCAACCTTCTCACTGTCTGTAACCTACTAACAAGGTAAGGAAAGCATCAGATGAGCTACCTGAGAAACTAACGTTACGTTTCCCCACTTTAAAACGAAACAAACATGGTCGCTCACCCTGCTGATCAGCTCTCTTCACTGCCATCGAAGGCTCCTGCATGTTTTCTTTTCAGGTGCTGCGTCATAACAGTGGTGCTTCCGTGCCATGTTCATTTGTTTTTACAAAAGTTGCATGTTACGACTTTTTTCGCTGTACAAATAGCAGGCTATTTTAATTATTGTGATCAATTTGCGCCGTCAATCCCGGCGCATGCGCGCTTCATTTGCAATCCTGCAGCTCTGACTGCAGCGCTGAGAGGGACTCCTGCGGGAGCGCCGCGGGAGAACAGGGTTGGGATGGGGGAGGCGCCCCACGGCAATGACGACGGCGGCGGATGACGCATTAATCGCGCGACACAACTAATCGATGATGAAATTCGTTGCCAACGCTTTTAAAAGTCGATTTTTATCGATTTTATTGATTCGTTGTTGCAGCCCTAATCTAGACCCACAGTGTGTAGCTCAGACCACGCTTCAATACTGAGCATAATTTAAAAATGTCTGTGTGAAGCTTGCTGCAACAAACTGCTGTAAAAGTATAACCAGGAAGCGTGGTAGGAGGGCAAAATAGGTTTAGCGGCACCGCAGCACGGGAGGGAGAATTACGCCCAGGAGCAAATGGATAAAAGTAGACCGGAGGGAAAAAAAACATGAATCGATTATCTTGCGGACGTGTCGATGCATCGGATCGTCGGCTTTTGGATTGATGCATCGATACAAAACGATTATTATTTACACCCCTAATACATGTAGGCCTGAGTGGATGGTACAAAGATACAAACTGACTGTAAGTTGGGCTTATATCACTGCATCAACCAAATAAGAGAATGCAATTACGTTTGCTTACAGCCCATTTTATATGATAAAAACACCCATAACACTGAGCACATTTAGCATAAGTGATATTATATAAATACACTTCTTGACTTCTATATATGGAAGGGATTGACAGAGTGTGTAAAATCACAAGGAAAGAAAGGATAAAATGGTTATGCTGGCATTCCTTCCACACATGGATAAAAAACACAATGAAATACTTTATTTATTACTATCACTCTTTATTTAAATATTTATAGATTATCACTCTCATAACTATGTTGACATTTTTATGAGTGAAGTGTGTTTTTAATTTAGACTCTGCTTTTTACCTAGCCTTTTTACATGTACCTAAGTTTCATCTCTAAAAGGTATGCAAACATCTAACAGAAGGGCACACTTATTGAATAAAAAAAGTGAAAGTATTACCAGCCTCGAATAACCCAGTGATTCATCCGTGAGTTTCTTAAGCCAGGCTTAAGAAAGTCACGGATCTTCATGAACGCATGGCAGCACAGATGAACAAGCTGCTGAGAGATGGGAACAAACCTGAACAGATAACCGAAGGGTGCACAATCCTGATCCTGAAGGACCCCTCAAAGGGTACAGTCCCATCCAACTATTGGCCCATGCCCTGCCTCTCCACAACATGGAAGCTCATGTCCAGGATCTTAGTGAGTAAGATAATGGCACATGGATCAATACATGAGCACAGCTCAGAGGGGTATTGGCAAAAATACTAGAGGTGCCAAACAACAACTCCTGGTAGATAGAACAGTCGCTCAAGACTGCAGAACCCAAAACACTAACCTAAGCATTGCCTGGATTGATTGCAAGAAAGCCTACCACTCAATGCCACCTACTTGGATTGTTGAATGCTTGGAGCTATACAACATCAACTTGGATACTTGGACAGGTCTCCATCAAATGTGGCATATACCAAAGAGATGCACGGTCCCCACTGCTGATCTGCATGGGTCTGAACCCCCTCAACAAAATAATCAACAAAACCGGCTACGGATACTGACTCAGGAACGGAGCCACCATCTGTCACCACCTCTAAATGGATGACATCAAGCTGTAGGCTAAGAATGAGCAAGACATTGACTCACTGATCCATACCACCCGGATCTTCAGCACAGATATCGGAAAGTCATTCGGGCTAGAGAAGTGTGGTCGGATGGTAACTAAGAGAGGGAGGGTAGTCCACACAGAGGGTGTCTCACTCCCAGAAGGAACAATAGCAGACATTGAGGACAGCTACAAGTACATTGGAATCCCACAAGAAAAAGGCAACCTTGAAGAGGCGACAAGGAAATCAGCCACGGCCAAATACCTCGAATGAGAAAGGCCTTGTTCTGCTGGAGGTTTCTTCCTGTTAAAAGGGAGTTTTTCCTCTCCACTGTCGCTACAAGCATGCTTAGTGTGAGGGATTGTATTTGAGTCAATGCAATCAACTGGTTTTCCTTAGATAGAAAACTTTGAATCAATTTGACTGTATGATCTGGTTGAACTGTAAAGTGCCTTGAGATGACATGTGTTGTGAATTTGGCGCTATATAAATAAACTGAATTGAATTGAATTGTAGGTCCTAAGGAGCCAAGTCAATGGCAAGAATAAGTCTTGGGCAATTAAATAGCTATGCTCTGCCAGTAATCACAAACCCTTCAGGAATAATAAGCTGGCCAAAGGAGGAGGTAAAGGTCACAGATGTTAAGACACGAAAGCTCCTAACCATGCACAAAGGGTACCACCCCAAAATCCAGCACCCTAAGACTGTACGCAAGGAGGGAGGCCGAGGACTAATGAGCGTAAGAGCCACTATCCGGAATAAAACATCAAAGATTCAAAAGTACATCAAGGACAAGGCTCCAACAGATGAAGTGCTCAGAAAATGTCTCAGACAATGGGGAACAGAGCATGAGGTGCCAGAGACTGCTCCCATCCATGGGGAGATAATCCCCAACACGGGATGTACCACCGGAACATAATCGAAGTGGCAGATATCAGGAAATCCTACCAATGGCTAGACAAAGCCAGACTGAAGGACAGTACAGAGGCACTCATCATGGCTGCATGGGAGGAGGAGCAGGCCCTAAGCACCAGAGCAATAGAGGACCAGATCTACCACACCAGTCAAGACCCCTGATGCTGGCAGGGAAATCATACATGGAGCGCCATAACCTGGTGGCTGAAGTAGTAAACAGGAACATCTGTCGAGAGTATGGGCTGGAAACCCTAAGGTGGGAAACACCGCCAAAGATCGTGGAGAATGACCGAGCCAAGATCCTGTGGGACCTCCAGATACAGACAGACCGAATGATAATGGCAAACCAACCGGACATTGTGGTGGACAAAAAGCAGAGGAAAGGCACTGTAGTTGAAATAGCAATATCAATTGGCTGCAACATCAGGAAAGAAAATCGAAAAACTAGAGAAATACCAGGGGCTCTGAGAAGATCTGGAGAAAACCTGGAAGTTCAAGGCATCAGTGGTACCAGTGGTCATTGGGGCACTCGGGGCAGTGACCCCCAAACTTGAAGAGTGGTTACAGCAGATCCCTGGAAATACATCAGACATCTCGGTCCAGAAGAGTGCAGCTCTAGGACCAGCAAAGATATTGCGCAGGGCCCTCAAGAACCCGAGCTTGGAGGAAAAAAGGATGGAAGACCGCTTGTGATGGGTAAGGAAGAGTATTTATATATATATATATATATATATATATATATATATATATATATATATATATATACACACACACATATATATATATTAGTATCTTTGGCAAAAAGTAGCCAGAGGAAACACAAGAAAACATATATGTAAAATGGAATTCTTTAGTCAGGCAATGGCTCACCATTAGAGAAATGAAACAAGGTTAGCTTAACAAGTCTTAATCACTTTACGATTTACATCCCACCATCAAATAAATTGCAGGATGCCACTGTCAGTTATTACTTCACTTAATTTTTTTGGAGAAAGCTATTTATGGCTCAATAAACACCATGAGCTGAGGTCGGATGTAATTTTCAGACTGACTAGATCATTTATGTAAGAAGTTATATTAGTATGATGCTGTCACTCTTTAAAGCAAATAGTGTGGGGGTAAATACATGGATCATATGTCGGATCTTCCACAAATCGTTTGTTAAAGTTACATATGGTTAACATATATACAGTGGGGCAAAAAAAGTATTTAGTCAGCCACCAATAGTGCAAGTTCTCCCACTTCAAAAGATGAGAGAGGCCGGTAATTTTCATCATAGATATACCTCAACTATGAAAGACAAAATGAGAAAAAAAAATCCAGAAAATCACATTGTCTGATTTTTAAAGAATTTATTTGCAAAATGTGGTGGAAAATAAGTATTTGGTCAGTTACAAATAAGCAAGATTTCTGGCTCTCACAGACCTGTAACTTCTTCTGTAAGAGGCTCCTCTGTCCTCCACTCGTTACCTTCATTAATGGCACCTGTTTGAACCCGTTATCAGTATAAAAGACACCTGTCCACAACCTCAAACAGTCACACTCTAAACTCCACCATGGCCAAAACTAGAGAGATGTCAAAGGACACCCGAAACAAAATTATAGACCTGCACCAGGCTGGGAAGTCTGAATCTGCAATAGGTAAACAGCTTGGTGTGAAGAAATCAATAGTGGGATCAATTATTAGAAAATAGAAAACATACAAGACCACTGATAATCTTCCTCGATCTGGGGCTCCACGCAAGATCTCACCCCGTGGGGTCAAAATGATCACAAGAACGGTGAGTAAAAATCCCAGAACCACACGGGGGGACCTAGTGAATGACCTGCAGAGAGCTGGGACCAAAGTAACAAAGGCTACCATCAGTAACACACTACGCCGCCAGGGACTCAAATCCTGCAGTGCCAGACGTGTCCCCCTGCTTAAGCCAGTACATGTCAAGGCCCGTCTCAAGTTTGCTAGAGAGCATTTGGATGATCCAGACGATGACTGGGAGAATATCATATGGTCAGATGAAACCAAAATAGAACTTTTTGGTAAAAACTCTACTCGTCGTGTTTGGAGGAGAGAGAATGCTGAGTTGCATCCAAAGAACATCATACCTACAGTGAAGCATGGGGGTGGGAACATCATGCTTTGGGGCTGTTTTTCTGCTAAGGGACCAGGACGACTGATCCGTGTGAAGGAAAGAATGAATGGGGCCATGTATCGTCAAATTTTGAGTGAAAACCTCCTTCCATCAGCAAGGGCATTGCAGATGAAACGTGGCTGGGTCTTTCAGCATGACAATGATCCCAAACACACCGCCCGGGTAACGAAGGAGTGGCTTCGTAAGAAGCATTTCAAGGTCCTGGAGTGGCCTAGCCAGTCTCCAGATCTCAACCCCATAGAAATTCTTTGGAGGGAGTTGAAAGTCCGTGTTGCCCAGCGACAGCCCCAGAACATCACTGCTCTAGAGGAGATCTGCATGGAGGAATGGGCCAAAATACCAGCAACAGTGTGTGAAAACCTTGTGAAGACTTACAGAAAACGTTTGATCTCTGTCATTGCCAACAAAGGGTATATAACAAAGTATTGAGATGAACTTTTGTTATTGACCAAATACTTATTTTCCACCATATTTTGCAAATAAATTCTTTAAAAATCAGACAATGTGATTTTCTGGATTTTTTTTTTCTCATTTTGTCTCTCATAGTTGAGGTATATCTATGATGAAAATTACCGGCCTCTGTCATCTTTTTAAGTGGGAGAACTTGCACTATTGGTGGCTGACTAAATACTTTTTTGCCCCACTGTATTTTTATATTCAAATCTAATATCTTGTATTTATAGAGACATAATAGGTTAATGGGTGACCCTCTAGCATCGAATTTGGCTGCTTTGCTAATTAATGCTCCAATTGCCCCGTCTGTCAGTTCAGGAAACTGAAACTGCTCAGCATCTTTAACCCTGTCTGCTGTGTCCCTTGGTCTTCATGATGCTCTTCGTTATCCAATAAACCTCTGAAGCTTTAACATAATGAGCCTTAACATAATGATGGTATTTATACTGAGATGAAATTACACAGAGCTGGGTTCTATTAGTAATGGAGGGGTTCAGGAGGCAGCTGGTTTTAAACTGGATTTTATTAGTGGTATAGAAGAACAAGAGTCAGTTGTAAACACATCTTGAATTCAACTAAGCAATGCTGTGCTCCCTCTAATCCCAAGAGAAAATAATAATTTTCAGCTGGACAAATCAGAAATAATATTTATTTTCAACATTAGAAATAATTTATATATTTTTTCATACCTGTGTAAAAGTGTAAAGCAAGACAAACAAAGCCCCCTCGCCACAGTCTGCAGTGATGCCAAAACATTTCCAGGGACAGATTTGATCCCTCTCAGTGTCTGCAGAAGCAATCCGGCAGCAGTAAGTGCTTTTAAATGTGCAATAATAGACTTGTTTATTTTCTGTTATTATAAACATGCTGATGATGTATCTTCCTTTTGGTTCCTGAAAAGCAAATAAAAGGATCATGTTTTTACTTGTCTCATGTGCCTCAGTTTCCCTAAAAAAACTGATGACAAAATGGAGTCAATACCGACAGCAGGTTTCTAAGATATCATCAAATACCTCTCTCCTCACTTTCACAGCGCAGCATCACAGAAACGCCCTTGTCAAGGCTGTAAATATGAGACCACACACAGACTCCCACAATTATAAGATACAACAGCCCAGCGGTTTTTAGTAGTCAGCTTTATACTCTGTTGATAAAAGCAGATCAGACTACTTCATCCAGCTGACAAATCCTCAAATCAAACCTCTGTGGAGCTCTGTCTGGCTCGGTTGTGGACTTTCCTGGAAGGACTGATGGATTTTGAGTATGCCTGTGTATAATGTGAAAGTCTAAAACAAAAACGGGTTAGAAGTGAACCTGGGGTTGTGGGCTAGTTTACTCAGCTGCACTATCAGTGTTGGAGTATCCAATGACAGCAGTACAAAAGGACAAAACACGCAACCTTGATCATTGACAGTCTTCAATAACCTACCTCTGAGTAAACCTTGTTCACAATTACAGCTAAGTTCTATTCTTTAAATCATTATGCTTTTAATGTCCTCAAACTCTGTACGGTCTGAAGAGATCTGTGGTTTGGAAAACAACCATTTCATCCAAGACACTGGTAGCTTAACATCTTAGTAAATCTATGAAAAAAACAAGCAAAGTATAAGGTTCAGATGTCTCATTGTATATATAAACTATTAGGATTTTGTGGCAATAATAGACTATTCACAGTTTCAAGACAAGACAAAGGCATGTAGATGTGTAACAAAGTTTCTGAGATCAGAACTAAAAAAGCTCATTATTTCTAAACAGTATCAAAGAAACATCTTAATAGGTAACATAATGCTACATTCAGACCGCAACGCTGGAAGCAGCAAAAAAGCTACTGCTGTTTCATTTTTGATGCTTGTTCACATTAAGGTCAGAATTGCGTCAAGAGCATCCTTGAGGCTCCTGAAGCGCATCCAGTAAAGTTTTTCCAGATGCGTCTGATGCTTCTGCTGCTCCTGTGTTCAATGGCAGAGGGCGGCGTTGCTACATTTGATGTTATCAGTGGGTAAAAGTAGTTTTAATATGTTTTTAAGTGAGAAAATCCACCTGAAAACTTTGACTTTGCATGTAAACTACAGTAGCTGCGTCTACTGCTTCTAGCGAATGCGGTCTAAACGTAGCATAAGGCTAAGGCTGTAAATTATGATTTGCATCTACTTCTCAGTGTTTGAAAATGAGATTTTAGGCACTATTTTATGCTTAAATCACATACAAGCTGATCTGCAAAGAAAAATACCAAACCAACCTAGACTATCTGTATATTGCAACATATGGGACATTATATATTTCATAATTTCGTCATTTCAATATAAAATTACAGAATGAAGTCTAAAATTACGTATGTCACACTGCATAAGCTTGAATGGATTTCTTCAGCTGATCTTTATTGCTGGGAATCTTTATTGCTGTATGCTTATTTTTCCATGGACAGAGTCAACACTAAACAAAAAGTTGAGGAATAGATTAAATTATCTACTGGATGTGACAAAAGGTGAACTGTGAAGGTTCATTCAATCGATGGTAGTTTATTATTAAGATTTTAAGAGAATAATGTGTCACTAGTGTACATCTGACATCACATGAGTAGCTATCCAGAATATCTTCTCTATTGTTTCATCATTTTCCTGGTCAAACAAATGGATGAGCAAATGGTGCTTGGAGGTTGACAAGGCAACTATAGGGTTCATAAAGGATTATACAATGTGAAAAAGAGACATAATCATTCACAGTTACGTTGACTCAAGTTGTAGTTTTGTATTTCCACTTCATAGAATAAAAAGAAATGTATTTAGAAAATTGTCCAGACCTTTTTTCGAAATATAGGAAAAAATGACATTGGAGAAACCTCAATCTCTTGCTTAGTCTCCACTAAACCTCTATGTTTCGTCTATTTAACAATCCCTACATTTCCCTCCATCTTGCTAAAACCCCACTCTTACTGTTTGGAAGATGAAACACCAATGCCAGCCACATCCACAAAAAGTATATTTCATTAGGAACAGCGGATGAAGAGATTGCAGAAAAAAATGCAGGGATTGTGGAGGAAGAAGGGATATGGAGGTGGTACTATTTTTAGCATGCCTGCATCATGGCTTCCTCCCTCACTCCCTCCCTACCCCCTTCATTTTCTCCCATCGCCCCTTGTTACTGGCCCTGCCTCTGCCCACAAGCATTCTTGAGAAGAATGAGCACACTTCGTCACACAGATATATGCAGCTAAATCACAAGCTCATGGTTTCCTCTGGCTTCTCATGGCCGGCTTTGAGAGGCAGATCAGAAAAAAACAAATTCTAATGCAGAGATGCAATTACCCTCTATTTTATTTAGGACGTTGCATGATGCCAGAGGGATCTGAGAAAACACTCAAAATAGTCACTTTATAAAAGCTATTCATCCAATTATCTCATTTTTTTTAATTTAAGATTTATTGCTAAAGGTAATATTAGATACAAATGTTGCTTTTTATCTATTTTACACCAATTTGCAGATGACTTATGGGCCTAATTGTATGACAGACTCATATAATGAACTCAAAAAATGAAATTTTGCTCTTAATAAATCAACATATTAACAAATTAGTAAAAACGCTTAGACATAGTCATGGAATGCAAAACCGAGTTTACATTGTCATAGATGAATAACGATAGTTCAGTAGGTGAAATGGACCTACAGAGAAGTTCAAACCCCATACACACCTCCTTTCTCTGCAAATCTCACAATTCTAAACTTCTACCATAAAACAAATTCAAACAAAGCACCAAAATGACATCAGTTCGGGGACCTTTCCTTATTTAGTTCTGGCCTGTGCTTTTGTCATGCTCCGAAATTGACATACAGACCAGCCCACTGGTTCACTGGCCCAAGGTAGGGGGGGGTATGACATGTCGACTGCTCTCTGTGGTGTTTTTTTTATGCGAGTGAGAGCGGTAGGCAATACAATAATTTGTGCACCATGTGCGGATTACAACTCTTTCGGTTGCGAGGCAAAAGGAGAGGGCGCGGTGTGGGGAGGAGGTTGCTGGTGAAACCTGTGCAGCGCATCTGTCCAAAGTGATGCTCTCTTCAACGAGGGTTCCAGACGACAGGTTGTCATAGAGCACGCTGATTGGATTAGTCAGAAAAATAAGCCAATAAGTTTCAGTTTATTCACTTACAGTCACCTAGTTACAACTCAGAGCTGTGCTTCCTGTGAAATAGGCTGAATTTTAGTCGACCATTCTCCATTCTCCCCTCTCTCTTAAACAGGACCTGAAGATACTTAAACTCCTCTGCTTGAGGCAGGAACTCTTGAAATCCTGAAAGTGGCAAACCAATGTTTTCCATTCCAGAAGGGTAATCTTGAACTCAGAGGAGCTTACTGCTTAGAGAAACTAATGCTCCACTTGTAGACTGACCAGATGGCACCTGATAAAGGGCCCCTGATTCCGTTTTCCTTGAGCATCCCCCACAAGGCAACACAAGGAAGTTGCTTGAAGGCCTTCTCGACATGTAGACCAGCTAGGCAAACTCTCATGATCACTCAAGCACACTGTAGAGGGTATAAAGCAGGTCTGGTGTACCACTGCGAGGCCAAAAACCATGCTGCTCCCTCTGAGGCCAAACTTTGACAGTAGGTCGGACTGTTCTCTAAATGGTGCTTGAGAGTAGAGTCCGTTCTCCGTCAAATAACAAGGTTTGGTGGTGGGGTTGCTCCTTGTGGGTCCTGGCTGGGCCAAGCCTAAGAAACGACGCAAGGCCAGCCCCCAGTGAGCCCAACACCAGTGGGAGGAACCAGGACCCACTGTGCTGCATGTTTAGGCATTTCCCTGCCTTAATAAACAGGTGTTGTCTTCTGCAGTCCTTGGTGGCTGTTGGGGAGGAAAACCACTGTTGTATAATACTGGGTGGATCTAATTGAAAATAGCCCTGATTTATTTAGTTGAATCAATAAAAATGATAATCATTGCACTAAATTATCTAAAACCAAATTTGAAAAAAAATAGGAAAATTATTTGAAACATTATAGCTAATTGAACATATACAGTACAATATTCCTTGATTAGGAAATCTTAAACTGAACATTTCTGCCAGTGTAAAAAGTTGAACTTAAGTAATCGTTGGACGCATGTATTTGTTCGAAAACTTTTTTTATAACCACTTTTGTGAATATGAGATGGGCTATATACAGTGGGGCAAAAAAGTATTTAGTCAGCCACCAATAGTGCAAGATCTCCCACTCAAAAAGATGAGAGAGGCCGGTAATTTTCATCATAGATATACCTCAACTATGAGAGAAAAAATGAGAAAAAAAATCCAGAAAATCACATTGTCTGATTTTTAAAGAATTTATTTGCAAAATATGGTGGAAAATAAGTATTTGGTCAATAACAAAAGTTCATCTCAATACTTTGTTATATACCCTTTGTTGGCAATGACAGAGATCAAACGCTTTCTGTAAGTCTTCACAAGGTTTTCACACACTGTTGCTGGTATTTTGGCCCATTCCTCCATGCAGATCTCCTCTAGAGCAGTGATGTTCTGGGGCTGTCGCTGGGCAACACGGACTTTCAACTCCCTCGAAAGATTTTCTATGGGGTTGAAATCTGGAGACTGGCTAGGCCACTCCAGGACCTTGAAATGCTTCTTACGAAGCCACTCCTTCGTTACCCGGGCGGTGTGTTTGGGATCATTGTCATGCTGAAAGACCCAGCCACGTTTCATCTTCAATGCCCTTGCTGATGGAAGGAGGTTTTCACTCAAAATTTGACGATACATGGCCCCATTCATTCTTTCCTTCACACGGATCAGTCGTCCTGGTCCCTTTGCAGAAAAACAGCCCCAAAGCATGATGTTTCCACCCCCATGCTTCACTGTAGGTATGGTGTTCTTTGGATGCAACTCAGCATTCTCTCTCCTCCAAACACGACGAGTAGAGTTTTTACCAAAAAGTTCTATTTTGGTTTCATCTGACCATATGATATTCTCCCAGTCATCGTCTGGATCATCCAAATGCTCTCTAGAAAACTTGAGACGGGCCTTGACATGTACTGGCTTAAGCAGGGGGACACGTCTGGCACTGCAGGATTTGAGTCCCTGGCGGCGTAGTGTGTTACTGATGGTAGCCGTGTTTAGTTTGGTCCCAGCTCTCTGCAGGTCATTCACTAGGTCCCCCCGTGTGGTTCTGGGATTTTTACTCACCATTCTTGTTATCATTTTGACCCCACGGGGTGAGATCTTGCGTGGAGCCCCAGATCGAGGAAGATTATCAGTGGTCTTGTATGTTTTCCATTTTCTAATAATTGATCCCACAGTTGATTTCTTCACACCAAGCTGTTTACCTATTGCAGATTCAGACTTCCCAGCCTGGTGCAGGTCTATAATTTTGTTTCGGGTGTCCTTTGACAGCTCTCTAGTTTTGGCCATGGTGGAGTTTAGAGTGTGACTGTTTGAGTGTCTTTTATACTGATAACGGGTTCAAACAGGTGCCATTAATGAAGGTAACGAGTGGAGGACAGAGGAGCCTCTTACAGAAGAAGTTACAGGTCTGTGAGAGCCAGAAATCTTGCTTGTTTGTAACTGACCAAATACTTATTTTCCACCATATTTTGCAAATAAATTCTTTAAAAATCAGACAATGTGATTTTCTGGATTTTTTTTTCTCATTTTGTCTCTCATAGTTGAGGTATATCTATGATGAAAATTACCGGCCTCTCTCATCTTTTTGAGTGGGAGAACTTGCACTATTGGTGGCTGACTAAATACTATTTTGCCCCACTGTATGTATGTGTTAATATTTCTTCACACAACACTAGGAGGTGCGAAGCAATACTAATAAATTCATGATAGTGCATTTAAGAGTGAGAAAGTTCTAGTACTAGTAGTATTTGTTTAAGAGTGAGAAAGTACAACTGTTGACTGTGTACTTGATGAAATGCATGTGTCACATGGTCAATGCGTGAAAGTTGAGAATCCTGCTCATATGTAAGAGACCTGTAACAGAGCTGCCTCCAAAGAATGAAATAGTTAAAAAAAATTGTGTAATGTAACCCTAACAGTTCACTCAGGGTTACCAGATTCAGTGTCGTTGTATCCTTGGGCAAGACACTTCAGCTGGATTGCCTACTGAACCCGATTCTGATTCTGATGGTGATCAGAGGGCCCGGTTGCGCCAGTGTACGGCAGCCTTGCTTCTGCCAGTGAGTCCCGGGGCAGCTGTGGCTACGATGTAGCTTGCCACCACCAGTGTGTGTGAATGGGTGAATGACTGAATGTAGTGTACATCGCTTTGATCAAATCCTCTGACTTGAAAAAGCATTATATAAGAACAGAACATTTACCATTAAAGGGGAAAGCCGTTTTTTTTTACATTGGGCCCTTAATTTTACGTTATTACATCATGTTCTACTCACCCATATGAGTTTTGTGTCACTTGTTTTGGGATCCAGAGGCTTGCCCACCAGAGGGCGCCGAGGATCCCTTCTGGATTGTTTGTTCTTCTGTTGGGATCTGGGGTGCTGTCTACCTTCCTCCACCAGAGGGTGTACTGGATCTCCTGAACCTGGAGCTGCCTTCTCTAGTTGACTCTCATCTGCTCATCAGGGGACCAGTACTTAAGTGGGCTGTGGACAACACCCCGACGCCAGAGTGTTAGTTAATCACGGAAGAAACCTGACTGAACCCTGGAATTCTGGAGGAGTCTCCTTTGCTGAAATCAGCCTGCCGCATCTCAGGAGCTCTGGAGGAGCTCATTGTTTGAAACCTGCCAACCTGCTCTTGACTAAACCCTGGAAACTCTGGAAGAGTGTCCCTTGCTGAAATCTGCCTGCCGCATCTCAGGAGTTCTGGAGGAGCTTGTCGTCTGGAACTTGCCTGCCCGTTCTCAAGGAGAGAACTTAGAGCAACTCAAGGACTGATTCCCTACTAGTCAGAAGCCTAGCTCTGCTGCTGCCTAGCCCTCTGCTCATCCCTCAGCCTCTGGACTCTTTTGGTTTCCTTTTTTTCTCCGCTCAGCCTGAACCTCAGATTAGAGTATCCTGTGTGACCAGCCCGGACTCATTCAGTATCAGTACAATAACCTGGATTGTGTTTCCTTATAATAAACTGTTGAACTTTTATTTCTGTCTCCGTGGTGTTCTGCGTTTGGGTTTAGCTCCTATAACCCAACATGACAACTTGGAGCTGTTCTGAAGATATTCCGTTAGGTTATATCCAAGTAACGTCTTCCTATGGGCAAGGACTTGAAGCACAAACTAAACTGTTCATAATTTATCATTTATGGTACGCCATCATTCATAACATGTAGGCGAATCACTGTCCCCCAGACATCCGCGGTTATATTTTTTATATTTATATTTTTTTTAAAACAAAGCGGCGCATGTATGACGTCATCCGCTGGAATTGTGACAGGCAGCCCGGGCCAAAGGCGGCTACGCTCTACCTCTTATATTAATTCGGCTAGCAAATCTGAATCGTTCAATTCCATTTCGAGAGCGAGATCATCTGTGGTAGTAGCACTAGACATCTTCCAGGCATGTGAGTAATACTAGCAGCAGTTCAGCAGACAGGACACATACACACTTTTAGACAGACTATTCCTTCAGTTTATCAGCGTTAATTGAAATGTCCTTAAAGACATGGATGAGTGAGTTAATTCTGAATAATTTTGACTGGTCTGTAAAAAAGTGCTCTTCTCAATCTTATGTCTACTATCCCCATTCAACGTCTTCCATTCCCAATAATATTTATTTCACTCTTCAGGACTCATACACCCTGTGCTCCAACCACAAAGACACTACTCCCCACAGATAGAGCACATTTAGGATGCCTGACAGCAGCGTTTGACCTCACAAATGTTTACCCGTATGGTCAAAATTCCCCATAAACACATCTTAAACCTTGCAGAGAGATTTGATGAACAATGGCTGATTGAAGGAGTGGTCTTTCCTGCAGTTAAAATCCAGTTGTTGATGAATAGAAATGAACAAACAATACAAGGGCAAAGTGTTCGAAGTGAAACTATAAAATGCTCACTTCTACTTTTTACTGCTTTGCAGTTCAACAGGCTTGTGTAAAAAAAAGTCTTGTAGTACTTTTCTTCACTCGGTTAGGCAGCATCAAAGTGGAGTATGTTTCTGTGTGTGACTGTCTTTTTGTGTGTTTTTAAAACTGGTTTCCTGCTCTGATCTGTAGATAGATCACAAGCAGTGGCGGCTGGCCCATAGGGGGCGCTGGGGCACCGCCCTCCCTGATAAGAAGAGAGAAACGTAAAATATATTTTTAGAAATTAACTCATAAATGTCAATTTTACTCTCTAGACTGTGTACCTATAAGCAAAACAAATGATATAAACTACATTTCCCTATCTACTGTCATTCATTTGTGGATTTCCACAGACAGACTCCTACCGTCTCTGTCTTGGGGCGCTGATCAGACAGACCCACATTTGCAGAGAATCTGTCAATCATGTACTATTGTTAGGTGAATTTAATGGCCAATCAGCGTCTCAGAACTTTATGGTCTTGGGGCGCTGAAAATACTGCGCTTTAACAGGCATCTGCACCCAAGCGCAGGTGCAGACAATTAGAAGGACCATGGCGAACGTAACGAGCGAGATGCAGCTTCCACCAAATTCGGTGAGATCCTTATTTATCTACCCGTTTACCAGAAGAACATCCCTGTTGTAGGATATGAAAATTTCCTGTTATGGTTATTGTGACTGCGACGAATCCACCTCGTCGCTTAAAACTTTGCGTGCCACACACACATTCCTGTTATACTGTGCTTGTGAGGACCAATTCACTCGCACTGAGCCCAGTACCTCCATTAACTTAAAACACACAAGCTGTCCTGGTTACCTGCTGGCGTATTGAGGGTGCACACCTAATATTTCAGTGGGGTTAGCCGTGTGTGTGTGTCTGTGTGTGTGTGTGTGTGTGCTACGGGGACTTGTCATCTTCAGTCTGGCTGCGTCTTTGCTGGGTTCAAACCCAGTTTGGTGTAATTGAATAAGTCAATGAATCTGTGTAAAAGAATTAAGTTGTAAAAATTATTTGTTTATTTTTGTACAACTGTTTGTGGAGGTAGTATATGGACAAAACTGATTTATGAGAAGAAATCAGAAATAAGAGAGCCTGAGGGTAGGGGCTTAAACTATTTAATGAGGGCTGTGGGAAGAAGAGCGGCCATTTCTGTTTTCTGTTTCTTTGTTACATTGCTGGTAACTGGAGGGAGGCTGAGGCCCAGAGTATCTTGTATATGTTTAGTTTCTTTTGCACCTTGTTTTGAGTTTTTGAGTACAATAAATCACCAACACCGGTAACCCGACTGAGCCTGGATTCTTGGAGGCCAAAGAACCCCGTCACAGTGACCAAAATCATCACTGTTACTGTTATTATATAGTAAATTAAATCATTACTGTTAAATTGTATGTATTGTGCAATTGTTTATTTGAATTCTTATTCCGGATTAGTTGGAGACATACACTAGGCTATATCAGCCCCACCAAAAATATTTTTCACCAGCCGCCACTGATCACAAGGCTTCAGGAGGGTATAAAAGCAGGCACTGTGGAGAGAACACCACGTGGGTCTCTGATCTTGTGATCACCAGAGGGTTACATACAAATTCCACTTAAAGGATACTAGCTGCCAAAACTGTGCATCCATTCATGTGTGGAAACTATGTGCATGTAAGCTCCATTGCATAGATGCAATCGTCCTTATCTAACAACTCTCCTTTCAAAGGCTATGTTTCTCTGTCTTGAGTTTCAAACAATGAAAATTTGGATTAAAAAAATAAATATTTAAGTCTTACATTTTTTTTTAAAGATGTTAATATATTGATGCATACTTTGAGGCGCACAAACAAGTCAACTATATTTACATACTGAGCACCACTCCATACCTTTTATTTAATTAGCAGTGTGTATTCTATTCTACATGAAAAGAAGAACTGTTTAATCTGCAAAAATGAACCAAAACCAATGTAACATCTTAACTGAAATACAATAAAAAAAAAAGTCAAAGAAAAAAAGTAACACCCCTATAATTACCAGACCTTGC